>VYXC01000930.1:0-49459 GCA_013397175.1 Platysteira castanea | reverse complement strand
CTTGAGGCAAGAACCAAAGAGAAACTTCCCGTGCTTGCTTCCCTATAAATATGCAATTGCAGAGGCATTACCAGCCCTCTCATTGGGTTAGCAACTTATCCATCAACCAAGTTTCAACCTGTACTTCACATGTACTTACATAGTAAATGGATAGACAGGCATGTTTCACAAAATATCCACCATTTCTCAGTTACTTGATGTTACTTTGACATCACTTTAACATCTTTTGTTCAGTCATGTTTACATGGGAAATCAAATAAAAAACATATTCAAAACCCACTGTGCCTTTCACATCATGTATGATTTCTGAATCAGTGATTGCAGAGAAGTGTTAGTGAGAGCTAGAGTTTACCACATTGAATGCTAACAGATAAAATATTTTGTGTAAATATCCATCACCCTGAAAGATTACAAGGTTTCACAGAGTGTATAAAACATCTTTCCATCAATTAATAAGTGAGGTTTTAGGGTAAAGTGAATCACCTGCACAACAATGGGAACAACAAATCTCTGAAAGAGTGTATTATTTTTTTCCAATTAAAACACTGGGAGCTTTGGAAATTGAAAGCGTTAAGACATTTAAATTTTTAATTTTACTTCTACAACTGCAGCTTTTAGTATTCCAGGATCTTTATATCTCAACAGGAAAATGCTATTTAAATGGAGGCATGCTTTGTTGAATCAAAGCATCTCTGTATAGTGTCCATGAGATATCACGGAGTTATGTAGCATCAGCAGTGTTTTTCTTATTTTCTGAATTTTTATAGAAAATGAGAGCACAGAGAAAATTGTAAAACTAGAATTATTAAGATTTGAGAGAGTTGGACTTTCTAAAAGTGAGGCCTGTAGTTTGTGCATTCATTTGTGATATCCTGGCATAATAACCTAGCAGCAATGTAATAAAATTATAAAATCATTCTGTTTTTCTTCTGTTGTTGATGTTGCAAATTTTGTTTGAGAAAACATATTCACTCTTTGTAATAGTCTATATATTATTGTTTTTATAAGATTTTATAGTCTCAAATGGTAATTAACTGCTGGCAAGAATAGATTTCTGTGGTGTTATTGCTTAATTAAGAAAATAAGAAAAGGTAAAGTAACAGTTGGAATGGGATAAGTAGCCTAATCAGTTTTGACTAATATATCAGATTTATGCTTAATTTTGAAAGTTACGAAGATCTCATGCCGTAAACTGAATTAAACTGTAATTCAGCACTTTTTCCTAACTGTGCTGAAATACAAATTATCTTTTTTACTTACTTGGAATTGTATGCTAATCTTTTTTGTTTCCAAAATATCTGTAAATGTTCTCCAATTAATTAAAATATAGCATGAGCACCTCCAAATCCAGTTTTGCCAAGACCTTTAAAATTTAGACATTGATGAAAATGATCTTAAAAATATTGAGGCAACATTATTTCTAAAATTTTCAAATCACAATATAATTGTATTGGATCCCAGTTCAGCAGAATACATATGTATTTGACTAAAATTATGAATTTACATATTTTATTAAATTGGTGAGTTTCTTTTTTACGAATACTTTTGAAGAAAAAAGTCATTTTCTCAATTTCAACCAGATGCATTACAATTAATCTGCAACAGAAAAACTGCCATTGCATTAAATGACATGAAAGTATGTTTTTATGCGTTTTTTCAGCTGAGAACTTTTACCACTGGGCACTTTCCCTGAAGTACTAAAATGTCTTTTTCAGAGATTAGATCCTGAGCAGCCAAGAAGCTTAGCAGAATTAACTGCATATATTGATCTAAAACATTACTTTAAATACAAATTTGTCCAAGAATTTTTTTTTTGTCATATTGAAGTTGATAACATTTAGAACTGAACAAATAGGAATAAGTTTGTACAGTAATATTTATTCAAATGTAGAATTAGAATTTGATTTCAAACTCTTTAAGACTATTTTTTATTCATTTTTCATGAGTATTTATATTCTGGTGCTTGATTAGTGTGACTATTCATGAAAACTAAGTGTTAAGGTCATATTTGCCAACAGCAAATTTTATATTGAGTATGTAAATGTGAAATTTGCTACTAGCTGTGTGTTTGACCCCAGCCTTGCAATGGGATTAGTGTGAGCAAACTCTTGTTCTGGGAGTGATCTTTCTTTTTTCCCCCAGACCGGGAGCTCTGCATAGTCAGGCAAAATGTTCAAGCCATGAAACACTTGTATTGTTTTCAACAATCATAGATACATGTCTGTTCATAAAATGTCTTAAAATTTAAGAATGTGCTTCAAAATGTTGTGTCAACTGAATATTTTTCACTCTTCAAGCATTAGGAACAGGAACAATAGCTGGCAAGTTATAGAGTCTGGTAATGTGTCTGCATTTTGAATACTACTAATGAGCCTTTCAAAAATTGCAAAACAAAAAAATGTACTTGTTTAGTAACTGTCTTAGAAATTTCATGTAGAATTCAACCAGGAGAGCACTTTTTCTGGTAAATTTGAATTGTGGGAACAATTTGAATAAAAGAGCTGGAGATTCTTATGTATTTAATAGATTATTACACAACTTCATTGTTTTGTTAATAATCAGGGTTAGAAAACTCGAACCAGTCAAGTTCATTATTATAATAAGAAAAAAAAAGTGCATTATGACCAACTATGAAAAGAAAGAACTCCACGCTCTTTAAATAAATAATTTTATTAGAATTACTTCTTCCCGTACTCATTACCTGCAAAATTTGAAGGCCTTACTTCCAAGTTATTGTCTAGTTTCTATTACAGCTTATTAGAAAAAGACGTTTCGACTTTTTACTTTGTCTTTATTTTTAACCTTACTTAAAAAAAAAATTGTTGAAAAAGCAAGGCTTCTGTATGAGGTTTTTTTTTTAGTGTACTGTCTCCCAGCAGAATAAAAATACATATCCATTCATAAGAGGCTTTCTAGTGATCTTTATTCCAGTTGTAACTGAGTAAGTCTAGGAATCATGCAGATAAATGGAAAATTCTGCTTTATTTTGTAAATATCACTGATTATTTTTCTTTATGTAACATGGTAATGTCTTTAGCCTTCTGCTATATTTTGTATTTTATGTGACTTTTGTATAGGGAGTGGAGAGTGCCTAGGTCATTCTTCTAAGGTTTTCCTGGCTAATTGCTGAAACATGGCTTATGGTTTTGAGAGATCATATGCAATGTTTTTCTTCAATTCAGTCCATGATTATGTGCTGGATTCTGTCGTATTCTCTTACACTGTTGGATAGATCATGCATTATACATATATTTTTTCCTAGAACAGTCATTGCATTGTCATGCCTTGTATGCCATAACAACAGCAGACCACAAGCAAAACCTTAATATTCTACATAACAGATACTGATACTGTTACCTGTTGTATTGATTTTTACATTTCATTTATTTGTAATTTCACGACTGATGCTCTGGCCTGTATACAGCATAGAGTTTGTTTGTTTGAGGCAGCTCTTATCACCAGAAAGTGCCATTCCCATATAGTCTGTCTTTTTTTTCCAGGTTGATGGACGGTAATCAAAAGCTGGCTTAAATATATGTTGGGGAAATCAATGATGGGATATTTAGTTGGTGTATATTAGACATACCTTAATCTTCTTTATTTCTTTTAGTCCACGAGAATTTGTCTTATTAAATTTCTCTGCTTTTACTTAAACATGGTTTTATTGATCTCTTACTATCTGAAACTCTTATTAGAGAATAGCAATGCCAATGATTTGTTGGTAGCCTACAAATAATTAGTAAATTGCAGTTCTGGCTTATTCTCAACACTTTATATTATGTTGGACTAAAATCCACTGAAAAGATGCTATTTGAATGAGTAATAAAGATTGATTCCACAAGGGTTTTATGCAGATATGATGAATAGGAAGAATTTCTACATATTACCTATGTAATAAAATATGGCCTACTTAAAAGAAAAGAAAAAAAATTTTGAATTTTTATGTCATGCATCCTTGAAGACAAATGTGCAAAGCCTCTGGAGCCTCCTTAAAATATGTTACAGATGCTGCAGATGTTGGCAGCTTTTTCTGAATATTCCGCTTGACTGATTAAAAGGAAAAGAAACCCAAACATTCTCAGCATACACTACCATCACGGTTGCTTTCCGATTATTATGAAGTCCAAAAACTTTGTATCTTAAAAAAGAAATCAACTGTAGAATGATGGGAAAGCCTATGGTTCATCTGGCTGTACACACCAGTGTGCACACACGATGCAGTTTAAGCCTGTGGAAAGCTGTGTAGAAGTCAGTAGATGCTGTTGCAACACTGGTGTAAAGGCTTCTCTCATTTCTGTCGGAGTTTTGATTGCTTAAGGGGTTCACTCATTCCTCCCAAAGCAGCTTTGGTCAACTTCTGGTTTTGACAATGTCAGTTAAATTGATCCTAAACAAAATCTGGCTCCTACGTAAATTTCTGAGATATACTAATGAGAAGTTTACTGACATATATACGATTGTAATGAAGGTGCGTTGTATGTGAAGATGAACCATAGATGTAAATCAAACAAGTTGAATTCAGAATTAGGCTTATGAATTTATGATATTTGACTAATGGTGGGGTTGAGTAGGTTGCCTAAATAAAAGGGGGGATATTATCAGTCTCGTAGAGTTGTAATACACAGTTAGAAAACTATCCTAAAGTTTTGTCATGTTGAATAGTGTTCAAGTTTCCTATTTCATATTTAAAAAATTGTGAATTACATGCTGTTTAATTTCAACCACACTGGGAAAATTTCTTTTGGTATTTCTGTCATTTTCAGTGTTGCTACAGGATTTGTCTTGTTCCTCCTAGCCAGTTGCTTTGGAAGCCATTACATATATGATTCAAAAATATGTGTTCATGAATTAGCTTCAACAGAGAGTAGGTGCCCAACTGAACACATCATCGCATTTAAAAAGTGGAACATCTGTGAGCATTTAAAGTAGAGGACCTTGTAAAACTGTAGAACTACAAAGTTCATTTACTCCATAGCTGAACAATCCTGGAGAAGTAGAGCCATTCATAAGTAGATAATGTGAAAACAAAGGTAGGCCGTTCTGAACTCTGGCATGTACTTCTACAAATAGATATGCTGAAAAAGCTCATAAAGCTTGGAAAGAGTTTGGCTTGAAGTCTTTTAGTTCTTTGGGAGTTGTTTTGGTGTTTTCATAGGTATTTTCTTGTCATGAATAGCTGCCTATCATGTAGAGCTGAATGGCTATTAAATGCATCTTTGTGTATTTCTTCTATGGACCACAGTCCCACACCAGTAGTAGTCCACAGGCTGAGAATCATTAACAAGACCCATTGTTTGGTATTAAAATGAACATTTGCATTAGAATCAACAGTCTGAAACTCAGCTGGGATGAGTCAAAGAATATACTGGTAGATCATGGTAAATTATATATTATAGTTGGAATCTATTTAAGGAATTGTTATTTTTTTGTATTTCAGAATATAATATAAAATGTTTCAGTTCAAGGACCCATGATGTCCCATATGACCTATGAGTCATGGACTCCAAGGTGTGTTCTCAGTTTTGGAACACATAGCATTTTAAAAAGTTCTGATTCCTTGCTTTTCATAGTTTCTGTGTGTGAGTAATGGCCTTCTAATTATTTAATATGAACTGTGATGACCAGTACGCACAGCCTTTAGTGAAACAAAATTCAAAATTAGGGTACATGACTTAAGAATGCAAATTAAGCACTTATAGCAATATTTTTCTGTGTGATATTATTGATACTAAGATTAATGAAAGAAAAACAGGAAAATGCTGCAGACTTTCCTTTTAATATTTTTTTGCTTGCATTGCTATCTTTTGCTGAGGCACTCCTATATTACTTTTCAAAACATAAGCATGCAATTAAGCAATAATTAATTGCAGCCTGCTATTACTCTAACTGAAAGAATAATAGACCTTTTAGTGTAGATTGAGTAGCATAAGAGAAGTTAAAGATTTCCAGAAAGCTGCTGTCAAATCTCTTAAACTTGGAACTACTCCATTCCACAAGACTTAAAAGTTAGACTTAAAAGTTTGAAACCATATTCTTTTTCTCAACTTGATTTAGAATACATCACTGAAGAAGCAGTAGTATCTTTTTATCTTGGAAGTGCATTGAAGAAAGAACTGATAGGAGTCTATGTCCTCTGTGTGATCTGTATTTGGTCTTCTATTGCCTGGTGGATGTATTTTATTTTGTAGGTTAATTATATTTTCAATTTTTTAAATTAAAATAATCTCTTTCTCCTACCTCCTCATAACACTTAATCATATTGCTTGCATCTGATTATCTTAGTCATTCCTGTGAAGGAAATTCTGTACATGTCTCTCAGTGTTGGCTAATGTGAGTGGCCTACTTGGCATGTAAGCTTGAAAGATGATGAAATCTATTTTTAAGGGAGAATCACTTAGTTTTCTACTAATGCTTTATACAGCAGTCTTGAGGTTGCATGTTCTGGTACCTCTGTGACTAAAGCCCATGAGACTGTGAAAACAGGTAGAGCAAGGATCACTGAAGGAAGCCTGAGTATAGCTATGAGATGAGTGGTATGATGCTGTACATCTGAGAAACCACCTAATGGTCTAGCTTAAACAAGTGCTGTCACTTGGGACCAAGAGGAATTTTCTTTCTAAGAGACCAGTCTGATGGGACTTTTAAAAAAGCATCAAACCCTGAATCCCTGTGTATGTTACTTTGAAACGATCTTTTGTGTAGTGCCTTGGTAGCTGGAGCATTCACTAATCAAGCTACGCTTCAATTCCATTGCTGTGTCATCTTGCAGATCCATAAACCTCTATCTGCACTTTTCAGAATAATTTCTTAGTGGAAGGCACTAGAGGGTGTCTTTGCTGTAAGTTCTTGTCATACTTCATCCCCCTGCATTTTTGTAAAACAGTGCTAGTAGCAGGAGACAAGCAGAAGAGCGCTCAGAACAGAAGGGCATGTCTTCCTGTGTCCTTGGGAAGTGCACCATTCTGCCCTGCAGCTCCTATCCCCTTGTTTGAGATAGTCCTCAGTTCTAGTGTGCAACCCTTTGGGTTTGTGTCTAAATATCTAACACAGGTTTTGGAATCAGACAGCAGAAGTTTAAAACCTACAACTGTGTGGTAGTGTCAAACTATAGTCTGAAGTATACTTTAAGTTGTGCAGCAGGAGTAGGAACTTCTGTCATAAAATGGTGTTCTAGTTTGCTTTGTATATTGGAAAGAGAAATTTTCTGAAGGAAAAAAGCTTTGATAGCTCTTGATATTTGTTGATTACCTTCAATTGTTGGCAAATACTGTGATAAATATTAGATTCTAGGAATTAAAAACTCACTATGCACTGATGTGTTCTTAATGCTAATATTCTGTATTAACTATATGTCTTTTATTAAATAAACAGTTGATTTTTAAAATAAACATAATTCAAGACAGGTGTGCTAGAAGTCTTGTAGCTTTTGACCTCTCTGTGATTGTGTCAAAATGTGCGTTGTGTTATCTGCCAATGGACTTGACACTTGTGCATTGTGTAAATATACATTGGCTAGAAAGGTGTCTTATACCTTTCCAGTTTATCTTTTCCCAATTTTTACAATTCGAGGTATTCGCCAATGAACTGAATTTTTCTTTAAAGACTGAAGAGTGAAATTTGCTCCAGTTCAAGAGAACATAGATCTTGGGATTTAAATAAGTGTTCTGTTTTAAATCCTTACCACCTTATTGGTGGGTAAACTTCATTGGTAATTTGAGAGGGGATTTACAGTCTTATTCAGGAAAAATACTTATTGAAGTCAGAGGGACTTCACGCTTCATTGCTTTCCTGAATACATTGAGAGAGACTTCAGCATATGCTCAAATGTTTTCTTCAACTGGGAATTGAAAAGGGTTTATAAAATTAAAAGGCAATATCATTGTAGACATTATAAAAAAAAAATCGGATTAGTGTTGTTATTATGTAGAGATTTTATTCAGCAATATCACACATCACCATAAAATTTACTTCTTCAAATAGCCCCCCTACAGTCATTACAGTAATTGCACAGAAATATAGTCACCGTCGCTCCAGAAACACTGACTCTTTTAATTTCACTATTTCACACAGCTACTGGTTCAGACATGCACAACTGGGTTTTTTGCCTATCTCACTTCATTCATGAACATCCTAACTTTATATAGGGCTATTTGTGGTAGAAGTAAATTAATTCTTGGTCCCACTGGTAGTAAGATTATACTTTGCATAAGAAAGTTTATTGATAATATTTATTGTTTCTTTTTGTGTATTTCTTTCTAAATTAACTCATTCTGAATTAAATATTTGTAAATGCTTTTTTAAACAGCAGCAGGAATTTAATATATATAGCCATAATGTTGATGAGGAGATGTTAAGATTTTTCATGGCTTCTTCCTGTTACAGGGA
Organism: Platysteira castanea; assembly: GCA_013397175.1. Classification (NCBI taxonomy): domain Eukaryota; kingdom Metazoa; phylum Chordata; class Aves; order Passeriformes; genus Platysteira; species Platysteira castanea. The sequence continues at coordinate 41,074 of VYXC01000930.1, read as the reverse complement.
TGACTTCATTAGGCACTGTGTACCAACAAATCAATAGCTGCTATTACTCACTAGCTGAAATTAAAAAATAAAGCTAAATCAAGTAGTAACTGCACTACTAAATTACTTTTCATTATTAAATCCGTACAACTTCTATATCAACATATTAAGTGTTACTATTATTCATTTTTAACTAGAAAAATTAAAACTTGATGTAGTGTCATGGGTTAACCCCAGCTTGAAGTTTTAGTCTGAGAATTCTCAACTTAATAGGTAAATTCCTATGCCTAAAATGTAAGGTTTCATAGAATATCTCAAAAATAATAAAAATCAAGAGTTCTATAGAAAGAAAATGCATCCTCAGTAGTCAATATAGCCTCTGGAAAAAAGCAGATCATTACCTTTCAATGATACAAACAATGAGAAAATCTTTTTAGTGGTATCTGGTCATGCATTTTCTGCAATTTAGGATGCATTGCTTTAGAAATTGCCACATCTCTTCTGAAGGGAGTTTCTCCATGTCACACAGTGGGAACATATAACCTAGTTAGAAATTGGAAATGTTAGGTCTACTACTGAGTTAAATTTTTGTCATGCAAATATTCCCTGGATTTAGCACTGGGAATTTTTCTCACCTTCACCAAACTCCTCATATATGATAAAAATCATCTTAGGAAGTTGCTGCATTGTAGTTTTGGAATTTTTGAAAAATGTTTTTATATTTAATTGAAATTAGTATTCCTTCAAAAGTAAGTTTCTTGTAGAAAGTAAGTAATTTGTAGAAGTTGGGTCCACTTACATCTTTTCACATATTAGGGAAAATCATAGAATCTTAGAATATGCTGAGTTGGAAGGGACCCATAAAGAACATCAAGTCCAACTCCTGGCCCTGTGCAAGATACACCAAGAATCACACCATGAGCCTCAGGATGTTGACCAAACATTTCTTGAGCTCTGTCAGGCTTGGTGCTGTGACCACTTCCCTGGGGAACCTGTTCCATCCAGTGTTCAACCACGATGGAATATTTCACAAGTGGTGGGATCATTATGGAAATCAGTAATCAATCAGCACTAGTATGTAATAATCCTAGTAAAATCTATTTGTGGAAGGTCCAGGCAGTAAGAAGGCGGGATTAATAATTAATACCTTTTCAGTGACCTGATGTTTTTTAATCTATTGAAAATTTGTGGTACTACTTTAATGCCACTGTTCAACATTCAATGAATCAAGTTCTCTCTTTTTGCCATTTTAAATACACCTTACCCCTGAGTAGGGAGGGGTGGGGCAAAAAGAACAAAAAAGCAGTCAAACAAAGCAAAACAACCCCCACCTTCTTCTCATTTGTGGACTAACATATCAGTAATTTAAGGTATTTAATATATCTATATTAAAACGTGAAAGGAGAAACTGCAAAATGAGAAGAGTTCTGAAATTTTTTCAAATAATTGCAAATTCTTAAGAGAGAGTCACTTTTTGCAAGAACTAGTAAGTCGTCCCTAGCTTTTTAATCTTGAGTCATTTTTACCATGCATACAATATATCATGGTTCTGGGAAAAAAATCCAAAGTTACTTCCTCTGACCAACCTAACTCTAAATTTTCCTTATAAATCAGAAACCGTGCTGTAACTGAAAAAACACATATTTAGCTTATATTTACATATTCCCTCTTGTGTTTGAAAGTAACCTTGAAATATTTCTGGAATTATTGCTGCCAGAAATAGTCAAAACTTTTTTTGTGAATTATAGTGCTTGATTGACAAGTTATTGGCAATATGTATATAATAAATGTAAGGGAGTTTTCTTCCAAATAAGCGAGCAGGCTTGTTGTTCATATATGTATCCATTTCTTTATGTACAAATTACATCATGATTGACAACTGATTTGTTCAATGTGTTCATGAATTGACTTCAGGTGGCAGAAGTCATTACTGCTTAGTTGGTGTAATACACTACCAATTACGTCCACATGGATATACTTGTGCAGATAAATTCATTTGTGAATGTACATGAGATTTTAAAAAACACGACATTTTCATTCACACTGTCCTCGCATTAGCTCCATAAAGTTTTGAGCTGAACTGATGTTTGGCAATGAGGAAGAGAGAAGACATAATTAATATGCCAGTACCTCTGACTGTTGGTAGAATTTCACTCATATTTGTAAAACTCTAGAAATTCTAACTTTATTTAGAAATTCTAACTGTACTGTATCTTACAGACAAGCTGTTTGACTCCCTGTGTTTCAAATGTTGAGTTTCATTTCATAAATATATCTCCCCGTAACAATTAGCCACATTACTTTTGGCTGTTACCTTTTTTTTGGTAAAAATTATCACTTTTCCATTTGGGAACATGTGTACTACAAAAATCTTTTATGAGTAGGAGTAGATTTCCCATTGTACCTCCTTCTCTTTCTGCGTGGAAGAATGGCAGTATGACATGCTCTACATGGTGAATAAGGACACAAAGTAAATGAATCTTGTAAGGCATACTTCCTTTAAAACAGTTCAATAATTGTTCATTTCTTATGTAAAGTAAGGACAAAGAATATAAAATAACAGTAAAGCTTTCAAGTGAAAGCTAGAAAAAGACAATAAAGTAATTAAAATTCCCAATTTCTTCACCTAACCTTATTTCCCAGAATGGCTTTGTTAATGACTAGAAAGTAAGCAAAATGGGATCGATAACTCATCTTGTCTTTGTTGTAATCATTACCTAGTAGTTTTCTCTTTTAATCTTTTATCTCTCTTTAGGCTTTATTATGCATGTCAAAATCTAGTCACTTTCTGGATTACATGCTCCTTACACTCCAAAGTACACTTGACTGGTATAAGTATTGCTGACTTCAACTGAAATGTGTTGCAGCTTAAAGTTTTCATCCTATGAGAAGAGGTTTGAGGGAGAGAGAGGTTGGAGAAAAAGGTCACAGCAGGCTACTTACAGCATCTTACAGGCTTTATGGAGCAATATATTATCAAGTGAAATCCTGCAGACTCTTGGGAGAACAATTCAGGGCAGTTTACTCTCTCAGCTTCTTTCACAGATGATATCCACTTATTCTTATCTTAAAAGGTGACTTTATAAATTAAAGTTGGTAATTTATTCTTTGTTCCTGAGTAAAAAGAAATATTTTTTTCTAAAAGCAGAGAGCAGCTGTATTTTCCTGCACTTTGTCTATCTGCATCTGTTGAAACAATAGAGAATACATACCTGTAAGTTTCTGCTTTGGCTCTGACTGTTCTGAACTGTGTGACTGCTACATATGAGAGGAAAAGAATGAATTTTCTGTGGAGGCTGAGGATACAGGATCCTGAATTCTGGCTGAATTCAGGACTTCAGAATCTTGATCTATTTTTCTGCATATTGCAAGTCATGTTCCTGTGAAAAAATTGCTGCTTAAAAACTTTAAGTTATAAAATGTGTCAGAACTGGGAACTGCCCATCAAAGAGACTCATCTTTTCAACCTAAATGATTCTATGATTCTGTGTTACAGATGAAGTTTTTGGCATGCAGTATAAGTTAATAAAATTTGTTGTGAAGTTTCTGTGTTTATTTGCACACATACATATAAATACATACTATACTGCAAAATGTGCAGTGACAACCACTGTGCTATTTTAGACAATAAAGACCCTAAAATTTCTGTTACTGAATGAAATATTCTGTCATCATTTTTGTTAGTCTTGTGGTAACCAGCATGGAGTAGGAACTATTTTGTTTCAAGGCAAAGTTGACATTTTTTCCTGAAGAATTGCTTTAACAGCGTAGCGCAGTGATTCTGTGTGAAAGCATCCCAATATAGAGTTATATAGATGCATGTAACTAAATCTGTTGAGTAGGTTATTGACAGACATAATTAAAGAATAGCAATGCTTCATAAATTATTTACAAGGCTTTCTCTCAAGCAGCAGCATGACAGGAGGGTTACCTGTGTGTTATCCAGCTGCACAGCAGAAAGGGAGCAGATATGTACTAGTATAAAATGTTTGCCTGATGTGTCTCACTGTGTAGCAGCTCTCTGAACATGGCTCCCTGTGAGCTGGCTCTCTGCACAGTATGAACAGAGTCACTCAAAGAGAGGCATGGTGCAATCTTCTGGCATTGGAAGCCCAAATTAAATCAGCCCTTGAAGAGTTTTGAAGTTATAAAGCCAGAACAGGAAATGGTTATTCTCTGAAACAGACCTGGTTCTTTCCTCTCGTGTTATAAGCTGATTCAAATGTTCCTCCTCCATGATTTGATACAGCATTTTTCTCAGTTGCTTTTGTGCCTCCTTTCCGCCGCTGTGGGGAGGTGCCTGGAGTTCACTCACTCTTCTGTATGTTTGGGGTACAGCTGTACCACACAAAAGCTAAAGATGAACAAAAGCCAAAGGGGTAACTATGGGAGAGTACAGGAAGGCTAAAAGTATTCACAGCTGGATAGGTGCTTCGCGCGTTCTATGTCCAAAATGCAAGCTGCCCTTTGGTAAAACCTAATCTTGCGCTTATCTATGATTTAAGGCTTAAAATAGGTTCTTTTCCTCTGTGTCTGTGATGAAGATTAGGTCTCTCATCCATGCTGGAGTGCTCCATCTAAATTTAACTCTGTGACTGTTAGAAAGACTTGCTCATAGGATTATGGCACAGCTGTGAAAACTACTGCTGTTGTTTTGGTTGAGGATTTATGAGACAAATTTGCGTAGAGAAAATATATATTTATCTTTTTAAATACATACATGCTAGGGGGGCTGATTCCAGACCTGAAAGAAGGTGTTACATAGCTGAATAGTTTCAAGGAACAGGTTCTCCAACAGCACAGATTAAAGCCAGTGCTAATATAGGAGACCAATGCTCCTCTCACCACATTAACTGTATGTGTAGCTAGAAACACAACAGACAAGCACATAGGAAGCTTTATATCTTGCTTTCTTCTCAAACAAATGTAATTGCAATAAATTGCTAAGCAGTTCTATTCTGGTATGTGAAAGCCATGTGGTGTTGCTTAAATTTGCCAATGCATTTTGGTGGTAAATTTATTTCAAGGTGTCTGTCTATACTTCTTTTCCAGGTACAGGTCCTTCGCAACGCAGGGGAAGAAGTGACCCTAACTGTGTCCTTTCTGAAAAGAGCACCTGCTTTTCTCAAACTGCCACTGAATGAAGATTGTGCATGTAAGCCTTTATTACTTGGCCAAAAGAATCCTCAGTTTGATACCCATGAACACTTGCAGCTTCCGAAACTATATGCATTGAGGGTGACTGACAGCAGTTTTACAATCAGCATTGCTGCCTGAATAGGAGTTTCTCTTATTGCTAGGGCTTTTGTTAACATTGACCTCAAGAGAAGAATTGCTGTCTTTGGTTGAAAAGCAGATAACCAGACATTTGGCGGTGTGAATCAGTAAAGCTGCAGGTAAAACAGTAGAATTACACTAGTTTGCAATAGCTCACATCCTGGTTCAGAGTATTTAAAATCAGTTTTTCAGCATCAGATACTAATTTAGTCTCAGGGAGTTTTTTCTTTTAAATGTGAAAATGAGATTGTGTGTGTATATTTAGAGGACTTAACTTTGCTGTTTAAAATTCAGAGGCTTTGGTGGAGATGTCTGTCTACCTAAGAATAAATTACTCCAGAATGATAAGTATTTTGTTTTAGTCCAAACTGAGTTTTAGTCAACTAGCCCCATGAGAGTCATATGGAGACAGCTGTCTTCCTTTAATTATATTAAATTGTAAGTGTGGATGCATAATTATAGACAATTGCAGCATATCTAACCATATTTATGTATCAGCCTGTGCCTTTTGCCACCTCTACTTTCCTTTTGCTTTTTGCTCCCTAAGAGAGTGAAATATTGCTCCAATTTTAAGCAACAAAACAATAAATATTCAATTTCAATACTTCTAGCTGTTGATTTTAAGTTAGTGGAAATTAAATAACCTAAATAATGAAATAACATTTTATACAAATATTTGATGGAATATTGCCTTTTTCTTTTGTCTATGTATTAAATTTAAGTGAAACAAGAAAAAAATCGGAACACTGTATTCTTAAATAAAGATGTATCCCAGTACCTTTTTCCCTTTTACGAAAGCCTGTGGTACCACAGGGTAGCCTGAGTGATGCACAGCAATGTGCATTTGCAGGGATCCCGTCATGTCGCTTTCAAGGCGTAGCACTGTAATTTCCTAAACCATTACAAGAATGTTTAGAATTGTAAACTCCACTGAGAGTAACAAAAGGGTTATTTGACAAGTTCCTTCAAGCAAAAACCAAGACAGAAGGTGTGCACTTCCTTTTTATTGTAAAATTTGAAAGAAACTTTGTGGGATTTTTTCTTACCAGGCAGACATTAACTTTATTTAAACCAAGCCCAAAAGGAGGTTTTCTTGAGCCTCCATTTATCTTACAAAAGCATTCTTCTCAAGCCAGAAGACAGATACCTAATGGAGAAAGTAAATGAATGTTATATATGATTGAAGTTATTTGGGGGTGAGGAGAATGCATACATACATATACGAATTTGAATTATGTCATTGATTAACGAAGAATTTTTTTGTGGATTTATATTTGTATTAGGTGCCCCCAGTGACCAAAGCAGTGGCACATCCTCTCCTCTGTGTGACAGTGGTTTGCATCTCAACTACCACCCCAACAACACAGTAAGAGCTTGAATGTCCTTGATGGAAGAATAATTATGCTATAATAGCTAAGTGGAAGTACTAATAAAGGACAGCAACAGGGGAGGAGATCGAGCTAACACTGGAGACTGATGGTTTTGTAGAGAGGAAAAAAGAGTAGCCAGAAATTATGGCTGGGAATTAAACTGTGACAGATTGTTACAGCTGAGATTGTGCCTTGATATGTATGATTACTGTTTACTTGGGCAGTAGGGATTTTGCAAAAGTTTTTTCTTCTACATTTTTTTCTCTGCATAGGAATTTAAATTCTTAAATGAAAATATATCTGTTTATGAAAAGGAAGAAAAATTTGTGAGAATAGTTTTCCATTACTTATATTACATGCATTATCTAAAACTTTTGTCAAAAGATGTTTAGGTGCATGTTTTTGCCTATTTTTACTTCTAGTAATTTGTATGCTTAAAATTTTACCTGAAGTGGGATAGCAGTATGGAGCAGAGTGTCTCTGGGATACAATGCTACAGATATCTGATCAGATATTTACTAAAAGATGCCTTTGAAGTGTAAGAAGTGACTTTAAAATATTTTCTTAGCCAGAAAATGCAAAATTTCCTTTTTTTATATATAGTTCTAAATGGGTTTTTGCTGAGTATTTGGCTTTTTGATAGAAGAAGATAAATATATCCATTTTTATCCTCTTAATTTTGTCTAGTCTCTCTTTTTAGGTAGCCCCATCAAGGCATCAATATAAAAAGCATGAAAGAAATAAACCAGTATAGATCATAATTATTTAAAAAATATTTTAAAACCTGAAATGTAAGCCTTGTTGAGGAGCCATTTCTAATTTTCACCTTGTTTTATAGTACTTTCATATTTTACTATTAAAAGTTTTAAATAGCAACCCAGAGATTTAAATAACAATACCACAGTTTTAAACCTGATTATAATCTGGAAAACCTTTAGGAATTATACAAGTTTTAGGAGCTGGAATTTATAAATGGATAACACCAATCAAATTGATACCAAATAACAATAAAAATATATGTAACTAATGCAGCAATAACAAAAGCAGTCTTGTCTCAGCAGTCTATATAGGTATGTATGTATGTATGTATGTATGTATGTATGTATGTATAAAGACCACGGCAGCAGATCCTCAACTGATTTATTCTGCTAGCCAGTACAATTCTAACTTTGCTTTTATGACAAAAAATATGCTTTCATTTGTGAATTCTTTTTCTGCAGGTGTTGAAGCAGATCTAGACTAGCTGTAATTTCTATTTGAACTGATAATAATTTGCTAGAACCAAGTGTTTTTCCTTCAGTTTAAGTAATATAATCTGATATCACAAGTTTATAATTCACCCTAAATTAGATTCTTCTAGTGAAGTCCAAGATGTGGTTTTATCTTAGATGTCCCCTTACTCAGCCATACTCAGGGAACAGGGCTCTTCCTAAAACCAAAGGAGACCTCTGTATGAATTCCTAAATTATGAACAGCTCTTATCCCACAATTCTTTCCTTTTCTCAGAATATTTTCTAGACGAAATTATGACAGCTGGATACACACATGATCAGTGAGCAACTGGCTCATGGGTTGGACACATAGAGTTATAGTGAACAGAGTGACATTAGGCTGCTGACTGGTCACCAGTGGGGTTCTGCAGGGCCATATCTCAGGCCCAGTGCTCAGCAACGTTGTGATCAATAACTTGGGTTCAGGTCTCAAAAGGGTAATAACCAAGTGTGCAGATGATACGAAACTGGGAGGAACTGTTGACTCCTTTGAAGGCAGAGAGGCCCTGCAGAGAGACTTTGACAAATCTGGTGGGCTGGGCACCCACCAACCATATGAAAGGCAGCCATAACAAGGGCAAGAGCTGGATTCTGCACCTCTAGGGGGAAACTCTGGATGTACAGACAAACTGGAGAACGAAGCTAGAAAGCAGTGTCATGGAAAGGGACCTCGACGTCCTGGTCAATGGCACGTTGATTATGGCAGCCAGGAGGGCCAACCATGTCCTGGGGGGCACCAGGCACAGCATCGCCATCCAGGCAAGGGAGAGGATTGTTGCACTCTGCTCTGCACTGGGTCTGCCTCACCTCGAGTGCTGTGTGCAGTTTTGGGCATCTCAGTATACGAAGGATCTCAAGCTATTAGAGGGCATCCAAAGGAGGTGGTGAAGGGTCTGTAGGAGAAGCCTTACGAGGAGTGGCTGAGGGCACTTGGTCTGTTCAGCCTGGAGAAGGCTGCGGGGAGACCTCATTGGAGTCTACAACTTCCTTGTGAGAGGAAGAGGGACAGATACTTATCTCTTCTCTGTGGTAACCAGTGAGAGGACTCAAGGGAATGGCCTGAAGTTGTGTCAGGGGAGGTTTAGGTTGGATATTAGAAAAAGGTTCCTCACCCAGGAGGGTGGTTGAGCACTGGAACAGGCTCCCCAGGGAAGTGGTCACAGCACAAAACCTGACAGAGTTCAAGTAGAGTTTGAACAGTGCTCTCAGGCACATTGTGGGATTGTTGGGGATGTCAAGTGCAGGACCAAGAGCTGGACTCAACGATCCTTGTGGATCCCTTCCAACTCAGCTTATTTTGTGATTCTGTGGCTTACAGCCATAGTCTTGTTTCATAATTTATAATCTTTCTAATTTACATGAAGGAGAATTTTGACTCAGAACTTGGGGTAGACAAGACTGGTTTTGGTCTTTTGTCAACAGTTCAAAGAGCTATGCAGGCAGGCTAAAGGTAGTGTTAACGTTTTTGTTGCAGTCATATCTAGGCCTACAATTTTTATCTGAACTTTTACTGCATTTCATTTTTTCCCCCAAGTTTAATCGCAGGTTAAGAAAGGTTCCCAAAAGCAGACAGAAAACATTAAAAATTCAAGATGTTCAAAACATCCTAGCATAGTCTTCCTAGACAAAAATTTATTTATTTTTGTTGAATTTATAGAATGTTTCAGCAGAGATTCAATATTTTAAATAAGTGAACTACCTGTGAAAAGCCTGCTGCTCAGCTAACATGATATTCATAGTGATATTTTGTTTCATATACAGAAAGATAAATGAACATATATGTAAAAGTAAAGTTCAAATTGGTAAAGCTTTATAATTCCATAGATCTTACACAAGATACACACTCAGAGCACGTGTTGATAATTTAACTTTTTATAAGCCTTTCTCATGCAAATTTATGTTATTTAAAAATACTGGTCAAATTAGACTGTAGGTATTTAAATACTCATTCTTTGTAGATATGACCACAAACATGATAAAGTTCAGTTTTCGTATAAGCAATGTCTTCTCTAAGTAGGTAAAATTCAAATGTTCATCACCAGAATGTAGTTTTGACAATTTTGACAGTTTTCATCACATACTAAATCCCATTTCCAGTTACCAGGTTTTGAGGTGATATCATTAGAAAACATACGTATGTAAATGCATAGAGAGCCACAGGAAACAACTGAATTACTGTTTTATAGTAAATAATTTAGAGATTCTCTTCAGAATCTCTCCAGTGCTCACTAAAACTGATGACAAGGGATTTGGGAAAAGTGGAACACTGCCAAACGAAATATAAAGTCTTTGAAGTCTCTCTCTTTCTTTCCAAATCTGCTGAGTACTTACAATGAAGTTCAAAACTGAGAGAGATCTTTTAATGTTTTTCAGGATACATTATCGTGTTCCTCATGGCCAGCATCCCCAGGACTTAGGTGGGAGAAAAGGTGGTGCGATCTTCGATTAATACCACTTCTTCATTCACGATTTTCCCAGTACCTTCCAGGATCAGATTTGTGCAGGTAAAGAAGTTCTGAAGGTTGAAACTTGACTTCTTGGTCGACAGATGCATGCCCTAGAAAGTTGCCTTCTTGGAGAAATTGCGTTATTATTTCCACTGCATCTGCCAGAGACATGAAACATAGGAGCTTTCATAAAGGTCTGTCTAGGTCCACCTTGGCTGATATTCTCCTCTGGCATCAGCTGGGAACAGATGCGTGATCTTCCTACTTGCATCTAGTGCTCAGCACCTTTCGCAGTTTGAGATGAAACATACATTATCATATTTAATAGCTGCTAATGCTCCTGTCCTCAAAAGCTTCTTCCTAAGTTGCTTGTTTTTATGTCTTTTTTATGCAATGCATTATGGCATTGAGCTCTGCAATGTGATTTTTAAAATGTATTTTCTTCTGTTTGTGTTAAATACTTAATCTCATAGCTACATTGAGTGAAACAATCTTGTTTGGGAGCAGCAAGGACTGGTTGCCCCATGGGGAAGATAAGCCAAGAGAGAGGGTGGCAGCGAGGCTGGACAAGGCATTGTCCATGCAGACAAAGATCTTACCACGCTGGTCCCCATGGAGGAAAAGAGAGGGCTTAGGGACAGTCATCAGAGGAGTCCATCATGGTCAGGTGGGGCTCAGTTTAGGATGGGAAATCAGCCTACAGGTCCAAATCAGTGGGATACATGTCCAGGCACAGGAGTAGCTGCAGCTATACTCAGGTGAGGACCATGAGCAAGAGCCTAAGCTGATAAGCACCTCCCAGTTCTTGTGCTTTGCTTCATGTTTATATCAACAGTAGGGATTGTTTTTTGTTTCCATATAGCTAAGGTTACTTTTTCCCATGTTTTACTTTGCATGTGTTAACATTTAAATTCATTGCCAATTTGTCACAATCACTGGGATAAATGTCCAAAGCTCATAGTCAGGTTTAACTTTATGGCCTTTTGGTGAGTTGACCATGGCTGGATGCCAAGTGTCAGCCAAGCTTCTCTATCACCCACCTCCTCAACAGGACAAAGGGGAAGAAAATAAGATGGAAATAATCTGGTGAGTCAAAATAAAGGCAGTTTAATAAAACAAAAGCAAAGACCACACATGGAAGCAAACCCCCCAAAATATTTAATCTCTACTTCCATCAGCAGGTGATGCTCAGTCACATCCTGGGAAGTAGGGCTTTGGTACATGTAGTAGTTTATCTGGAAGACAAGCGTCATAATCAATTAATACCCTCATTCCTCTTCCTTTTTCCTAGCTTTCATTGCTTGAGCAGATGTCATATGGTATAGAATAGCCCTTTGGTCAGTTTGGGTCAGCTGTCCTGGCTATTTCCCTCCCCCCCCAAGATTTTGTTCCCCCAGCCTATTGGTGAGGAGGGAATGTTGGAGAGACAGCTCTGATGCTGTGCCAACACTGCTCAGCAGCAGCCACAACACTGGTGTGTAATCAATATCTTTCTAGCTACCAGTACAAAGCACAACACTATGACGGCTGCTGTGGGGAAAATTAAATTCATCTCAGAAAGACCCAATACAGGCCTTGTCATTGCTTAATTTAATATTATCTTAATAAATCAGAAGAAATTAAGAAGGAAGACAAAAATATTCTGTAGTGATTATTGTTTGTAAAGCAATGAAATAGAAATGAAAATAGCTATTAAGTCCAACAAGGTAAGTATATATGATCATACTTGTTAAAAATTTTAAACATCTAGGAATTATACGCATTCATTAATTATCTGTATATAAAAGAATGAATTTCTCATACTGAAATACTTCTGTGAGCTCCAGTATGTAAAGGTATTAACTGGAGAAAAGATGTGTACAGGTATAGAGCAAGTTACTCCATAATTTCTTCTTCTAATCAATCACCTAGGAGTAGATTTATGAAACCCCAGAAACTGGGGGAAGAGAACCCTTCTTCAATCTGGAATTTTTATGGAGTTAATTTTATAGTTTCTTATCACAGCCTGCTTCCTTCGCGCTGGTACTCAGTAAACATTTGAAAGTTGCACAAAAGCTGTCCACCACCTCAGTGGTTCTTAGGACTGTTGTTCCTTAGAATTACACTGCCTAGGTCTGCCAGCTATTTCTCCTATTCACAGAGCTGAAATTAACGAAAGCTAGACAGTATTTGTTGTGGATCACTGTGGAGCTAAAGCCAGCCTGCAGCTTTTGACCAGTAATAGCAGGATCTTATTTACTCGGCTGCAGGAACCTCAGTCTGTTGAGGAACCATGGCTGGTGCAGGGAGGCAAGGTGTAAACCAAAGGCTACAAAGGCTTATTGGATGGACTGCAAACTGGAGCAGGATAAAGTCACCATAGAGGCAGGAGGTGTTTCACTAGATTCTGCGAAAGCTTTCAGCTCTGTATTTAACAATGAAGCATAAAGGGCCCAAAATCATAACAGTCAAATCCAAGATCTATTCTACTGTATACTTCAGATAAGGTATTAAGTTGAATAGAACTACTCACATGGAAAATTAGCACATATTCAGCTGTTCATAGGCCGAGGGTTCTAAAATTCAGTCTTCTGCATCAATAAAAAACAAGCTTAAAGTTCATATTATAGAACATAACAAAGAAAGTTTTTTAGGTAGAAACAATATTCTTGAGATTTGAATTTCTAGAAAATAAATGTAAAAGTATATTACTCTGAAACAAAATACCTGAATTCATACTCAAACCTTGAATAACTACTCTGATAATTTTCTCCTTGTGTCCTTCTATTCTGTCTAACGTGAGGAAGTAAGAGTCTTAAAAAAACCAAAAATGCAGGATGCATATGAGAGAGGAAGTGGGATTTTCTTAAAGCATAGATCATTTTATGTTGCTAGTTTATAAGACTGTTTTAAATTACTGTAAACATTTTTAAATGTTACTTCCTTTCAGAATTTGTTATGAGAGAAAGGTAGATACTTTTTAAAAGAAACTGCTATAAACAGCAGTATAAAAGAAAGGATATTAAAAATAATATAAGGAAGCAACATGAAATGAAACTTAATTCATTACATTTGCCATAGTTAATATTTTCAAGGCTGTTTTCACAATGTAAAGTCTAATAACTTTTTATATTTCAGAGTCTGATATGGAAATATATCATTCTCACATGCAATATTAAACCTCATAATCATGTTCTGGCTTTTCCAGTGGAATGCTTGAGACACTTAAATTCATACAGAATTCTGGAGGGTATTCATACAGAATTCTAGAAGACATTGAGTTTAATCTTGCAAAGCTTATTAATTTCAAATATAGCTTTTGAGTTCCAGAAGTCACAGAACCTGAAATGTGTAGTTGAGTAAGTGTTTATCTAATCTCAATTTTTTTGTGTATTATAAAGTGATTAATCTACTATTTGTTCCATTTAGTACACAATATGTATTTAATACATCATGTTTTCAGGTTTGCATGGTATTATGGACTTGGGCTGGTAGACTCATTCAAGAAAATACTATTACAGTAATCTAAAGCTATCTATTGCCAAGATACATTCACAAGTAATTTATTAGGCAACCATGTATCATACTATCTGTATTTATTAATACTTGGGTTGTAACATTATGGATGAATGGTTTTGTACTTGCACAGATCAAATTCCTAGGAGCAATAGGAACAATCTGATATCCTAAATGCACCAGATTCACTGTGTTTGTAGTGTAAGGGAAACTCATGAATGAGGATTGAATCTGGAACCTACTGGGATTTTTGTGCTTGTGTTAATGTCACATATTAATAGATTTCTTAGATCCCTGCTTTGATTTATGATAGACTGCGTAGAAACAAGGTGACCCCTGAAATCAGTCCTACTTTTCTTAAAAGAGATAATCAACAATTTTGAGCCCATGCTATAGTCTTCATGCAAGGATTTAGAAATTTATTCTGGAAAATTTTGCTATTTATATTTATAACCATCTAAAATAAAGGATAGAATAAATAAATGCTAGCAACATTACCTGAAGATTCTTTAAGTAAATCTTCCTCAAAACTTGACTGGAATTATTGTGAAAATGAGTCTCTGAAAGAAGTCTGTCTTGATTGGTATTTTTGGGAATTCAAAGAAAAATCACTACCTGTGTGAAAGACAACTAAACTGCTGGATTTAAATAAACCAGACATCCCTGCAAGATGGTGTTACTATAAGCCTTATATCCTGCAAAAGCTGGTTCTCATGCTAGAACTCTCAGAGCAAAGGCATGGCTCTAGTTCATTTTTATTGCTTCTCCTGACTAAAGAAACAGTTTGTTCTCAATATGGATGCAGTGAAGATAGATATTACCTTTACGATCTATACGGCTAGAATAATATTTTAAGAGGTAAAAAACCCCAAACAAACATCTTTTCAAAGTTGATATCTGTCTTCAGATGTCAGATCTGTCATTGGCGACACTCAGTTTTACCCTGAAGATAATGCACTTTTCTTGAGCCATTCTCAAAGAATCTGAATGATGTATTTAATCTTAAACCATGAATTGATCATTAACAGTTGGGTTCATAGCAGAATGTCAGCAGTGGAACTTGGTATTCTGTGTACGTTTGTTAATCTCCTACTCTGGGTTATGGATTATTATTGAGGTTTTTTGGTTTTGATGACAGAGACCTGTGAGCCTTACAAGGGCCTTTAGCAAATGAAGCTATTTACTGAAGAAATTAGGTCTGTTACTGCTTTAGCAACTGAAAATTTTCTCTTGTTCTATAATTGCTCAGTGCCTGGAAGTGGAAAATCAGTCTATAATGGATGATAGATTTTTGTATATATGCCCAGATTGGTGCTGGGGTAGAGGCAGAGGTAGGAGTGTATTTTGGTAATGATCCTATATTCAGGAATTCAATTGGAAAAAATCATTAATGTTACTTGATCAATTTTGAGTTCTCTAACTTTTAAATCAGTAGTTTAGAAGAGAAACAAAATTCTATAAGCATGAGCAGCCAATAAGGGACATCCAGACAGTAATCCAACTGTGTTTAGACATTGTATTACAAAAATGAAACAAAGGTGTTGAGAAAAAGATACTGCTATTCACTGAATTTCCCAAATTATTGCCTATGATTTCCAATGCACACTTTCTTTCTCTGTAGCCTGCTGTATTACAGTATTAAGTCTTTAAATGCATCAGGTCTTTCATTTGCTCAGCTTCTGACGTTGTACAACCTGATGGTCAAGGTTCTGGGGAGCTGGTGTATGGAATTTTTTTATAGCCTTATGGAGCTTAATATTGTCTGATTTGACCTTTTAGCATGATCGTTTTAATATGTCAGGTATTTATAAAACAGGAAAACCAGCGTTTTAGCAGTGATCAGTGGCTGACCTTCGTTGTAGTTGAAAGAAAAGCATTTCTACAAGTATTGTTAAGATATGCTAGAACAGATAAAATCTCCTTCTGACCTGATCTGTTATGATATGTCTACAGGCAAAATGCGTTCCAAGTAATTGCTGTGGATGGGGTTTGCAGTGGAATAATTCAGTGTCTCTCTGCTGAAGACTGTATTGACTGGCTACAAGCAATAGCAAGTAACATTTCCAACCTCACAAAGCACAATGTGAGTATGGATCCAAGTAAGCCAGAAGGTTTCCCAATCATATTTGATTATAACTGTCATAAAAGCCTAATGGGTTCACACAGAGAATTATCTGCACATAAACAGTGCTTGAGGCTGTCTGAGAGAAGTCAACTCAAGTTTGTCGTCAAATCAGACTCTGTGAGAAATCATTGAATGGGAAAATATTCTTCCCTACAGTCACACAGTTGACTTCATTGCTATCAGAGTTATTCGCTTCTTAGCAATACCAATTGGGATTAGAAGCAAAGACCAGGCACACAGGAGGAAGCCAGGTGTGATGCGTGAACACACATAAAATACAAAAATTCTGTACTCTCTTCATAGTTTGAGGCAACACATCTCTTCAGAAACTGGTATAACCAGATTAGAGTTAGATTTAGGTTTGTCTAGGTATCATTTAACAAGATGGGAAAGGTGCTTCTCTGGTGTAGATATAGATGTTCATTATCAGCAATGATTAAATGCATTTATGCTTCATGCACTTCACTCTTATGATCTGAGCTTGTGGGATAGATACCACTTTTTCTTGAAGCAGGTATAAATATTGTGTAAAAGTTTTTCCAAACTACTAAGTTTGATTGAGAGCTCTTCTGGACCTGCCTGGAATGTATTTACATTTTAAAATGAACATGTTATTCTCCCTGTATAGAAATCCGTGTGACACCTTCCCTGCTTTTCCTCAAAAATAGAGAACACATGGGAAATTCCATTATTTTGAATTGAGTTATAACAAGGAAGCCCTCAAGGATTTAATTTATACTCTCTCAGATTTTTTTAAATCTGCTTTAGCTTCCCAAATCTGTCTCTGAATTTGCTTTTGTTTCAAATATAAGGAACACATTGAAGGAAGTTGTATTTCTTGGAGATTTATAATCAAGATGTAAAACTATGTTCCATCTGGCAGCAATATGTAAAAGTCATTGTATTATAAAAACATGACAGACATGAATTCATCTGCCATCTGCAAGCTTCCACACAGTACCAGCGAACTTTATGGCTATTTATTCATCCTTAAAATGCTGTTGCTATGTAGAACTTTTCTTGTCTCACTAGGCATCCTGACAATTGAGGCTTCTGGGTTTTTTTTCTCTTGCCATCTTTACTTCAGTCTACTAATGGTTCTTGCTACTTAAATCAGTGTATTTGTTTGCTTGTAACAGTAGACAGAGGCACCTAAATTTTACAGGTGTTTTTAAACACTTTAGCTCTGATGAGACTATAATTATGGTTACTTAGCATAACTTGAATTTTGGCAATGCAGTGTTATTACATGATTTTTTTTTTCTGAGTACAGTTTATAATTCTACACTAATTTCCATAAAATACAGAAAGAACTTATCTTAATGTTTTATAAGAGGTAAATAGCCTAAATTATGTGACTATTATGCCAGTCTTTGTACTTACTTTATCCCAAAGACATCCTGTAAAGTAACCCTGAAAGTTAGGGCTTATGACAATTATCCATGAGTCTATTTTTAGAACTGTCCTATTTGTTCATAGCTCTTATGAATTTATGGAAAACAATGACACTCTCTTTCCTGTAATATACTTTTCTTTTAAATTGTCAGTTGCCAGAAAGAATTAGTTATTTGACAGCATACGTGATAAGTGAATATAAGGAACATTAGGAATACAGAGGGGAAAAAGCCCAAACTGTTGCACAGAAGAATGATTAGATGTGATTAGAGGTCCCTGTATTTTCTTTCTTTACAAGATTGTTATTGACATGCACATACTGTTGATAGCATTTTTTCCTCTGAGAGAGGGGTTTACTTACAGTCATTCTCCCTTACTGCGTCGTCCAGTGCCAAAGAAACAAAAAGAGTAAAGGAATTTATTGAATTCTTTGAACAAATTGACTGATTTTTAGTTTCCATTAACTCCTCTTTTCTATCTAGAGGTTACAGAAAATAATTTGTTTCGTTTAAGTACCATGTAGCACATAGAAATAGTGACTTACTTGCTCGTTCTCATATCTATCTACATTTCGAAAAAGAAGGAAGAAGAAAGAAAGCAGAAAAAAGGACTATAACAACTAGATTGTTTCTGAAAGCATTTCCTTTATCCTTGTATCAAGTCTGGGTTCTGTGGATTTTGGTGGTATTTCTCTTGCCTAACTTTAGATGTCTTAAAGCAGAATATCCAAAGAGTGAATCTTATTATTTACTGTTGATGTCCATTTTATAATGAAATCAATTCCCTCAGGACATGTCTGTCTTTCCTTTGACTGGTAAGGGACCCTAGGGTGGTCAGTTCACACTTAATACCTAAGGAGATATATATATATATATATATCCTGTCACTGGTGTCTTTGAGGGGCCAAAGCGAGTTTCTCTAATAAATCTCCCAAAGAAATGCCTGGATATTTTTGATGACCAAAAAATAATAATGATAATAATTAAAAACAAACAAACAAACAAACAAACAAACAAAAACCCAACAAAAACCCGCCACATACCAGTCTCAGTCAGAAAATCTGAATTATTTTACTTTTTCACACACAAACTGGCTGAAAAAAGTTATCTGATGGTTTAAACCCCAAAAATGCGAAAATCAAGTCCTATATTTCCACAAATATCTAATAGTTGTGAAATATGGGTCCCTGCCTCCAAGATACCTTGTTGAACCTATATTCAATTAAATTTTTGCAAGGATAATGTCAAAAACTCTTCTTTCATCATCTAATATGTCCACATCTGATGCAAATGTGATGTGACTGAATTGCAGGATCAGCAGCATAGCCTCTATCTACCAGAGAGCAAGAAGATAACAGAAGTGCAGGAGTAGAAGGAAAACCAAAATGCCTTGACATCATCACCACTTTTGAAAGGCAGTGTTGCTAACTGAATGGAGGCTGGAAGGTGGTGTCTGCAAGCAAACACAATTTTCCTGTGGTAGTTAGACTACAAGTCATTGCACAATACAAGATAGAACTCATATGCACCAAGATAGTTAAAATTTTAATGCAGAGATATAGAAAATTATATTCTGACTATTAAGAAGAAATTTGTTAAAATCCATGTGATGACTGATGTAGTTTACTTCATTTCAGATTTTCATCAAAAGACAGACCTCAGGTATGGACTCTTTTTCTTCATCTTCAGGAGGTTAGCACGAGTGCCCTCCACGGTTTTAAGGATACTGAGAGTGATACTGCTAATTTTAATTTCTTTAGCTCCCAAGAAACTCTTTCTCATATGATATGAAATACATTAAAATTACACAACATGAATGGACTTGTATACTGGTATGCAACCAAAATGCATAATATGTAAATGCACTATTGGAAGTGACTTAATATCACACTCTAATTGATGAGGTGATGAATCTATAAAGATCATTCATTTCTGAAGATGGATTCCTCTCCAACTTGAGTCACTTGAATTGCATCTGTGTTAAAAATTCACCAGTTCTATCAATAGCCTCAAAAACCAGAAGAGTTATATTAAACATGAAGTTTTAGTCTAAGCAGTCCTGATACTGAAGTTCATGTGCTGAAATCTGAATATGTTAAATTGAACCTGGGCTTGGAAGCTCTAATTCATCTATGGACTGATAAGATTCTACATCTTTTTGTTACCAATTTGGATGTCTGGCCAAAGCCAATTGAAAAGGAAAAAGCTGCTGCTTCTTTTCTTGCTAATGCTCCGAGTAGGAATTTTCAATTCAGTTGTTCAATTCGGCTATGAACTCTTTGCCTTTCCATGAACTCTTAGATTGTATTCATTTCAGTGGTAATTGATACTGACTTTAAGTCTTTAACATCTCTTTTGTTAAAGAAGTTGAGGATGACAGTATCCAATGGGTCATGTAGCTTTTAAAGAAATTACACTCTGGAAGAGTCTAAGAAAATAATCCAAAATCACGTGCTTTATAAGGAACCACCAGTTGCCAATACATCCCTAATTCATGTGATGCTATTTTCAGGAAACTTAAAGGCAATTTTTTAATGGCTTTAGTACAGTGGAAGACAGACATTTTAGGTCTTTTTAACAAAAGAATAATATAAAAAATACATTTGAGTTAGCAACTTCTAGGATATAGCTTCATAGAACTTTTAGGGATTTATCCTCCCAACTCAGTATTTGTTACTTGCCCATTGCTTTCTCTGTGGCAGTTTTCTATAGTGAGGGCAGTAATATTTCTTTTCCCTTTCCTCTTCCATCATTTCGGTGAGACACTGCAACAGTTGCACATTTATGCTTCTTATCTTGAAGCTAGCACTTGACAGCAAAGAAGCAACATGAACTTCATCAGACAGGAATGACAGGCAGCTGAGGTAAAGTTACTAAGCAGGAGGTGGCAAAAAGCTTTAAGATTATCTTGAGATCCCACAAGGTCTTACAAGATTTAGTTCAGAGTAACTTCACTTTATCCCATTATGTTTCATCTTTCTGGTTAAAATAAGGTACTTGTGAAATTAGTGAGGCAGACGTAATTTATGGTAGAAGCATAGCAATAGTATGAAAGTAGGATTAAGAGGTCTACAAATTGAGTATTGGCACAATGGATGTGTTTTCCAGAACCTAAGCCTTTGTTTTGAACAAAGTTTAAAAGTTCAGTTGAACATTTATGCTTAAAAAGTAGTGCCTAGTGAAAGAAATGGCTGCTAAGAAAACAAATATGTTTGTTTCACTTTCACTGGAAAAAAAGCAAATGGTAATACCTTATCTTTACAATGCTGAAGTTTGGGCACAGGGATTCTTTAAACCACTAGGTAGGAGACAAAGAGTGCAAAACAGGAGAAGAAAACTAATTAGACTAATTCAATCTGTTCCACTCCTAGGAAGAATAAAATATCACAGGGCTACGTTCAGTGTTAGTCAATGATTGAAATAAATTAGTAGAACATGTTTAATTTTTTTATGGTGGATGCTACCACCGGTAAGAGCATACTGGAATGTTATATTACATGAATAAATCAATGTCACTCACATGAAGTGAATAGATTTCGCATTTTAATTTTTTAGTTAAAATACAATGGCAAACCATCAGAATGCTCTAATGTTAGTAAATTTGGAGTTTTCAGGGATTATATGCTCTTAGATGCCTTATGATCTGTGTATTACAATAATATTTAATTTTTTTTGGTTACTCAGCTATGCATGTTTGAAGAAAATCCAAAAATACCAACATTAGTATCAAACCTCTTATGTTATATTCTGTAGTGCAAAATTAAAATACTGTCAATAATCTAGAAGTCTAAAGCATTATAAAATGAAGTCCAAAACAAGGGAGAGTTATAGCAAGTCTATAAAGTATTACTAATAGAATATTTTTACATACATGATTCACCTTTCCCATGGTGCAAATACTCAGATAAATTGGGCATTATTAAGTAAATACACATTCAACACTTTTTTTAAGCAGTATTAGCCATTCAGGTGCTCACAGTGTTCTGACACTTTGAGTTTTTCTTCTGCATCCATTCTTAGCCCTGTGAAAGGAAGACTAAGCAGGCAGTCATTCCAGTACTGATACTGAGGTCTCTTTAGGAAAATTTAAAAACCAGAACTTGATACACTTGTAACATACTGCTGCCATTTTTCTCCACATATGATTATCTTAAGGCATGTAGATCGACATGAATAACTGTAGTCAGTGCACCATCGGGATTACATAATTTAAATCACTACTTTTCCTCACTTTTTTTTTTCTAATGTAAGCTGTTATCAGCTGCACAATTAAAAACACATTTGTTTCTTTGTCACATTTATCAAGCATTAACATATAGCCTTATCTGATATTTACTTATGTTTTTGGCAATTTGAGGTGTGTCTTATTTTACAAACCTTTTATTTGTTCCTTGTTTAAAGAATTGTGGGTGATTTTATTTCCTCTTAGATGTACTGATTTAGCTGCAAAGAAACTTAAGTCTTGCCGTATTGCTGTTTCTCCAGTGTGTTTCATCTGCATTTCTAGAATGTACCTGAGTCTAAAGGGCAATGTGACAGGTAGGAAAAAAGTGCAAGAAAAGAATATTTCTTTAAGAAACATTTCTTCAAGAATATTTATTCCAGAATTATCTGGGAAATTTGTAATAAGAAACTTCTGCCTTCATAGTTGGAGCATTTGTTACGACACATTCTGATTAGGCTGACAGCACTCATCAAAGAGACATGCAGTCTTGCAGTTTTGCTTTGGAATATACAGTGTAGACTTGAAGTACTCATGATAGGTTTTCAAAATAAATTAAATTTTCTTTCTGTGCTTCTCCAAAATCTTTTATCTATTCATGCTATTTTGAATAATATCTTTTCTGTTTTGCTGTA
This sequence comes from Platysteira castanea, assembly GCA_013397175.1. NCBI lineage: Eukaryota > Metazoa > Chordata > Aves > Passeriformes > Platysteira > Platysteira castanea. The sequence goes on along the minus strand of VYXC01000930.1, from coordinate 18,859 downwards.
TACAGGTACACAACTTTTGCAGTGGTCAATAAGATCTAATAAAAATATTAACATCTGTATTAGTATTATATAGAACTCTAAAATACACTTTAAGAGAAGCAATGTCCCTAGAGACAATACAATCAAAAGCCCTTCTTTTTAAACTTATATGTTTAATGTAAATCTTAAAAAAAAAAGCAACATTCTTGAAGAGAGAATATTTTTGCAGTTTTATATATGATGCTCTCACTCAGTAAAGAATCCCTGCACTTCGATTCATCCACTTTTGTCTGGAATCAAATCAAATTTCAGCCTTGTGCTAGTATTTAAATAAAAGCAAAACATCAATATTCAATATGTTCTTTATTATCTGCAGATTTATATGATGCTCTGAGACTCTTTCTCTTCCCTCATTCTATTATTATTGAAGGCATAAGTTAACACTTTATAGTATAAATTATGATCTGTGTAGTTACAAAACACTTTGGAGGAATGTCACCCTTGCTCTCAAAATTCCACCCTGGTGAAAGGTAGCAAGAAACCTGTCATTTAGGGGAAAAAAAACCAAAACCAAACAACACCTCTTGATTGATTGATTGTAAGTGGCAAAAAATTATGACAAGTATACAGGAAATAGGAACAGTCTAACTGGGAATACAGGTAAGCCATTTGGGGGTTTGCAGAGAGGTAACACATGGAAGAAGAAAGGACTCATTATAAGTTGCCCTTTCACGCCAAAATGCCAAGCTGCCCTTTCAGCAGCAGCTGGAGACTTCCAGCTACTGTAACCTAGTTTTTGTCGTGCAGTAAAATGTTCAATATTCCACAATTGATTTATTTTCAGTGAGAATGTGTTAAAAGTGCTGTTGAATCACAAACTGCTGTTGATAAAATAGCAACTGGGAAGTGGGAGGCTAGGCTATAATAACCTTTCTTTTTGTATTCCTTCTCTTTTCTATCTTAAAAAACCCACAACACAAATATTATAATTTGTATTTAAAGCAATGTTAACTTGTTTTGACATCCCTTTCCTCTTACTCACTTATAAAAGATATTTTTAAAAGGTGGCTACGTCAGAAGTTTTGCCTTTCTCCCACAACTGGAGAATTAAAAGATAAAATGAAATAAAATAAATTTAAATGCACTCAAAAAGCTATAAAACACCTCAGGGTATACATTATTAGTAGCCTAATGTGTTGAAAGCACTTTCTCCATTTGGCTGTCTTGCTTCATAAAGTGCCATAGCGAGCAAGTGCATTCAAGTAGTGCACAGCTTTTATTTGCCTGCAGAACAGAATGGAGTCAGAGGAGAGGCAGAGATGTGGGGTAGAAGAGAGGAATTCCAGCCATTCCAGGACAGGTTTTAGAGGTTAGAGCAAATAAACCCCAATAGGCAAAACAACAAATGATGACTAAGCTGCAGAGGAAGTGAGCCCCAAATACTTGTGACTTGCCATTTCTCTGCTAGCAAAAGGTATTACGAAACTCTGTGACAAGTTTTTTATCGCCTAAAAATACCTGGGGTAGTTAAGTGGCAAACACTGGCAGGGAACGTCTGAAATGTCTGAAATTATAGCTGTGCTGATCACCTGTGTGGGCACCAACATCATTGCAGGTGTTCTGTTGGTTTTTCTCACCAGTTTGTTTATTTCAGAGAGTGAGGTAATTACATCCAACACTTGTTTCAGACTATCATTGAGATCATCAAGTCAGGCTTGAAAAACAGAATGAAGCACCTTGTTTCATTCTCATTTCCTAGTACTCTCTGACTTACTGCACTGAAAAACTATTAATTTCTTTTGAGAATTACTACCTTTTTGAATTGCTTATAACGAGTGTATGAGAGGTTTCTGCTTTTCTCCTTTTTTCCTTACTGTTTACAAATTTTTTAACAATTTTGCAGGCTATAAAAAGGCATTTGCCTAATGTCGCCAAACAGGAACTGTAGCACAGCGAATCAAAGGAAATTTTTCTTTACTGTATTTATGAAATCACTTGATACAGCTTTTGGCCTAAATCGATAAAAATTGTATAAAACAATTTTTTGTTGCTCCATCTCTTTCTAAAATAAAGCCTGCAAGTCTTTACTTTGTGAAATAATGTCTCAGAAGCTATTAATCACATATATTTGATCAATATTAAAATGAATATACATTTTTATATTTGATGCATGTAATCATGTAATTCTTAATCCCCAGTTTTGCTTTTTTTATGAGCTAATTACCAGTTATGCTTGGGTAGTTTGTCAAGAGAGCACTTTGGGTGCTAAAAAGTGCACAACAGGATCCTAAATTCTACCTTTCTATGAGACCTCCTGTGACAGGAAAGGGAGCCACTAATTTTTAGACACTCAGAATGAAGAAATCATAAAATACTGCTGGAAAGGAAGCAACCAGGCAGTTAAAGAATGCCTGTCCATCTCACCTGTTACTACTTAATGGTTCAGTGTCATAAAATACAACATAAAATGCAGCTGGGGAAGAATTTGATTTGTGTTAATCCTTACACTTACTTTTAGCTCTATTAGCAGAAAGGTGATGTAAGGTCAATGCAGATACACAATTTAGCTTATCAGCATGATAATTCCAATTTTATTCATAAGGCTACTTTTTAAAAGTCAAAAGGCAAACCTTATTTATATTTCTAATTACTGATAGATATTCTGTTTCTCTTCCAGTGTGATGCGTTGAAACCACACAGAACAGTAAAAAGTGTTCTTGTGCCCATTATACGCTGACCATTTAAATAATAGATTCCATTGTTCAGTGGTAGATTTGAATATGTACAACAAATCTATGCAGATGTGATATATTTGCATGTTTCATTAGTTTCCTGTTTGTATGATGATGATGAATCTTAATATAAAAACATAGTATATGGTCCAAAAACCACAAAGTCTGTTGGTGAACAAACACACAAGTTTATGCCTGTTTACTCCAGGGAAAAACCTGCCTAGGAGAAAATATTGTTTTCACTGGGTTTATTTCCTAAAGCAATTTTGCAAGGCAATAAAAGGGATGAAAAACTTCCTGTGTTGTGTCAACATGCTGGGGCTTTTCACATAGTTCAGTCGATTTAACGTTGTCAAAGGAGTTTCAGCAGTTCCTCTTCTCTGGTATTTGATTGCCAAGGAACTAGACTTCTCTTTTTATAACTACTTTCTAATTTAGCTAATCTCACAGAAATGGTAGCTGTTTGTCCCTGAAAAGCAAGATCATCTCCACCCATACTCCCTACGTAATAAAGGGATATTAAAAATGTCTTCAAGACTTGAAGTGAACCCATCCTCCTAACACAGGCAGTTACTTCTATCCCATTAACTGTATAAAGAATGCAGGTATCTCCAGAGGGTAATTCCATCTCCTTGAATTAAGTACTTACCTTTCCCACTTCTAATAGGAAATGGCAAGAGGGTATTTTAGCATAATAGCCTACAGGTTGGTAGAGTCATGACATGAGAGACAGGAGCTCTCCGTGCTACTCAGCCTGCAGCCTGATGCCATCTGCCTCACTACTGGCCGAAGGATCTCCAGGGATGGTGCAGGAGGCTGTGCTCCTCCTTCCAGAGGCTGTTCTCTGTGCTGTCCATAGAGCCACATGTAGAATTCTTGCCAATGCGTTGACAGGAGACAGAGGGCTCATTCATACTGCCTGGTAGGATCAATCCAGCAGGAGTATTGCTTAAGTGCAGCAGATAAATCCTTGTCTCCTGCAGCCTGAGTGCTGTGTCTCGCATAGCTTGGGTGGGTACTCTGTTATTACCTACCATGACCAAATTGGACACTTCACTCCCTATACTACAATGTAGTGTTTGTTTTTGCAGATTTTTTTAACCCACCTTAGTTCCCTGATTTTATGCACAGTGCAGTCCCACAAACGCTTGTGTTAGCACAACTGAAAGGCTGGGTACATTGCATGGGTATACAAGGAGGATGAGAAAAGTCCACACAAATTTCTGCAGCCAAGTTTTCCATTAAAGAGAAAGATCAGCAAAAATAGACCTCATGTAGATGTCTTTAGCTTAGCAGCTTGGGATTTTCTGTATTTGTGAGTGTTGTAGTCAGATAAGCCTTTACCCTTTTTCCCTTCTGTCATCCTTTGCAATTCCCAGAAGTTTTAAAAACTAATGAGAATATCTCTCAGATTTTGAGAAGAAATGAAAATCCATGCTTCTTGAGATGCTCTCACCTCATAGGAAGTGTTCCACACCATTTTCAAGTGCTGAGACTTTTTAAGTTGTGGCATAATTTGTGTGAAAAATATTTCTTTGGGGAAGTCATATTGATGCAAAATGTTTTGGTCTGCATGAGAAATGGACTCAATCTTTGCAGAATAAAGTGTGTAAATAAAAATATTTGTTGCTTTTATTTTCCTCTTTGTTTTCCCATTCATTGTGGCTGCTATTTTCCCTTCCCAGATGCAGACGTACCTGGGGAAAACTTAAAGCCTTATTATAGCATTATTATTGCATAGGCAAAATACAAGTTTTACTGGGTATTTCTAGATATATATATTTTTAATATTTCTTCACTGGAATACCAGCCTATAGCAGCTATATAGATTTAAAAGAACTCCTAGCATCCATTTCTCTGCTTTACTATTTTGTTCAGAAAGGAAAAAAATATTCCTTTTCTCATAAATGCATTATGAAAAAGATAAACTGAGGGTTCTTTTTCATGGAGGAAGAGGGAGGTAATCGAAACATTGTGGAAGCAAGATGATTGAATAACCTAAACTCTCTCTAGAAGGGAAAAAAGGAATGTAAAGTTGAATCCTCAAAACCTTTAATAAGGTGTATTTATAGGTAAATGTCCAAAGAATTGTGAATATCATTTCAATCAGGACTGTTTACAAAGAAAGATTCTGCCAAAAAGGCAAGAAGACCTTACATTTAGGCACCTGTTCTACTGTTTCAGATCCCATTTTGTGTATTAATTGTTATTAGTCACTTCCATTAAGTGTTCTGAGGTGTTGAAATGAGTTTACCGAGATACTCCAGATGTCTGGAAAGAAAGTAATGAAGTTTTATATTGCAAGAGGAGTCGTGGAAATGCAAATGCAAATATGAAACAAATCTTGAAGGGCCTTTGCTTTATATTTATTAAATTAAGTACAAATGACCAATGACTACATCAATGTTTGGGCTTTCACCTGTACATATTCTTTGTATAATGGAGATGTTACAGGGAGTGAATATGTTATTTTTATCAATTATTTTGTTCTCTGCCACGCAGAAAAACAAAGGTGGCTTCTCAAACTTATATTTAAATAGTACGTGCATTCCATTTAAATGTTTTTTCTCATTTTTTAACTGTAGAAATATTAATTTTAAAGGGTTTCCTTTTTTTACATCATAAATAGAGTGTTTCACAAGAAGAAATATGTCCTTTGGCTGACATAACCCCTATAGAGTTGTGGAGATAACATTCTCTTCCAGTTACTCTTTAAATAATTGATAAGTCATAGTCTAAATGCATGTTTGATATCAGAATTATTTCCTTTTGCACCAGATTAACATAAATGGATCTTAATATTGCTGTATAAACATAAAGTATATTTTAAATATTATAGCAAGCCAAATCCTAAGAGGCTGTATACAAGCTGTTTTAAACGGATTATTTTTAAAGTTATGTGTTTAACAAGATAGTCAGTATACCTCTCCAGACTATTTAGCAATGTATGTCTGCACCTTAATTAAGCTAACTACTCTTGCTGCAGCAGTATGGCTGTTAGCTCATTCATTTACCAAACAGTAACCATAAACAGCATTTTCATCTCAAAAACATAATAAGCAGCAGTCAGGAGAGCATAGTATGCAATTTGAATTTTAAAAAGAGTAGTCTCTGTTGTTCAAATAGCAACTAGAACTCTCTAGAACATCTAGGCTTGCAGCTAGCTCTACCAGTAAATTAATTTTCCATTTATATAGCTGAGTAGATTGTATGCCAAACCTAGCTTAGAGCAATTATGGCTCTCTGACCTGTATTTTGTCTTCTGATCCAAAACCCACTCCCTCTACCATTGTAAGTTCATAGACCAAACCAAAATAAATCATATCCTATATGTTTTATGCTTACATTTTTTAAAACCCTAGAAACAGACTCATGGAAACTTCCTACTCTCTTGGGTGTAATACCACTCGGTCTTTACAGTGGGGTGACTTAGGAGCCAGTTTGCATCTTGACCAGGTCATCAGCAACTAATAAATAAACCAACTCACCTCATTGCTGGTCTGTGTAGCTTCGCTGGCCATTTTGGTTTTATGTTGTCAAACGACAACTCTGAGGCATGCTTTTTTTTCTTTAGATTTGAATAGACAACCTTTAGCTCCAGAAATGTTACCCTTTCAGCTTAAAAAATGATGGTGCTTTTTTTTTTTTTGCATGTTGGCATCTTCTATCCCAAGCATTAGGAGATTAGAAAAGTTCATATTATTAAAGAGATTATTTTCAACACTGCCAATCTTCTTATCAATCTTCCATCAGCTTCTTAGTAGCTCTTTGTATTCTTTGTCTCTGTCACTGTGTATATTCCTGTTATTTCAGTAGTATTTCCTGTAGAGCACAAGGGAGTCTACCAATGAAGTGTTACCAATGCTAAATAACTTCTTTTACATTTTCATATATGAATACTTTTATAATCAAAAATCAATAGATAGCCATATTTTCTGTAAGATGCATATTCTACTAGTCCCCTGAAAAGAAAAGGAAGTGCAAGAAAGGGCGTGGCTAAATGGTGAACTCTTCAGTATCCCAAAACAAAGAAAATAAATAGCACAGTAGAATTTGTAACAGTGGTCTTGGGAAGTATCCCTTGTTTATGTAGAATAATAAATGTGGAAGGGCAAGATGAGATCTCAGCTGGCAAGCAATAAGAGTGAAAATAGTTTTAACACATACCATTGATAACAGAAAGGACAAGAAAATGGTTGGTTGACTCCATATTGAAAAGAAAATTATTGACAAACAGTGATGAGAAAAGAAAGGTATTGAATGCTCTTTTTTATCAGAATTTACTCAAAAGGTCAATTATAAACAGATGATTGTCACCACTGATAAGTGTGACACAATCTTGAATAAAGTCAGAACATCTTAGAAACCAGAGAGGGTATTAGGTATACATTAGAGAGAAGCATTTTAGATATATGCATTCCAAATATGTCCTCATTACGTTACTTAAAACCTACAAGAGATTGAGCTTCTGTTCTAAATGTATTTACTAAGTACAGGAAGTTTCTAGATGAAATAAATAGCAGTAAAGTAGAAGCTATAAATTTTGTGTGGCACAGAACAACCAATGCATATGGTTTCAGGGTAAAAACTGTCTTCGTGGAACTTTATTTCATTACTGGTATTTTTCAGTTGTGACCAGATTGAAACTAAATCTTTTGAAAATTGTAATGTGTGTGTTAACATCCACCTAATTACTGCTAAGAACACTTAGTACTCATAGTGAAAGAGTAATTCTATATTTGATGGAATTGCTGCCTTCATTCTTCTTCGGGATTTTCTTCTCCTTGGGCTTTGAGTTTATGATCCCACAGCAATCTATGTTTTATGAATAGGCATGATAATATTCGGATATTTAGTTGCTTTGTTCAGTTCTAATTTCTTATTATAATACACCATTTTTATATATATTACTATTTTAAGTATTTTTACAATCATGTCAAGTTTATGCATTTAATTCTCTCATTGTGGCAATATATAATAATGTAACCCACATACAATTTAACTTATTACACAGCATCTGTTTTTGTTACAGCTTGACATACTCATTTCACTTGTAAATCATAGCTTTTGTGTTCTTCTGCTTATGTCATTGTCTTCATCATTATACCTTTGTTGAATAATTTGTTTCCTTTTAACTATAATGCTGGAGTAATTTTCTCAGCATGTGCATGCCTTTTTCTTTCAGGAAAGATAACATCCATAATAGATAACTAGAACTTCACTAAAGTAATGAGAGAAGAGATTCTGGAAAAAAAAAATTAAATTGATTCCAGTAATTTAATGATGATTCTTCCTTCGATATTGTTTTTAATGTTGAAACTTAGAGAAATTTACACATGTTGCTATCTTGAAAATGTGGTATACTATTATTTGTATTTATTAGCTTATGACATTATAGAATCTTAGAACACCAGGTTGGAAGGGGGCCTTGAGGATCATCTGATCCAGTCTTTCTTGGCAAAGACACAGTCGAGACAAGATGCCCAGAAGCATATCCAGGTGAATCTTAAAAGTATCCCAAGTTGGGGAATCCACTGCTTCCTTGGGGAGATTATTCCAATGACTGGTTGTTCTCATCGTCAAACATTTTCCTCTTGTGTTTAGTAGAATCTCCAGAGGAGTATCTTGTACTCATTACCCCTGTCTTTTCCCTGTGACTCCTTGTAAAAAGGGAGTCTCCATTTTCTTTGCAGTCACCTTTTAAATACTGGAACACGTAATAACATCTATCCTAACCCTTCTTTTTTCAAGGCTGATCAATCCCAGTTCTTTTAGCCTTTCCTTATGTGGCAGGCTTCCCAGTCCTTTGATTGGCTTTGTGGCCCTTCTATGGACCCTCTCTAAATCATATTTGAACTACAAGAAATACTGATAAAGCAAAAATCTATACTTTTGACCAAACAATTTCCTTTACTGTTGAAATGCAGTTAGACAGGGAGTTGCTGTTCTGAAATATGTCCAAAATGCACACTAAATTAAAAGTCATCCTTAAATTTGCTTGTAACATCCTCAGTGCCTGTCTTAGCCATTCTTAATGCCAATAAATTGGCAGTTTATGAGAGGTTGGAGAAAATCCCATTGATCTCAACTATTATACCTCTTCCCATTTAAATATTACAAGATCATATCCAAAGCAAGAAAAATATGCCATCTATGGTCCTTTAAATGGTCCTTTAAGACACTTCTCAAAGAAGAAGAAGGAAAAAGAAAAAAGTCTGAGCTTGAAAATTAATTCATTTTTGCAAAAACTTTTACCCTACTCTTTTTTCTCACTTGACATCTTCTACCTCTTGGTCTTCCTTTCATCCATTAGGTCCCACTAATACACAGCTCTTTACACTTGTATTTGGCCATATGGATCAGTATTTGAGCATTCCTTTTCAGAAACACCAGAAGATACTTGAGAAAACACATATTTACAGAGATTTTTTCATACTATTTGGTAATGAATTCTTAGTTATGAGGTGAAATTAGAGATCAAGAGAGAGGACTGTATTCCTTAGAAGGGAATGAAATTCAAGATTTTTTAAGCTAATGGCTCAGCGGCCTGTTAAGAGAAAGAAGGTTAAGGAGAGTTCAATTTTTCCTATTCATGGCAATGTGGAAGCTTTATTGCAAAAGAGTTTCTCATTAAAAGTCAGCTCAGGGTATAACTGAATACAGTGCTAGAGTGAGTCTGTGATTAATCTGAATACAGAGTAGAGCAAGGCCTGTTCTGTGTAAGGAGGAGGGGCAGGGTGTATTTTATAAAATATGAGGACATGACTTTTAAATATACAAGCACTACGAAGTAATTTTGTAGTGTTTCAAATGAAATTTTAAATGATCAGTTATGCAGATGGATGGGGAGCTTCCAGCAGAAACAGGTACTGAAAAGCTTGGGGTTTTATGCCTGTCTTACAGTGACATAGGAAATTTTGTTTTCTTTTATAACATAAAATTTAGCAATTGTGTTAATACTAAGTTTATTATCATGTAAACCTAATTCCCAACAGCTATTTCATTTTGTGTCAAGCAAATTATCTAATTAATGTAATAACGAGAGATTTTTTTTAGCTAACAAGCAGTTTATTTGGTGCTGTCAGCCAAATTATCTCATAAATACTGCTGTTATTCCTGGGAGCTTCAAGAGAGTAGAATTGTGTAATTCTTTTAGACAGAAGAAGTGAAATATGACACAATACAACAAAGACAAGGTGTTTCTATAATTTTATTTTTAATCCACTCAAACTAAAGTAAATGAATGGGTTGATTATGTAGTGGTAGAAGATACAATACCTGTAAAGACTACAGAAAGCCTCTTTAGCTTTGTTGCCTCAAGTAAAGGTATTTGTCTATGCCACTTGCAACTGGCCAGTTTAATGAATTTTGCCAGCAGGAATTCGTTTAGACTGGTATGCAGTGGTATAAGTATTAAATATATTTTAAAAATCACTGGCTACATTTCTAATGGGTTCTGTCAGGAGGGTTAATTGTCTCGTGTTATATATATAATTGTATATGATGTAACTGTATAAAATTCCTCATTTCTTCTGTTATTTTACTAACCTTTTTGTCACATGAAGTGCTAGAGTGTGAATTACAAATGTTATTATCTGTACCCAAGTGAGGAGTCCTGAACCAATGCAAATTTGGCAAACTGTGAACTCTTCATGGGCAAAGTCAGTAGACTAACTATAGACTGAGGGCAGAGGAACAAAACAGGTTTAGTTGCAGTCTTCAACAAACTGCTTTATTCTGTTTCAGTCTAGTCAGAATGAAAAGACTAGGTTTGAAAGAGGGACCTAAAAGGCAAGGAGCCATTTGACTCAGTAAAGAAGCGGCTCGAAAACCGTGGATAGGACTCTTACAGGGAAGGAGTACAAGGAGAGTAATGAGCTTGAGCAAACATATATACAGAGCAAACCTATGATGAAAATGTAAGTTGTGTTTTGAGGTATTTTTCTTCCAATACTTGCTAACAGTTCAAGCAGGAACTTTAGATGGGAACCAAAACTATAGATATCTAAATCCAAATCTTAAACTGAATTTCTAGGAGTTATGGTTTGCAGTTCACTTCCGAAAGAAGGCTGAGGGAGGAAGATGCCTCAGCTGTTACGTATGTGCTGGTAAAACCTCTTTAAGAAGTAGGTAGAGAAATTACATGAGAAAGCTGTCAGAGAGAGTGAAATCTGGAATGGGGGTGTGGAGAAGGTGATTAGTAACAAGCCAGGAAGATCTACAATATCACCTACTGTGAATGAGGAAAACCTAGATAACAAGACATTTCAACTCACAGGTCTTCTTCATAGGGAAATGATCCCTTCTCAGGCAGTGATGCATTACAGTGCAGCCCACAGGACCTGAAGTTTCAAGCCTAATGACAGAGTAGATTGAAAATAAAAATGAAAGCCTGGCAGGTTGGAAAAGCTGTGAGATTAAGGATCGTTCTTCCCATGAGCAAGAGATTTATTGGTTGGTCATGAATGTCTCACTCCTGTGTATGATGAAAACTTTGATCTAGTCTCTGGACCTACTATTGTGCGAAGTCTTCTCTTTCCCAGGAGCTTAAATCTGAGGGATATTGCCAAAGCCATCTAGTCAAATGACAATCAGTTGGGACTGCTCATTCATGCAGGCATGACTGATTTCAGTATCACTCTAAGCAGATAAAAAGTGGCTTCAAGGCTCTTAAAGGAAGGCTGAGTGGGTCAGAGCTGTTGTAATGTACTATTCAGTCCTCCTGGTCATTCAGGAAAAATGTCCTACAGTGCTCAGATGCAGAAGTAGCATCACCAAGTCGGCTCTGCCTTCTTTGACAATAGCATGAACTTGAAAGTAAATACAGGGTGAAATGGAACTGGCTTTGCCTAAAAAAAAGAATAATGTTTCAACTTAAGAAAAACTACACAAAGGGCAAGCAGTTTCTTCTTTGGTTCTGTGATGGATTACATGAGAAACAACGAGATTAAACTACAACTGGAAAGAGTCTGATTCAATATAAGGAAAACTTCCAGTGCTAAGTAGAGCTGTATTTCCTAAAAGATTGACTTATGAGGTGTTTCGAGACTGATCATGGCTTTAATCTATTGAGTTGCTTTTCAGCCATATGTTTCTGTTCTTTTGTATTATCATAGAATGGAGAAATTCATATCAGTGCTTGCAACTTGCATTCAGAAATACTAGGATAAGACAAACTATGACTACCATTAAATTAAAGTTTTTCCCCTGTTCCTCTGTCATTCTGTGTAAAATTCTGAAAGTAAATTCTATATACTAGATATATTGTCTAAATGTTATGGTGTAATGAAATTGTAAGTGAAAAGTAAAATTGAAGTTGGGCTTATCTATATTATTCAATTGCCTTGAAAAATTGAGAGGTAATGAAACCTGGTATTTTAAACCAGGAGAGACATATAGGTCAATTTTTAACAGTTTAATAGTCTGGTTTCTGCTAGAAAAATGATGTGGCTTCCTTACTCTGCAGTAATAAGTAGCACCGGCTTTTTTTACTCTTTAGTGTGATTGATACTGCAGTAATTATACTCCAGTGAGCAACAACTATTATGATATAAACCACAATTATCCAGTTTCATTTCATAATCTGAAGCAATGATCTCTTCTGGCCTCCTTCTGGGTCAGGTTTTTTTCGTACCTTTTCAATTCTTATTGTTCACAGTCCTTCTAATACATCTTCAGTACAGAGACATATGTTTCTTACTTTCAGATGGGAGGATAATAGCTTCTTCAGGCACTGGATTTAATTTGTTTTCAGTGTCTCTAATAATATGCATGTTGCTGTTGGTATTTTATTTATGGAGATTCACTGTTATAAAACTGTGTTTGTAACACATGTATCTTCTTTAAAGAGGCACAATAACAATATTGTCATTAAGGTACCATCCAGTTTTAGGAATGGCTGTTAAATATTGCAGCATTAAGTGAAGTCATTCATCTGTTCAGTAAAAAAAACCCACAAGATTTTTTTTTTTTTTTTTTTAAATTTGAGTAAAATTAATTGCATTCCTGTTATTGGAACATCACAAATGTTTGAAGAGTAGGTTTTCTGCTTTTTTCCTTAGGCTCCTACTATACTTTCCTGTACTAGGCACAAATCTGTCATTTCTTTCTGATATCCATCCATTCTCACTGTGCTTGTAGTGTTCAGTGATACACTGAATCCCTTTGAGTGAGAAATGAAAGGTTTGATAGTATGCAGGTTTTTGATCACATTTCAGATGGCCATTTGTGCTTTGACAGTGTTTTTGCCTGTCCTAAATTAATAATAACAACTCTCAATACACAAATATTTTCTTTCAAAAGTTCAACACCTCTCTTAGGGGTGATTTGTATACATCTTCTTCTGGTTTTGGGGGTGCATTCCTGAGTTTTACTAGCCATATTTTGTTGTCCCAAAAATATTTATCAAATACCAGCATCTATTGAACTCACCAAAACATGGAAGCCCTCTGCATATTTTGTGCAACTGGCTAATACAAAGCCAGTCAGTAGAATTTAAAAGGAAGCTTGTAGAGTTCTGCTTTCTAGATGGGACCTCAAGACTGTCTCAGGCCTCTCTTCCTCTCCTTCTATGTAGGGTTAAAATGAAACATTTTAGTTTTCATATGGATGAAGATGATCCACGAACACCGTTACACTGTACCAGAATAAAGATCCATCTAGTCCTGTGTCTGGTGACAACTATAGAATAATTATATTTCCTTTTGTCTTTCCAGCCATCTGATACTTATACATCTCTTCAGACAGCTCATTAGGGACTCCCTGAATTATGTCTGTTGTGTCCTCATTGTCTATAAACTTTACAAATATTTGATCTCTTTTTGTAATTTTTTGTCTCCCAAGAGAAATTTTGTAACATTGATTATATAAGCTGAAACATACCATCTTGGTTCTCACTCTTGCTCTTATCTAGGAACCATAGTGAGGATGACTCAGCCTGCAGGTATCTATAGGAACAGACTCGAAAGCAGAGGTCATGCTTGTGCTTATGCATTATTCAGTGTTGAATCAAGCCTTTCCTCTATGTAACTGTTCGTATATTCTGGAGTTTTCCCCTTTCTTCCTTCAAGGAAGTTGATGCTGAGCTCCTTCAGGCTGTGTATTTGCAATCCAGTGTGTCTAGTCTTGAGAAAAATCCAGCTAGGACATGAAAATGCTAGAAATTATGGAAGTAATCCCAGTTTCTTATCCTTTGAACCATTCAGCTGATAAAATATGATCAACATGTAACAGAGAATGGTGCCACCACTGGTAGGTCAAGAAGCAGATGTGAATGATGCATTAAATACTTCTATGCTCCCATATTTTCCAGAACATACTGACTGATCATTTTGCATAACTTAGATTATATGGATTTTTAGTGTGAACTCCAAAATCTACTGCGGCTTGTAAAACCAATCTCAAGAACTGCTATATTCAGTCTACAGGCAATTATACATATATTTGAATGCATTCACCAATATATTATGTATTTTGTGCAGGCTATTGCATGCTTCTCTCAAATCTGATTCTTTCCATGAACATTTACTTTTGGATAACAAAATTTCGCAATCTTTTCACAACTTACCTATCCTGTTGAGCAAACAAAAGCCTAGCAAGGACAGAAAGTAAGACTAGCTAACTACTAATTTCAAGTATTATGTACTCTTTCTTACTCATTCATTAACATAAGATTATCACAGCATGGTCTCATGTTGTCTTCCAAATTGTAATGATCTTGCTTCCTGTTTGGAATCACTTAACATCCTATTGGCACAAACTATATTGTCGCTTGTCTTCATCTCAATGCATGAGATGAAGAACTATCTAATGAATTTACATTCTTCTCAAGCTATTATATTTTAATTAACTGTTAATGAATGTAAATCAGCAGTTGTGTAATGCAAACAATTAATGGAGAAGGGTACAGAGTCTAAATTGTTTGGGGAAATCCATATGTATGGCTAGCATAAATTAAAATAATAAAGGGTCCTTTTTTAGTTGGAAAATTACTGTGACCTGCAAAGTTACATGATATCTACAGACTGCAAGAAAGTGAGAGATCAAGTCATATGTGAAAGTGTAGGAGAATCTTATTTACTGTCTAAGTCAGCAAAATACTGGACAGGAACTAGTGCCCACTTGCTTCATATGTTGCCCTTCTGTCTTGGCTGTTCCCCTAGGTGCTCCAAGGGAACGGTCTCTGCCAGGATCTCTGTCCTAACAACTAACACCTATTATGTTATTGTTTCTTGCAGAGGACTAGGTGTGATACCTGAGTCTTACACTGTATATTGATTGTCTTTCCCATTATGCCCTTAGAACTTTGAGTCTAATTTACAATACAGTTTATTGTGAAATAGGATCAAAGCAAATGTGGTACACATTGAGTTTTCAAGCATCTGATTACTTCTATTTAAATTTTTAAGGATTGGAGAAACTTGGAATCTCTTGATCTTACTACTCTTAAGAGTCCTTAGTGCTCGTTGAAAGAGACATTTCCTCATCATCTAGTGGGGATCCAGTTATTAAATTGGAATAGCAAATTTCATTAATGTAAATAGGTAAGAAAGGTCAAACAAACCCCTAATAAATAGTAGTTTTCAAATTACACTTTTAAATCCTCATATGGAAACTGAAAATAGTTAGTGATGTGCTATTTGCTCAAAGAAGGTCTGAAATAGTATCTCTCAGAGAAGTGAAAAATTCAGTTCAGCTTTAACTGAATGTGAAAGTTTAAAACCCAACTTTTATGAGCTTAGTCAGCTGTATTTCAGCAGACAGCAACAGTAATAGGCTACAATTCATGCAAAAAGATAATAGTATGGAACAGTATTCTTTTGCATTACTGCTTTGGCATGAAGACTTTTAAGTACTACAATTTAAAAAGCCCCCAAACATCTGCAATCATTTGCACACCTGAAGCCAAAGTCTGCTTATCTGTGTACCTGCTGAGAAGTGCTCTGTTCCATGTTCTTGTTTGTTTCCTCTGCAGAGCAGGCACAGTCATCACTGTGAAAATACCAATCTGTGGTTGCAACATCTAGTGCACAAAAAGGACTGGATTTGGCCCTGGGGCATTTTTCATTATGTTCCACTTCATATCATCTCCCTGCCTGGTATTCTTCATGTCTATGATGTCCAAACATACTGCCAGATGAACTTTTGGAACATATCTAGTCAAATGTATTTGTACTATTAACAATCAGTTATGCTTTGAACCAATCTTCCTTGATAGCTTTCACAAAAATATATTCTTCCCATCCATGGAAGTGTTCAAAGCCAGAGCTCTGGATGGAACTCTGAATAACCTGGTCTAGTGAAAGGTGTCCCTGACCATGGTAAGGAGGTTGGAACTAGATTATCTTTAATGTTCCTTCCAACCTAAACCATTCTATGATTGTGTAATACCATTATTGGTCTTGTATCATCACCACTTGCCTATTTGCTTGTCAGATGCAAGATACTGCAGAGACCTTCTTTTTGACTCCTTCTTCCTCCTTCCACCTTGAATTGATCACCAGATCCCAAATTACTTTTCCTGTGGTATTAGACATTTTTTTTCCCAATTTGCATTCATGGAAATTGAACCAGAATAAAATATCATCCCTCAGCACCTGTTTTTTGTGCTTGAAGTAGAAGCAGGTAGTTCTTGCTAGCTTCAAATCAGCCTACATTGTCTTTGCCTTCAGAAAAGAGTTTGTTTTCTAGCTTCTTCTTGGGTCTCCTTTTGTGCCATTCCTGATTTTCAGTTGCTCTGTATAAACATATCTTTATAAAGAATATTCTCAGAATGCTTTTTTTTTTTTTACTGTAGTATCTGCTGGTGTGTTTTATTTAAAAATATTACATTCACGTATATTTGCAGTGTATTGTACTAGTGTCTTCTGAAGAAAACAAGTTTTTTTTTAATTGCATCAGTTATATGGTGTTGTGTGCTATGATTGTGCTTAATAACTCATAGTATTACTATGAGCTCAGTAAAGTTATGGAAGACTGAAGCAACATTTCTCTTTCAGATAACCTATAAAGTAACAAGATTTTTTTTCTCTTCTCATGGATGGAAGATGTTTACTTATAGGTTTTAATTACCAAATATGATAGATCTGGAAATTAAATTTTACTCGATGTACATTGTAACATGCTGGGAAGAACATATGCATGCTGCCTAATTGTAGAACTTTTTTTTTTGTAATTTCCAATATTTATGCATGTGAATGATAAATATTTAGGTGTTCCTAAGTGTTTAGGAATCATATGTAACAATTTTTATTTTCAGGCAGACTTGAACAACTATAATGCAGTTTTCAAACTGTAAAAGAATTTAAAGTAATGCATTTCAAGAAATCACTGTATTACCTGAAAGATAAACAGAGTTGTTTTAATTTATCAAAATAAGAGCAGTTAAAACGACTATGTAATGTAGGTGCTTAGACTGTACTTTACAAAAATGAGCTGGAAATTTTTGAATGAGAAAATGATGTTTCAAGTATGTATTCACATTTCACAGGAACATTCAAAGTACACAGTGCACCTAATGTACTTTGGATCTCTTTAAAAAAAATGCAATCTCTATGTTTGAAGTAAACAAAAACAGTCCTAAATTATGTAATATGTAACTGTGACTTGCCACTAAATAGATATTTTCAGTATTTTGTGTAGAAAATAAAATCTCTTTTTTGTAACATTGTTCTTTCATAATTTAAAATTTTCAGGCTATTTGTTGTAGTCTTTGCTTAAATTAGATGAAAATACATGGTTTTGACAAGGACTTTAATAGTTTCTGCTAACACAAACAGGGATTTATCATGCTGGAGTAATTTATGTTTGTATTAGGAATAAATACCAGCAGTCTTCGAATATTGTTTTCTGTCAAACAACGTGAGTTTTATCTCCTTTTTCTTTTAAAAATCATATAAGATAGTTGATATCTTGTATGGATTAATTTTATACTGTTCTTTGCCCATTGAATCTCCTAGCTCCTCTAATGCTTCTCCTTACCTAGCATTGAAGAAAGAAGGAAGATGAGGCTAATGCACATGCAAGAAGGAAGGATAGAAATGCTCTTCTGACACTTTTGATGCAGGATACATTTGAAAACCAACTGAAATTGCTTGCAGCATGTTCTTGACAGTGGGAATTACCCTTTGATAGCAAAACTGTGGGATATCAGTGACAGACTTGCTCAGTATTTGCACGAGGAATGCAAACAGCTTGCCACTGCAGCCTGATTTTGAAGTTTGCAAAACACAGTGCCACACATCTCTGCATACAGTTGTTTAGGGACAACATTGTAAACACTGGAGGAAGTTCAGTGGTGATTCTTCTTTTCTTCAAAAAGATTTTGCAGGCTGGATGGAGCAGTTTAATGTTATACTGTGGTTTCCAGCTCATTCAGATACATTCTATATAGATACCTAGTTGACAATGTCTTTAATTTAAATATGTGTTTATTCTAGGTATTAAGTATCTGTCATGAATGCACATTTTAGATTTACTAGGTTGTCAAAAGCTTTCAGAGCTTAAAAAACAACATTTTTGTTCTAGTAATGGTAGGAATGGGTATGTTCTACACATAATTATTTTTGTGTTGGACACTTGTGTGCCAGAAAGCTGGCAATGTTTGTTTAGATGGAGTCCATGAACTGCAGGGTGTTGTGGTTTAACGCAGCGAATTGCTACGCGCACGAAGTCTGATGTTTGCATGAGGAGAAAATAAGGAAATATTGAGGAAAACTCTAAAAATGTGAGGCAAAACAGGTTCAGACTTAAACAGCTGCATTATAAAGAAAGGTTTATTGCTATAACAGAATTAAAGGTAAAAAGAAATAATGAAAAATTAAAGCTAAACTCCCCTCTTTTCTAGCACCTCCCCTCTTTTTCCCGAACTCGCACAAAGGATAAGAAACATGGGGGGTTTGGTCAGTATAGCAGTTGATGCTTAAGGAAGAAGAGTTTTTCTTCTGCTATGCCGTGGTTTCTTCCACAGCTCAGCAATCCACCTGGTAAATACAATTACTGAGGTGGAAAAATATATTTCCCATGAATCTTGCAGTCTTCCCACACCGCCATCATGGGCCATTACATGGGGTTATTGTCATTTAACGATGGGCTATTGTCGTGGTTTAGTTTGCATTTTTTCCTATTGTGAGATAAGATCAGGGAGGAAT
>VYXC01000929.1:2217895-2437404 GCA_013397175.1 Platysteira castanea | reverse complement strand
AAAAAAAAAAGGAAAAAAAAAAGAGAGAGAAAAGGAGAAAAGGCGATAAAGTTTGGGGGGCGGCGCGTCCCCTGGGCGGGAAGGCGGCTGCGGAGAAGTGGCCACCGGCGCCTCCCGGGGGCCCTCAGCCGCCCTCGGGGGGTCGCGCTGGGCTTTCCGTCCTACATGGGGCGATTTGCACTGTCTCGATGGAAGCACCCCCACAGGCAGCCTTTGGGGCTTGAACACTCCCCCGGGCCGGGGGAAGAGGGCTGTGCTTGAGCCGACCACAATTAGTCTGAGGGATGGAAGCAGCGTGAACAAATCACAGATGTTGTCCTCCCATTGAGTCTGTACATGTAAGAAGATGTTATGACGGATATATTTTAAAAAACAAGGTGATAACACGTACGGACTTAAAGCTCGGTTTTCTCCACACTGTCTTGAGCCGTGCTGCCAAAGGCCTTTCACCATGTCAAAGTTTTCAGTAATCACAGAATATGCTGTGTTGGAAAGGACCCATCAGAACCATCGAGTCCTACTCCTGGGTTTTAATACTACTTGTGATGGTTTTCTCACCTATGTCCAGCAAACACCACTTTTCACCCAGACATCACTTTTCACCCAAGCATGGCATGACAAAATACCGTGGGATACATCCCATACGGCACCACACAAGGGAGGGAAAGGCAGTCTACCTACCTGAGCATCTACTCAAGCAGGCACAGCTAGACATTCCCCATCTTCCCAAACTTGAAACATGACTGTCCCAGAGGCCTCCTCAACATCCCCTTTTCCACATCTTGTGGACAACATGTTGTGTTAGGTGCCTGTCTGCAAAGTTTTCTAAAAATATCTGGTCCTGAAGAAGAAAATATAAAAGTAAAATTCTAAAAAATCTCCTTTTACAGTGGATGGAAAATGATCTTCTACAATAAATTATGAAGGTCTTCCCTAGATAATGTACTGCATGTAGACTAGTAAGGAAACAAAGTTTCTATAATAAAAAAATAAGCATTAAGGTTTAACGCAACTTCTTTCAGAGCCAGTTGCTGGAGATACTGTATAAGGAAGCACTTTGGTGATGTTTCAGAGCACTGTAAAATTGTATGACCTACTTACAGAAAGCTACTGGGTGAAAATAATATTCCAGCATGTATCTATCACACCATAACCATTGACTGAGGTTTTAGTCTTTTAACTGCCAGATGCAGCCTTTTAAACATAAAGAGGGAAATTGAAATGTGTAGTGACCTAATACTTGTTGGAGAATCCGTCAAGGTTCATGTATTATGCAGAACCTGGCTGTGATTTAAAATAGTTTTTAAATTATTGGAAATGTTATAAATCATTTCAGCACAATTTGTAGCAGAGCGTCACATTTGCAACACTATTCTGAATGTTGTGTCAACATTTCCATCAGAAACTTTTTTTTTTTCTTTCCAGGAAATTTACAACTTGGTTATTGGTAAAAATATAAAAATAATTACTTGAAACTGAAACTTGGCATGGCCACATCCCAGTTCAGGAAACAAAACACTGGAGAAAACTTGGTAATCTGTTTGGCCACTTTGAAATTATGAGCGTGTTGTGAAGACATAAGTAATAGCACAGAGAAAAATCATAGAAGTCTGTGGTTTAAATAATTCCATTATTTCTTCTCAATTTAATTATTTTCCTAAAAATAAATTTTATATGATTATATGTCATTGAGTATGTGTTCCAGTTTTTAACATATTCAAGAACCTTTTGTTTGCAGAGAGATTCCTATGGATCTTGACATTTACAGGTGTACCTGATATTATGTAAATTGTGAAGTTAAGCACATGAACCTCTTTATACATGAATCATTGTCCAGCAAACTCAGATCCACTGTCACTGTAAATTATCCTATTTTCCAAAATTATAACTTCAGAAGAGCTACATCATGGCAATTTAGTGCAGTTCAGTTTGAGACAGTGCATGTTACACAGAGAAACCAAAGTACCTGGAATGCTTTGGATCTCACTGAGAATGTCTAATATATTGTATGCATTTGTTGTCTAGATAAGAAATATTTTTGGTTTATTGTACGAAAATGCCCTCAAGCCTATATTAAAAATATCTATGGAAAAGTAATAAGCCCATCAAGGAAGTTAGAGTAAGCAATAAAATTTACACTTTAGTATGTCTTTTATGGGCAGACTTTGGGGGATTTGTCTCCCATAACTCCTACAAACTGATGAAGTACAACTAATTCCCCCAAGCAGTAACAGGTGTCTAAACACTTATGCATTGAATACACCCATTCCACCTGCTAAAAACATGTCCTTAATATTAAAAAAGAGTATCTAAAATCAAAATTACTTTCTCACATCTTCTTGTAGAAAGAACTACTTTGGCCCATTCCACTTTGTTCTATTAGTCTCTTTGCTTTTATTATATTTTTAAAAATCTCATTTAAAGGATTTTCACCCCACACACTCCCCCCACGGAAAATATATATATATGACTGCACATCTATATTGTAGTGTACGTAGTAAGCATATGCTTCTCTCTGAAAGTCCCTAGAATTATTCTAAAAATGCACTAACACTGCTATTTTTGGATCACAAGTGAGAGAAAGCAAGAAGTTAAGGGCTGCGCATGGTCTGAGTTAAATTCAGTTCTCAAAAATCAAAATCTGAAAATTGCTGTATGTATGGCTGTGGTGTAAGACATGCTGGAGACTACTGCTTAAATGAAGCCCAGACGTGCAGAACAAATTCATCAGCATACAAAAAACAACACCAAATTAGAGTTTGAACACTTGTCTGAAATCAGTAAGAAAATTCTTTTGCATGAAATTACTGCCATATTAAGAATTTCCCTGTGAGGGCTTTAATACTGATGCAGTTCCATTAGAACTAGTGGGGTGTTTCATATTTAGAAACAATTATGTAGTTGTCCATGTTGGTATGGTGACAGACCCCTATTTATCTTTGGAGCTGCTGAAGGGTAAAATCTTGGCCCCCATCAAAGTCTGGCAAAACATTCTCTGACTTGCACCAAGCCAGGGTGTTCCTTCTATTGTTACCACACATAACCACATATATGACTACAGTCACCTGGAAATTGCATTCCCTGGCATATGCTGTTGAAAGAAGTGACCTTGGGGAGAAAAGTCATCCTTAGAGTGCAGCGAGTTTCTTCCCAGCCTCTACAGTCATCCCAAGCATGTCCCTGCCTATGAGCTAAATGTATACATTTGTTACCTACACCATCTCCTCTGCTTAGCTCACCTCACCTGCTAGCAGCTTCCCTGAACCCTAACCTTCAAGCTCATATTTCTTCTGGACTAAAACAGCCTTTTTTTTTTTTTTTTCCCCATTTGTAATATTTTACCCGGCCTTTTATATTTTAATTTAATCTGAAAGATTAATCCATGAAACTAATTCTTATTCTCTGAATACAAGCAGACAGCTTCTTGGTTTGTGTATGAGGATATGCATGGCTGCCCACAACAGAGCAGCACTGCCCAACTTAAGCCCTATAGATTATATTAATATTTACATATTATATAATTAATATATACTCATATATTTATATACACACAAAGTGAGTGACCTGTGGGCATGTTTTCTGATCATTCGTTGTTCAATCTATTACATTTAATAAAATTGAATAATAGTATAAAATAATCTCCTGCTGTCATTTTCCTGATTTGGGTGCTTTTTAATTCCTGAAACTAGCAGATTATAAGGTAAATGCTATAGCAGTCTCAACTCAGGAGTTGTAATTGGCATAATACTGTAATTTGGAAATAAGTGTTTGTGGTAGATCAGCTGTCATCCCACAGGGATGGAGACAGTGACTGTTTATAATAAATCCCACATGTTCCTTTCTACTCTGGCAAATATACCACACTGCTATATCAAAGTACTTTACAATCCTTAATAATTAGTTCCTGTAAGAGCTTTGTTAGGTGAGTGCACATTATTTATCTTGTTCTCCAACCAGAGATATACAAAGCATAAAGCAAAGTGGTTAGAAGAGGATGCTGGCTTCAGGAAAAATCTGGGCACCTGAGTTCCAAGGCTTCTACTCTGGCCACAAGAGATCCAATTTCAGAGGTCCTGTGCTAGTCATGGAAAAGAAACTGCTGGCCTGTTAATGCCCATTTGAGACCTTAGCAGGAGCATGTCTTTTTGCTGCATTAACTATGCTGCATGTTAAAGAAGCAATGGGATAAATAGAATTTGGGAGTGCAAAGGAAAAGGCTAAAATCAAAGAAGGAAAAAATTGGGTGGGTCTTATACATGACAGTGTCTATAAGATGTTGTCTTTCATATACACAGTATCTCACAGTACTTGATGTGGAGGTTCTATTTATGCATGATAAAGGATTACTAAGTGATTAATAGATGTTTTAATAAATGGCAATCAATTGTTATGAGTCCAATGGGTCAATAGGGTTTTTTACAACAATAGCTCATCATTGTCTCAAACACCCTACCAATGTATTTAACCTCTATATACTTTACATTGAAACACCTGCTAATCTTGTGTTAAACTTCACAAATGGAATCTTAATATAAAGTGTGACTCAAAACAAATTTGCTGGAGAAAAAAGGATTAGCACCTAGGCTCCACAGTAAATTGTTAGTTATAGCTGTACTTTAGCTTTACTATAGCTGTACTTTAGTTATAGCTGGATTTATGTTTCTCCTTTTACCATGTAAAAGGCACTGATATGACAGGAAGCATTTTGCTGCTGAGGGCAAGAGTGGTGTTTTCGAGGCTGATCCCAAGAGGAGGCCTGGGATACTGCTGGACTCTGTACCAACCAGCATCACTGAACTTGTGCAGCCTTGTGTTCTTATACATATTTACAGTAATACTTTGTGAGGGCAGCTGATGAGATAAAGGATGGAATTGAAAATGAATAAAGATCAGTTTTCTCAGAGGAGTGAAAGCTGCCATAATCAGGGGCTGCTCAGGTTCTTCTAGCTACTGTCCTGCTGTGTTTAGTTAGTCTGGTGAAAGGAGAGGATGCTGATGTTTGCAGGGGCCATTTTAACACCTCAGCTTGTCTTTGTGAGCTTTAAAGTAATTACCTCTCCAATCATTACCGGTTGACTTTGTCCACAGGTTTAGGTTTCCCTCCTGCTGTTCCCTCTGGGGATATTGGGTTGTCACTTTATGAGAGGGGGGATTCATTTTAAGGTTCACACCAAATCCCTTTCACAGCTTCCCAACAGCTCATTGTGTTCTCCATACTGCTGAGTCTCTTGGTCTCTGTTCTAATGAACATGACATATATAACTTTTTCCAGATCCACCTGGACAAGAAGGGGGGAGGGAGAAGGGGGGAGCTTCTCCAAAAAGGCAGGTAGCACACTTGCTAAGCCCTTCAGATGAAAAGAGGGCCATCCTCAGTACTTGAAAGTCAATAAAAGAGACTGCAAAGGCAGTTTTGCTAAATAAAGTTACTTTGAGCTGAGAAAGTATTCTGACAGTCCTTAATGTAACTGAAAGAATCCTCACAACTTCCTGCGATGATATGGGTGTACTGTATCATAGTTCAGTTTTAGCCAGGGGAAGATTTCCAGATGTGTAGTTGCAATTTTTATTGATCAAAGATTGCCAAGAAACATGGATAAAAAAAGGTAGGAGAAAGTTTGACCATATTCTTGTTAATCCTATTCTCATCCAATTTCCACTATATATATATTTAAAATCTTATTAATAAGCTGAAGAAATAGTCATGACCGGAGAGGCTGCTACCAGCCACATAATTTGGAGACTTCTGATGATGCCCAGCTCTTGGTATTCAACAGCACCAGAGTTCTAAGAAAGGTGACTGATAGGCATAACAGCCACTTTTCAAACTCAATGGACAGTGAAA
Organism: Platysteira castanea; assembly: GCA_013397175.1. NCBI lineage: Eukaryota > Metazoa > Chordata > Aves > Passeriformes > Platysteira > Platysteira castanea. The sequence goes on along the minus strand of VYXC01000929.1, from coordinate 2,431,560 downwards.
ACCCTCACCTACTGCAAAGCTGGTTGGAGCACTTTCCCTTTGAACTTCTGCTCAGCATCTCCTGGCACACCAACATTCTCACTAAGGGTGGGAGTTTGGGAAATAATCCATGTGGCAAACCAGCTCTGAAATTGCTGAGCCCAGGCTTAGAAAAACCTTAGGTCTGCTCTGTAATGTTTGGAAATCGAGCAACATCTGCTCTAGTCTTTTCTTATTGCAGCTTGAACCAAGAGGAGTTTGACTGGTGTCAAGGACTACATTGCTATCTCCAACTGGAGTTTTAGTGGTGTCTGTATGATGTTTTCTTTACTTTCTTTGTTGGCAGCATTAGTTGTGAAGTTCCCTTGCTAAATAAAGCTCCGACTGCACAAACAATTTATTTCAGTCACTTCCCATAGCTGCCGGTACTGGAGCAACTCAAGCTCTGTTAGCCAGACTAGAAGGCCTGTCAGAGTCAGGTGGCAATATACCACATCATTTCAAGTACCCTTTCAGGAACCTTTAGATCTGCTCAACGCGCCCTTAAAAATTGCCACTGGCTTGCTTGTATTAGGGCTCCCAGCCTGACTAACTGGTTGTTAAATTATTGTCATGCACAGAAGGATTTTGTATTAAATATCCTTTGGGAAGGAAAATCTGAGTGAAAATGGATTTGGGGGGCAGGAGAGACTTGTTTTTCTGTGTCAGGTAATATGAAAATGTGAAGTAGTAGTGAAGAAGAGCTAAGGTAATAACATATCAGTGCTGGAAACATGAAGTGTCTTCTTCATATGCACAGAACTACACAAACTGTCTCCTCAGGGGTACACAGGAGAGGTAGCTGATGATTCATCGAGATGCCAGTTGCATTATCCAGCATAATGAATCCCTTTGTTTATTTAATAAAAGAAAATAAAAATAAAAAAGGGAAGTTCTACTTCTCAGCTGATGGCAGGACCTGGGCAAGCGGTGAGCTTGTTTCCTTAGCACTGGCCAGATCCCCTCTGTTATCCTGATATTATTCCCCTTTGTTATTTGATATCCCACAGTGCCAGCCAAGTCAGGAGTTGTCACACTCCTCACTGGTGCAGCAGGATACAAAATAGCTGGGGGTGGGGAGGAAGACTGAAATGGTTAGGAGGTGGAAGGGAAAAGGCCTTTTTTCTTGTGAAAACAGTAGCACCAGCTGCATCCTGCAAGTCACTAAATTAGCCAGTCAGTTGTTTTTCTTTTAATTTTTGTGTGAATTCAAGAATAGGTTGTGGATGTCTTGGCAACTCATGAATGAGCCTCTTTATGAAAGAATTCACCTTGCAGAGGGGCTGCTGTCAGATGCACAAGCCTCTTTCCATTAATTAAGCTGCAGAACATCCCCTCTTTTTTTCCCCCCATCCCTCTCAACGCCTGGATAATCAGGCCCTGTGTCTTTCCATAACATCCACCACTGCCTCTCTCGCTCCTCACAGTATTTCACCCACTCTGTTAATTCTGGGCTGCCAGATTTTTTTTTTTTTTAACACAGCTTATTGCTGCTAAGTGAGATATCATGCTGCCTGATCTAATAACTAAGATGAATATTCTGCTCCACTGCAACTAGTAGCATTCTCCATGCATTATCTTCAGCTGAAGGGTGGCCTAAGAGCAAAGTTGGATTTTTCAAAAGCTCAGCTGGGAGTTAATCAACTCTTATTGTTTTTCGACAGGAGCTGGATGCTTAACTTGCACCCAGTGAGTCATCCCCGGGATTGTCACTCACACACACAAACAGCCCCACAGAAGGTGCAAAGAACTTTTCAGACATGCTAGAAATGACCTGCCATTAAAAGTGTATAAGCTAAACTGTATCGGGTTAGGGAGTGATTACAGATGTAATTCTGCCTGAACAGTCTGGGGAGAGAAGGTGTGTACCAGGAACCTCAATCAATTCTCACTCAGCTTTGCTGTGGTCTGTACAAGATATGTGACTGCAACTGAATAGTCTTGAAGTTTTTAGTGGGAATACTCATTTGTGCATTTATGAATTTACACACCTGCTTCAGAGAATAATCCCAAATCTTTTCAAAAATGAGGAGCTGACTATCGTACTTTAGGTATTTGCATCTTTGGACTTAATTTTGTATGGCTGGTTTAAAATCCCAGTCATTAGGAATAAAAAAAAAAATATGTGTATGGTATAAATGACAGGTTGTTATAAATGATCTGTTCATTTTCCTTCACTTCCAAGTAATGCTGAGCATTAATTTCCTGCAAATGAAGCAATCTGAAGTAGAGCACACCAAATAATTAATCTTTGGAAACTCTGGACTAAATTAAAATAATTTAAAGTTAAATAAAGAGCTCATCTGTGGCCCCAGTGCTCTTTCTGGGAAGCAAGGGATACATAAAAGAATCAAAAAGAAAGCAAATACTGAATTACCTAACAGAAAAGGAATCTACAAATATATGTAATAAATTCCCACATTACATCATAAAACTAACTTTCTCACAAATGCTATCATTGCAAATGCCAAGACACATAGGAGACCTTTCAATTAGTAGTAGAAGTGAATAAGTATGTGGGAAATTATTTGCATTGGACATATGTATTTTCTATTTTGGGGCTTGCTGGCCTGTTTGGATTTTTTTTTAGATATTATCAAATTATCTATCAGACTACAGGTTTTCCTTATACTGAGAATTGGATGTGGTAGAATTTGAAATACCATTTAAATGGTAAACTAGAAATTCTCTTTATTAATTCAGGGAGCATGTTAAAGAATGAGCACTCACAATAAACTTTATGCTTCCATTAGCAAAGGTGACTTTTTAATTCAGTGCTGTAATATGGTTAAAATTAAAACGTAAGTATAGTTGAAGAGTTGTCTGTAAATTGAGAATATTCAGGAATATAAGAAAAATAATTCCATCTTTATTAAATCCAGGAAAAATGAATGTCTACATTTCAGAAAGGACAATAAATAAGCCTACTAGTCCTTTGTTTCTTTCAGAATTTCACCTGACTTTTTATTTTTTTCCAATCTTTCCTTGACTGCAAATCTACAGCTATCTCAAACTATCAGAGACAAATAGTCTAACGGAAAATAATATGGGTGAAGAGATGAAATACAGTCGTGGGCAGCAGGATCTTCTGAGTTTTAAAGGCATGGCACTGTCTCTAGATGTGCCGAAAGCTTCTTGCTACAGTTTTCTTGTTTGTAAAATAGGGAAGATATTAACCTGCCTCTTGGTAAAGCTCAGAAATGCTCCTGTCTGTATAAATGCTGAGGATTATTAGAGAGAAGATGTTCAGCTTGGGAGTGGGGTTCTGAATGTAGTGATGAACCCACTCAATTTCAATTGCTGCATATAAGCTTCTTTCTTCTTATAACAATTAACCTCTTGGAAAAGAATTAACACTGAGTTTACATGTTGACTCTATAGACATTGGATAATTGCTTTTTAAAAAAACATCTATAAGTCCAGGAAATTACATTTCTCCTTTTTCTTCTAAAATTACAAACTTCTGACTTCCCAGCTGGTAATGCAAGCAATCAAAATCAGGTCTCTTGAGTGCCGTTGCATGACACACATGAACAACAATCTCATTTTATAAAGAATTAACCCACAGCCAGCTATGTTAACTGGCTCCAATTCATGGCCCAAAGCCCACCTGATCCAATCACTGTAGTTGCTGCTTTACACAGGCAGAAATGTGCTGGTGAAATTACAGCAAACCTTCTTGGAGTCCTACCCTAACAAAGCTCCCTGGCAGAGGGAAAGAGTTTGGAATGAAGCACCAAACTGAACCCCAGAAGCTTTGGCTTCATTTTCTGTCTTTGTTGAGGGCTGCCTATCAGTAAGGCAGTCACTTAACCTCCCTGAGTTTCATCTTCTGTCATACAGAGACAGTAATACCTCTTTTGGCTGTCTTTTTGATCTAGAGTATAAAGAAAGTGACATTATCCCCTTCCCCCAATCTCAGCTAAGACATGTAGGCACTACTGTGATTCTAATCAGTAACAGCATTAACTACTGTTTAAACAGAAGGACCTACTTCAGTTTGAAATTTCCTTGATTTTATCTAGTTAAAAATCTCTTCATAATTTCTCTGATGTTTTTTCCTCCTTTTTGAGAGAAGGTAGGAGGAAAGAAGTGACTTGTTTTGGGTTGATGAGTTAGTTCTGTAAGTGCTCCAAGTATAGGGTCATAGCGAAGAAGCAGAGAACACAGACCCAAATGAGGAAAGCTTGGTAAATTTAATTTCTTTCATTAGGACCTCTCCTTAAATGTGCTCTTCAGAGCTTAAATTTAAAGATGATGCACAAATGAAAGTCCAGAACAAATGTGTAACTCAGTTTTGCCCTTTTCTCCGTGAGCTACCTTAACATGACATGGGTGGAGGTTCCCTCAATACATTCCCAACATTTCATAGAATACACACCTTGTAGCTTCCTCGTACTTTTTCTTGATGCTCAGTCTAAATCTTTCTCTAATGTGCTTCAAGCCATCGCAACCTTAATTATGGTCCTAAATCAGTTCTTCTTCTTAGTGTGTACTGCAAATGGTTATCTTGGGTAAGCAATTGCCATATTACTCACTAGTAACCAATTAAGCAACCTGTAGCCACTTTCCTTTGAATTTTGAAATACTTTGTAACTGAAAGATTGAAACAAAATACACCACATTCAGTAGTGCCAATTCCGTGGGGTTTGTGCTACAGTATGGTGTCTGGAGATAGGTTATTCACACAATCAGAAGACTGACTTTGTAGGCACATGTACATGTTTGTGTTCGAAACTTCTAGACTGACAACCCTCCACATCCAGTTGCCTTCTCTTGGGACTGGAACGCGAACTTTTATTTCTCTTTGATTTGAGAACTGACACCACTGTGATCTCCATCATGAGTCTAGCAATATTAAAGTGTGTTGTTCTTTACAGGCAGGACTGACTGCTCAATTTGAATGACTACATGTTGACCTTGGGGGAGCTGCAGGGGTATGTGTTCGTTTGGTTTTTAAATTCATCTTCCCCAGGTTGTGGGGAAAGAAGCTTTTAGACATTGCACAATACATGTGGATTTAAGCAATAGTTGATTTCAGCAGCATCTTATATTTTTCAACACTGCTTTATGAATTGATGAGGCTTAGTACAGCTTTTTTTTTTTTTTTTAGGATTAAAAGATGTGACAGTTCACAAAATATGCAGTGAAGAAATAAAATCATTCCCCACACACACCAAGAAGCACCACTACCTACCAGAATCCCCTGGTAAAGATTTCTTTAGCACAAGTCCAGAAAATTTGCACTCTGTACCATGCACACACCTCAAGACAGACAGGTGTCTGCCAGGGACAGAAGTCTGTCTTCTCTTATGAAGAATTACAGTGGAGTGGAACAGTCATTGCTAGTTCAGCAAAAAGGGAGCCTGTGTGTGACGTGCAGCTCAACTGAGGGGCATCAGAAGGACTCAGTAAGAGCTGAAGCTGGCAGGTTCCTCAGGCCTCCAGCCTCTGCTTCTGCCTGCCCTGGTCCCCTGCTGCACTGCTGGGCAGAAGCAGCCTGTCACTGCTCTAGGCACAAGGCTTCTCTGTTACATGGGCAGCTCTGTGGCTGTATTTAAGAAGGCAGGATTATTATTTCCTATAGCTGGACAGAGCTAACCCTCCTCAGAGACAAATACGAGCACATGCGACAGAGACAGATGAGTTACATCCATTCATGGAAAGAAAAACAATTTTATGATCATGCAACTGAATTGTTTCTAATTAATTAATGATCTATATTTCATACTGCTGAGGCAGAGTCTGACACACACTAGAAAAAATCCTTCATGTGGCCTATCCTAATAGTGGCAAGGGCGTTGAGACACAGATCACATTATTAACAAGCTTTTTTGAGTTTTTACCACATCCCTTAGTTTCATTCTCTTGTTGCTGGGCACACACAGTGAGAGGTTGGTACCATCAGGGAGCAGCAAGGGCCAGTTGCTCCCTGCACCCCAAGAGACAAAGGGTACCCCAGGACTGGCAGCAAGTGGGCAGGGAAGGGCAGACCCCGATATTTCAACCGAAAGTCAAACTCACCAGGCAAGTCTGGGGTGATGAGGCAGGTCCGGGGTCAGGCCTGGCAAGGTCTGTATTGGGCACGGTGATCCTTGGCAGGTCCATGGGCTGAGGCAGGGCCAAAGTCAAGGCCAAGCTGCAGAGTTGGTGTGGGCTGAGACCTGGAAAAACAGAGCCCACAGCCAGGCACAGGCCTGGCTGCAGCTGAGCTCCTGCTACAGAGCCCAGGGCTGAGCTGGAATGGGGCTCTGGGGCAGGGGTGCGGTGGTGGGGAGGCTCCAGCTGAGACTGGTCAGGGCCGTCAATGCTCTTCCAGAGAGATGCACTGTATCCTCACATTTTCTTGGTAACTAAATGTCGTGAAGGGTGCCATATATTGGCCTGCCAGAGAGAGCAGGACTTTAATGTTGCACAAATAATAATCTGATCCTACAAACCCGTGTATATGTCATTGAGATCTTATTACAGCCTGGATAAGAGGATGCTGGGTGTTTGCACTGATGAGGCTATTTCAGTATGATAAGCTGCACTAAGTGGGCTCAGTTTTGCATCAGTGGAGTGTATTTGCATATTGCACTGCCAGGGAAAAGAAAACCTTATATTTTGCAAGAGTTTGCCAGGCACAAAAATGCCGTCGCAAATATACGAGTATGTGAGCAGCTCCCATGAAGGCAACACTCCATGGAAGGTGCTAGCAAGGGTGAATTAAAGGGCCTGTGACATTTCCAGGTTTTGGGGTGCTCAGTGGAAAACTTATCCATATACTTTCAGGACTTTTTACAACATTCATTGCCTTTTGATACATAACATTTCACATGGAAGAAGACTGGCAAACATTTTCAGCTACAAGGATTCAAATAGTCTTTTGAAAGTATCATTATTAGAACCAGCCTGAAGTCCAGCCAAATATTCCTATTCTCTTTCACTTCAACCCTTGCTTTCCTGTCAAAAGGACACCTGGAAGAATTTTTTTTTTCCTACCAGCTGCTGATTTCTGAGTTTGGTGTTTGTTCATTTGGTTTTTTGGGGGGTTTTGGGTTTTTTTTAAGTTTCAAGGTTTTCCCTATTTTATAGGTTTTGAAAATGGACAGAAGAAGCCAAAATGTATCTTATATTTTCAATTCTATGTTGTATTTTGCATTTTTGTCTTAAAATTCTCCTGCAAGTCTAATGCAATCTTATTCCTAAATGAATACAATTATTTTAAGGCAGGACCTTGAAAAGCCGGCACTACATGTAAAAATCTAAGAAGACAACTTTTATATTAAAAACCAAATGACTTCATATCTCTAAAAATTGTAGAGACATGCTCATGCATGCATATGCACACATATTTTTGGTGCAATGATATATGGTATATATATGGGCTATTAAAATAATGTAAACAATCTAAACAAAGCAGATTACCAGCAAAACGTGCAGTAACAAGTTTAAGATCCCAACTGTATTCTCTAAGTAAGTTGAGAAGAGAGTCATAACATGAATAATTTCTTTCTGCTCCCTATAACATTTGTGTTCAACGCTATCTACAAAAGAGATTTGGGGGACGGGGGAGAGATCCTAAGGCTCCAAGATTGTTTCTCCAGCCAGATTCAGGCTGGGTCTTGTTTGCCTGCAGTGTAAATGCACCTTTCACAATAGGTGCCGAGTCTGAATGAGAAACTCCCCACATACCTTCAAACAGCAGCTCTGACAGAGACCCGTGTGAGAGAGGACTTCAGGCATCTCTTGTGCCCTGGGATTTAAGCAGAACCTCTATACAAACCAACAGCCCAGTTCGAGCGCTCATCCCTCCCTCAGCCACCCTGGAAATGGAGCAAACAGAAGGGACCCTCCTGCGAGCAGCTCAGCGCAGTCCGGCAGGGCGGTGCCAGTGCAGAACAAAGTGTTACCTCTGGGCACCTCGGGGGGAAGGGATTCATAAACAACCTTACCCCCGAGCTGAGAGTGCAACAGTAACAAAAATGAAAGTGATTGTAAACTGCGTTAATGCATGGATAATTCATGTAGCAAATAGAAGGCACACAAAACATTGCTTTGGTGAACGGTGTAGAAAAAGCCTGTCAGCTATAGGTGTCAAATATATCCTTTGTAGTTTCACTGAGGTATTTTGCAGCAAAATAATCAAGACAAATACGCAGATCCCAATTATGGGAACAAGAATCTTCTTGTTCTTGGTGCTAGGAGTTCCCTGCCAGTTTGCTTTGCAACATTCATGTTTTTTACATTGTACTGAGACTGTCTGAGAGCTCAGATCCCAAGTAAGACCCCAGTCCAGCTGCCAGGTGAGGGCACAGGGGCTGCACGGGTGAAGTGGAATCACTTTCTCACTTAAACTGTGCACGTACAGAAAGAGCTTGGTGTTTAGTTTGGGTTTGTTTTCTTTTTTCTTTGTTTTCCTTTTTTCAGTTTTTTTTGTTTGGCTGTAACAATGTGCTCCATTTCTGGCTGATCAGCTTCTGTGCTTTAATACGGATGACTGCAGTTGGACTCCCCAGGTGGTCATCCATCTCACACTGTGCACAAACACAGGGTCCTCTCCATCCCATATCCACCAGAATGTTCACCAGCAGGTGCTGAGTAGCCTCATGCTTTTGGAACCATGAGGCTACTCCAAAACCATGGTTTTGGACCCCATAGGTTTGGAAAAATCTTTTGGTAGACGACCAGGCAACAAGCAGCAGTTATATCTGGCAAGTCTAAATCCAAAAGGGAAAACTATGGGATTTAAAGCCATCAGGGACCATTCCACACCACATAGCAACTTTCTGACTTATTCCATGCTTCAGCAAGGGCAAACAGAGAGGTGAGGGCCCTGTCTGAGGGCCCTGAGAGCATGTCCCTCCCTGGCTGTTTGGCTGTCTGGGCTCAGGGCCAGCTTGGAGCTTGCAGAGCTGAGAGCTGCCCCACTCCTTTGCTGGCCTTGGACACAGCCAGGGCTGTGGCTGTGGGACTTGCTTTCGAGCTGAGCCTCTTCCATCGGGCCCCCATCTGAGCTAAAGCTCCTGCTGTGCTGCAGCCATGCCTGTCCCTGGCTTTGGACCCATTGCTCCGGACCTAGACCCTGACCTGGACCTGACTTCCAGCCTGGTCCCAGACCTGCCTCATCACCCGGAACCTGCCTGGTGTTCACGGGGCTGTGCCTGATCCTCGCTAACCCCACTGGACCTGCCTTGCCTGGCTCACCTGGGGGCTGTGGGACTGCTGAGGCTGTGCTGGTGTGCTCAGCTTCCAGCTCACCTTTCCTTGCAGAGAGCCAGCTCTTTCTGCTTTCTGAAAGGCTGTTCATCTCAAAATCTCCACAGCTTTTAAAGACTGATGATCTCAGCAAAAGTGTTAACCCATTTTCCTTCACAGAAAAGCAGAAATGGTGGATTCATCAAGGAATCAAACTTACCACTAATAATACTGAATCATGGAAGGAGAAGAATTAATAGTCTTACATTGTTTCCACTCTCTCAGGGATAAGAATGCTGGTCTGGAAACTCTGGGAACTCTTTTTCTTAGACCTCCAGCCCTTCTACACACAAAGTATAGAGGTGTCCTGGAAATAATGCCATGAATTCACAAGCAGAAGAAAATAACTTGAGCGAGTAGTGGCACGTAGAACTCTTGGAGTTCAGTGGATCTTTCCATTTTGTGCCCTTCAGCCCAACATTGCAACTTGTATCACACAGGTACCATGAAGAGTTTCACTGCATCAGCAAGTGGCATGAGACTAAAAACAATATTTAAAATTTGCTCTTTGAATAATAAGTATGACAGAGAGGGTCTGGGGAAGCTGTGGTCAACCCACTAAGATCTTCTTTTCTTCTTTTCCTTTCCTCTCATGCCTTCCTCCCTCTGCCCCTGTTGATTTTGCTGGGGACTCGGCTCTGTTCCTGGAAGAAATCTATTTGTGCCTACTGCTAAACTCTGCAGCAGCTGCTCAGACCTTTTCCTACCACTGTGTTGTGATGCAGTCATGATTTTACCAGAAAAGTGGTGTTCGCCTGCCATGAACCCGAAAGAGTTCAACACTGATTAGGAAGGAAGGCTGGCTGGCAGGCAGGCAGCATGACTGACTAAGCCTGGTTTCCTTAGGAACCCAGACTGAAAAAGTGAGAAAGTAAGAGCATGTGTGTTCTGGTAGGCAGTGAATAATCCATTAAAACTCTTAATTAAAAATTTAAACATGTGTCTGCTAATTACATCACCCTTCTCCTGCCCTCAAAAAGCAGCAAATGAGCATGGTTGCACACCTGCCTGTGTGTTTATTTCCTTAGGATGCTGCTCACTTGCTCAGCAACACAAATACCAGCTCAGGTAGCAGCTGCCATTGTAAAAACATTCTGGGGAAAAGTGATGACAAATATTTTCTTTTTGTTAATGAATGGCCAAACTGTTCACAGAAATCCTGCTCACTGTTGCTGCATGTCCTGAATTTGTTGATGTTTTTCTCGTATCAATCCTGATGCTATGAGTTCTATCTCAGGCAGGGCTGTTTAATGCCAGCAATACACACTTGGCTGACCAGCCAGCCGAAGACCTATGAAAAGAGAAAGAGATGGGGTAAATGTTTTAAAGAGCAGGCTGCAAGGATATGGAAATGGACATGGGCATTGTCTGTAAGATCCAAAACTGCAGAGAATGGTCTGCCAAGGCTCTGGACCCTCTGGACCCTCTCAGTCCTGCAGGGATAGTGTGGTGTTCCACATTTGAAGCACACATGGGGTGAGGAGCCTTAGCATGGTAAAGGGATGGCTCAGATTAACTGTTATCCATGCAAATGAGCACTCCTAGCAAATGAAACCTGCTTCCCTCTGTGTAAGTTACTCTGCAGTGGATCTCCTCTGGTATACGTAGCCTCCTCAGCTGCTCTGAGTGTGCTGGGTTGCAGTCACTTGACATCGGGCCACAGCCTCTGATTTGGGAAGGCTGTTTTATTCACTGCCTAGAGGAGTAGGATCATGTTCAACATTGCTGTTGTTATTTATTACAGTCATGAATTTGGCAGGAATTTGCCAGATTCTGGCAGGTAGCGTATGTCTCTGTACATCAGCATAACAGTGCTGCACTATAGTGGGTACACTGGGTGAAAAATCAATTCCCTGGTTTTTGGCTCCTGTCAGAACAGGCAGAGGCCAGAGCAGGAGGGCACGTGTGTCCACTGGCACACATATGGACACTCTCACCAGATGCTCACCCAATATGCTCTCCTCAAGACCTGCCTTTACTCTACGGTCCTGCTGTGGCAGAGACTGCTGAACCTCCTAGGAAAGGGTCCAGCTGGGATGTGGGTTTGTTTCCTTGGGGTACTGAGAACCTTACTGGTACTTGTCAGGGCCCTCTTTGACTTGACCTAAAAAAGACTCAACAGACAGTAAGAAACTCTGAACTCCTACACCCCAACACTGTGCATCACTAACAAAGCACTGCCTCAAGACTGAATGACCTTATGAGGTTATCTTTAAAGTGATATTTTAATGCATTCACTGACTGTTTTAAAGCTTCACAGATGCTGTCTTGGGATGACCTCCTGAAGAAGGCTTCATTATCCTCAGGGGTACAGACAAGGAGATGGCTGCTTCACTGCTGAATTTCCCATGCTGAGCTCATATTCATCCAACATGGCTGGAGTCAAGCAACTCAATTTAGGGGCTGCCAGAATCACTGAATGGTTTTTCATTGAAGTGAAGCATCTGTTATTGCAGGGTAAAGAAATTAAATGGTCCTTCCTTTAAAAAAATGGGGGGTGGTTAAAATCTGAAGTATATGTAGAGTTTAGGATGCCATAGGGCAAATCTAAGGGCATATGAAATCCCCAAGCGAGGCCATAAGCTTAACTGGCTCTAGTCAGAAATATTGGGGCTGCCAGGATTGGGCTCTCATCACAAGAGAGGGAGCCCAGAGGTGCAATGCGAAATAAAGGCCTGTGTTTACAGGGTGTCAGCTCCTAGTCCCAGGACTCGGTCATTCCCTGAAATTCCCTGAAAGCTCATCTCTGCTCCCTTTGCCTTTTCCTAACTTGACAGGAGTGTGATGTATCTGCGGGGTTCACTTGGTAGAACCCTGCAGGACTGCACTGCCCTGCTCCGTGGGGGTCAGGGAAGGGGAGCTGGGGTGAGGGAGCAGTCTGGTGAGGCAGTGTCTGACATGGGCTCATCCGCTCTGCTAAATGCCCTCAGGTCACTCTGCTGGGCAACGCTCACTGCTGACCAGGCTGAGCTTTCTGTATTGCTTTTGCCCAGCCAGAAGACTGGAGTGGCAGAGCCCTTGAGGACAGCCTGAGGCACTTCACTTGTTTGTCCTCTCCAGCTCAGACTGGATGGCACAGAGTGAAGCAGCGTGGGGGGAGCCAAGGCACAGGGCCCGAGTTTCTGTGGGTCAGCGACATCACCCTGTGTGCTGCAGTGGTGGAGGAGAAGCACCCAAAGCTTACACCAAAACCTGTTCTAGCTGGGAGTGGGAGGATGTGTCCTCAGCTGGGCTCTCCAGACAAAGCCCAATTACTTTCCATTTGTGTAAAGAATGAGTGTGTTTAATCTATAAACAGTAACAACCAAAAAGTCATTTCACTGACTAGCAAGATCATCCACCACTTGGGAGTAGCCAGAACTATTTACAAAATGTTTTCATACTTCAGCAAGGAAGAGGCTTGTATTTCTGTGCATTTCTGACTGTGGAGCAGAAGGCAATCCTATGATAATGCCTCATCTTTACCAATCATTCCAAATTATTCACATGAAATATCCTGCTTTCTCTTTCGGACTGTAATGAAGCTCCTGTTGAACCAATTATTCACTAGCTATTCATTTATTGTCAAAAAGGAAATCACAGAAGCTCTGTCATTAGGAATAAGATTTGATTGGCAAGGCACATGGCTTTGGGGTGGGTTTGCTTATTCCACCTTTTTGCTCTAACGCCATAGCTTGTAGCTGGCAATTTCCACTGCTATAATCTGATGGAAAGTGATAAAATGCATCAGACTGCAGTACTCAAATGAGAAAACACTCCAGATTAGTAGAAATATAATTATGTTTTTCATGACATTGATTTTTTATTTTCTAACTGATAAAAGTAAACAACTAAGGGGGGGGGGGAGGAGTGCCAAAACCCAACATTTAGACTTTAGTGGGATAATTAACTCAGCAATTAAACATATTTTGTATGCAGCATTTGTCCTCCAGAGCACACAGCATATGTGACGTTTGTCCTTCATTCAAATTCTTGCTTCTTGCAATCTTTTTATTTCAGCAGGAGCAGCAGCCGGCGGGAGTCCTGCATGAAGGCCCCTTCCATGGTGCTTTACTTTTAAAGATGAGTGTTCACAGCTAGGATTCGGAAGGAAAGGGGCAGCCAAAGAGAATCATGAAGTGAGCAGAACTGAGAGGGAAGAGGCCTGTGCAACAGGCATTTGTGTCTCTTTTCTTTTTGCCAGTGATATTTGGAGGGGAAGTAAACCAAGCCCCTTGTGATCCTTTCTGCCCTGTGTGCCACCCAACAACTGCGCAGCTCCTCTGTGATTGGGGCTGCAACGGCAAATGCCCTGGGCTCTGCTACCACTTGATATCACAGCATTGGGATGGGCAGGTTATATCCACAGAAAAATAAAGAACAAGAATTAAAGCCAGTTAAATAAAAGAGGCCAGTCCTAGGGCTCCCTGCTGGTGTAACAGAGTTGATTTCTCACTGCTGTGTGAAATATAGGAAGAGGCAGAAACAACAATGGATTGTTAGAAATCTCACTGGCCTTTTTAGCACAGGATAGTTCTTCCGTCCTCAGTTCATCAAAGAGTGAGTGAGTCTTCAGGGAAGCTGATTTTCTCAGATTTTCTCCCCTGCGATACAGGGGAGATGTCCTCCCCACTGCCCCATCCTTATCTCTCTTAGAAAAATGAGGTCGTTAGGAAAAAGTTCCTCATCTAGGATAAATAAAACATACTCCTTGTGACTTTGTAGGTAGGATGAATAGGGACAAGCAAACACTGTGTCAGGCAGAGGTGAGCAGATCTGTCATGCTCAGGATGACACACTACTTGTGCATGTCATCACAAGCTGCAAAGCTGTAGCTGATACTGTGCAAGTTAATACCCAAGCACACTACAATTATCTTTTTTCTTTGAGACAACAATATGTGAGGCTTTCTTCAGGGCAGAACTCTGAGCCTCGGGGAAACTCAAATAACTTCCTACTCTGTGAGACTCCCATGGCCCAATTTAAGCTGCTGCTGCTGCTGCAGGGTAGAAGGGCTAACTTCTGAGCTGGCATAAATTTCTATAGTAAACACACTATGACAAGTCATTCCAAATTAATTTCTTCCTTTCCCAAGCTGAATTTACTGGGTTATGTGCTAAAATCTTGTTTCTTGCTTTGTCCTGAAACGTTGTGGTGCATAATAAACATGAAGTTTCAAAAGGCTGTTCTACTGCTAATTTCAGCCAATGGAATATATTACATATGTATTCATGATATATGCAAAACACCCTGTATCGGGAGCATAGCCTTCCTCAAATCCAGAGTGTTCATCCTGTGAAATCTGTCACCATTTACAGAATGCAAAAGTTGCACTGACAAATGCTTTTTACTATCAGACATAAAATGTGTTTGTTATTGTACTGACCTTGGGAGACGAGTAGAGAAGCTTTGTCCTTACCCTGCAAGACAGCCACAGCAGCTGGCTATGCTTTAGGACAGGCCAGACTAAAATAGGTCTGTCCATGTGAGAGGTGGATAGAAGAACTCTGGAAATTCTGCAAGTTATTTGAGTGCCATTAATAGACTCACCAATAAGGAATACCTCTGAAAATGAATCCCAAAGTTAGATCAATGATTTAATTTATAATTCACCAATCCAGAGATACGACAACAATCTAATTTTTGGAAAAAACCTACCGTGATTGGTAACTACCTCACCCCTTAAAAAATCCCAAACCTACTCTTTTTATAAAGCTAACTGGGGCATGAGGTGTGTTTGAGCTCTGCCTTGTCCTCTGGAGGGACACTCTGTAGCCAGGGTAGCTTGGCCTTCCAATCACTTACATTTGGTAATTACCATCACAGAGGAACAGCCAGCAAATATAGAGGGGCAGAGGGAATGTAACTATTTCCAGGGACCCAAAAAATAGGTATGTTCCAAGTAGAGCAATTTTTAAGTACAGTGAAGCGTTACCTCTAGCATGGATAAGAAAAATATTAGGTAGAATGAGAGGTGATTTTCAAGCTGAACCTATTTCTTGAAATATTCTCTCATATGCTGTTATTATTCCACAGTAATGCTTCTTTTAGGGCAATATTTTACACCAATGTTACCATCTCCATGGCACCATAGACAGGGAGGCTTTCTAAGCACACGATTTCTCTCACACTCAGTTTAGGAGCTCTTCCATTTTTCTGTGCATTTACACTGCACCACTGACTTGAGATATTTGATCCAGAATGATGATAATGCTTTGCTTTTCTTCATTCCAGCCCTTACTCAACCTCCTTTACAAATGTCACTCAGGAGTGCCAGGGCCTTGGGAGGCAGAAAGCCCAGCCAAAACTTGCCTGCGAGTACCTGGCAAAGTGAGGACCTGAAGACAGATGCACCCGATCCTTCTCTCATTTGAGAGGCAGCTCTAAACTTTGGAGATGATCTGCTTGCTAAGCTACAGCACATTTATGATTTGCAGATTTTGAGTTTGACTTGGCTTCATTTTTTAACTTTTGCATTTGGCAGCTGACGGCTACTAACTGTCACACTCCAGTAACCAGGGGGTAGTTAGAACAGCATTAAATATTTGCACTGTGCAGCAAGGCTATACTTCATCTCAGTACACATGAATCCCATGCTCTTTTCACACTGGAAGAAAACCCACCTTATTGCTATTCAAATCTATCCGTCTCTCTCTCTTCCCATACTGCCATTACACATGCAAGGCTCGTCAGTGTCACTGACACAAAAAACCCCTCATGCTTTATGCCAACACCAGTGACACCTGAAAAAAACCCCAGGCCCAAAAGAATTACTGTTTTCAAGAATTTTGTTTATTTGGTCTTTATTTTCTAATAAGGTCACTTATTCCATGTCTTCATAAAAGTATTTCTCCCACCCTGCAAGGCTGCATGTTTTCTTTCACAGGAGCAACTTAGTGATAATTCTGTATGAAAAGTGTGTTTTGGTAACTGAGGTTTGTCCATTTTTTATGTCCCTGGTTAAATTGTGAAGCTTTGTTTTGAAGACAATTTTTGCACCTCCTCAACCAAACTGCCATTTTGAGTCTAATCTTTTAGGAAATATCCTACATAGGCACTCCTTGTGGTCTGCTTTTAAAAAAGCAAAATTTATTTTGGCCTCTGCAGGAAGCATTTAAAGCACATAATGAATAATGTTTGACACAGGAGTCAGTTAGCAGTCATTTTAGATTAATAACACTGCCCAGAAAAAAAACCTTGCAGGGGATTAGACCAAGGGAAAGATGCTTAGGCAATAACCTCTGAGCCAGCTGGTTGCTGAACTATTCACAATAGACATAACTATCTCTGAAGGTCTTAAGTGTGAGAATTATCTCTGGGAAGAGAACAATGAGTTGGTGAGATATAAAACAATAGTCTCATGCTCTAACACAAGCAGTTAGCACTGCACATGTTCTCTTCTCATTTAATCTGCAAGACTTTCAGACAGTAGCAGTTGGTGCCCAAATTAAGACTTCCTCTTTCCCTTTGATCTTATGTAAAAACTAATGAATTGTATAATCTCCAACACCTCTGAAATCCCGCTGGTTAAAGGGAAACTCTCCCTACCTTTCCCATGCTTGTCTCAGTTCGCTAAATGGGAGCTATATTTAACAGCAGGCCAATCACATGATCACTGAAAAGGAACAGCACAAGGATCTGTAATCCTAATGCTCTGGAGCTGTGATTGCTATAAATCCTTTGCAGAATGATTTCCTTTAAATCCCAAACATGTCATCACACTTTTAATTAACATTTCTTTATGAAAACTGTGGATAAGACCCTTTAAATTAAAGACTGTTCCCAGACTTGTCATCTTAAAACAGTGTGCATTTCTATTGTCATTTTCATGTAGCATATTTTACTTCACTTTGATTTAAGAAAAGCTTTTTACTTCCCCTTTCCCCTCCTTTGCCTCTCCTATCTTAACCCTCACACAAGTACTAACAGCTAGCACTATTTCTCAAGGGTAAACAAACAGCTCTACATTAGTTCACGTACAAAACAGATCATTCAAATATTCAGAAAACCAGCAACGAGCACAGGCAGAGATGTGGCTGATACTGCCCTACTTGAATTATTCTTACCACCTTCACTTCTTAAATTTGCCATCTAACTGAGCTTATAATCTTTACAGATAGAGATTGAGAAAGGAAAGTGATTTGCCCAAAGTTACACAGTGGAACACCTGCAGAAACAGAAGCACAGCCTTTTTTTCCTGATTCTCAGCTCATCATTCTTCTTATTTAGCATGTGGCTTTCAGAATACTGGGCCTGTTTCCTTACTTGTTAATCTGAGCAGCAATGCTACCTACATTGTACTAAAACAAGCCTAAAATGCACAATGCTGGGCTCAGGAGATGCAGTACTTCCAGCAAAAAGAAAGTTTTATACAAGTAAGCGATGCTTTGGCTGTTGGCTAGTGGGAAATGGATTTCCAATATTTGTTTTCCTGACAGTAACCAGGTAAAAATGCTGTCTTTGAATAATGGCTCAAGTTCAGTGACAAGAGTCACTTTTGTCATCCCATCTGGGATTTGAGACAGCGGCACACATCACTGACAGACAACTGCTTCAATGATGTTCTTCAGAAAGCCCAGTTTTCTAACATGCATCTGTGTGGAATAAGCTGGAAGACAGAGGAAGACTACTTGTGAGAGAATGTTAAGGGTGACACCATTATCCATTATATAGATAAACCCCCACTTCAGCAGTAAGAAGGAAAAGAATACAGATCCTGAAAAAAAACCAGAATGAAATCATTAGGCAATCTGATGGCACAAACTGAAATTATTTAGCATGATTTAGCAATATGTTTCTAAGTATCTCTATAGCATCCAACAATATCCATTGACAGATATTGGAGAAATAATGAACGGCTAAATAGAGGAGGTCAGACTCCCATGCTGTTCTAGGAACTGGACAGTAGTTTATTCCCCAGCTGCTCCCACTGGCTTCAAATTATGCTTTGTAGCTGACACTCAAAGCCAAATGTCAGGAGCCCAAGCTCACTGAACACATCAGTGGAAAAGCTCAGAACAGAACCTCTGACTTGACTCTCTTGCACCCTGAACTGAAAACAAGGAACAGAGGAGCAAAGGAAGGAGGGAAGGAAGGAGGCAAGGAAGGCAGAAAGGCGAGAAGGCAGGCAGGCAGGCAGGCAGGAAGGAAGGAGAAATAGTCTTCACAATGTTATGATTACTTGCCTTTACATATCCTCTTTTTCTTCACAGTAGTTATACTGTCTTGTAGTTTCATTGGTAAGATAAACAATTTTTACATACTTATATTCATTTTAAATGAGCCATAATTATCAGGCCAGGACATTGATGAAGTTGTTTCAAAAGGAATGGAAAGTATCATGGGTGTAGAGCCACAGGAACAGCAAATTTAACCACGAAACCACTGGGGTTTTCCTTACTGACAGGCAAATTCATGCAGTAAGAGTGGCGTGGCATATGTGACCATATATTAAAAACAGGGACTGCAACACATCTGTCTTCGGCCTGTCAGTTTTACTTGATTAAAACATATCACATGGATACATCAAGTTAAAAAATTAGAAATTAACTGTGAGATATAAAAAAGCACATTCTTCTGATCAACCCATAAAGCCTGAAGACCACGCACATCGCAGACTCCTAGTTTTGTTTGCCATTCTATTTTCACTCCAATATATTAATTTCTCCTCCTCTCACCTATGCTAGAACATGAGAAATGTACAGCCTAAAGCTCTTTTGAGAGTAGCACTATGATGAAACCAGACAAGTCTTATTTGCACAAAGCTGTTCATGAGCAGGTCAGCAGTAGACAAGGCCTGTACCTAGAACCCTTCTCAAGTAGCATGTGTGAGCCAGAGGCCTCGCAGAACAGGAGGGACTCACCATGCATGTGCTCGTGGCAGTCCAGTTCCACGGACCTGCGAGGATTTGCAGAGGTTGCTGGTGGCTGCACTTGCAGGAATCCCACACCAGGTGATCTCTTAAGATGACAGAGCCTGTTGTCCAGTGTGTCAGATTGGGCACTGGGCCAAACAAGGGAACTGGGATCATAGCCTTGATTCCTCCCTATGGTCTTTGCAATACACAAACTGCAACAGCAGCATTCAGTCTCTGTGAGTCCTTTGTTCCATCCTGGGCAGTAAAGTGTGAACCCAGCACTGTTAACATTCTTTGATGAACCCTAGCAACTAATTTTTCATCTTTTCTGTGATAGAAACATCAATTTGATGTTCCTTCCCTTCCTTACTGCTGAGATCACCCTTGAACATCCACCCAGATACTGAAAGTCATGCATGAAACCTTGACATGTAGCATGTACTTTGGGTTAAGCACCCATTTCTTGTTCCCATTTCAGCAGGATACACAGAAGAAAGACAGACACATATGAATACAAAACCAGGAGTTACTGTATGACAATTTTTTATTTATCAGTATCAAATTACATAGCAAAGTAATGAATGCAGTGTCAGATCACCTTTTTGAATACTGTAAATACAAACAAAATCCACCATATTGCTTAATTATCCAAAGTAAATTAAAAGTTTAAAAATGTGCGTTTCAGAGATTCCATTTGGCATATCCTGTCAATATATCCTGCATAAATATTTCTGTACCTCATTTTCATTATGTGTACCTTAATGCAGTCTCTAGAAAGCTCACATGGAGGAGATAGGACCTATCTGTATGTTTATTTTCATCACCAACTCATGCATCTGCCCTGAAATCACTGAAAGTACCTATCTGCAAGCTCACCTGACATATAAAAGTGACTGTACCTACAGACCTATAGAGGTACTGACAGATAAAAGTGGCCAGATCCAAAGCTGCTGCCATCAGTGCAAGATGGCTGAGTGCATGATATCAACTGTGGATCGGGTCTTTAAATTACTGACAACAGTGATGTACTTTCATGGAAGCTGGGCTATCTGATAGCCAGACCTTGTACACTCCAATATGTATGGAAATTCCTGGGACATTTACACCACTCTTTACACAGGTCTGACTCTACTAGATAGAAAGAACAATTCCCTGTTTATAAGATTAAGTGACAAATAAAGTCAGGTCTGTTGATTTCATGTAAGTTGAATAGGATTTGGCCACAGCTGGATACAAACTAGATAATTCAACAGAAGTTATTTTAATGGTGTTAATCAGCAGTGTCATTTAAATGGGACTTCCGTGGAAACTGTGTAAATAGAACACTTTTTCCTGGTGGATGAGATAATAAGCTTCACTTAGCACTGTTTCCAAAAGTTAAGACTATTGAGACATGGTAGATGCATGAAAGGGAAAACACCATAGAAATATATATTTTGCTTAGAATACAATGAACAGAAGTACAGAAGCGTTGATGCAGGTACTGGAAAGGAGGCAAAATTTTAGGCAGCAATCCCATGCCAACACAGAAGTTACTCTTGATCCCTCCGATTCACCACTATCAGTGGAAATCAGGCTTCTCTGGGAAGGTGCAACCTGAGCGCTTGATAATTACGCTGGCTGCGTAATGTCCAGCCCGGATGCACTCGGTCACTGGCCGGTCATAGACGAGCTGGGACAGAAAGCCTATGGGACACAGAGGGAGAGAAAGAGAAGGAAGAAAACGGTCAGATTCGTTTTTTGAGTGTATCAGTTTGTTACAGGGCAAAGCACTGAAATACTGGCCTGCCTGTACGTACCCCTGCAGCCTGGCCAGTTTAAACTGAGAATCAAACTTGAGTGACCTGCAGGCTGGAGCGGTGCTGCTGCTGCTATTTGTTTCTGAAGTCTTAATTTGGTAGCTTCCAGTAAATTAAAGATTATCAAGACTGATCATTATTAGTGTTCTCAAAATGATTTTACCAGAATTCTTGCTCTCTTCTTTATGGAGATAACCCCAGATTCCTCAAAGAACATTTTAAAAACAAAGAAGCAGTTTTGCCTGCTGAAGAGAGTTCCTTCTGTTCTTACTGGCTACAGCTACAGCCACTCACAACTGTGTCCAAGCTTTTCTTCAAAAAAGAGAAAGGCATGTAATGAGAAACATTATATTCAGAGCTACAGGTGCTCACAGTGCAAAGAAGGTGGAAAATTTTTACCTGATGAGGAAAGTTAGATAACATCTGTTGCCTTTGATTATGGGTCATTTAATGTATGACTTCAGCAACAGTGGGTACCTCTGAGCATGTGCAGATACCCCCCTAACAGCAAGCTGTGCAGAGAACCAGGCACCTCTCAGAATCGGGGCACGCAGTTCATGGCTGCAGCTGACACAGCCTGGCATGCACAGCTTGGAAAGCCAGGAATCACTGGGAGCTGAGTGCTTTGAAAACCTGAGCACCTCTTAAATGAATAGAGGCAGGGAGGCCTGAAAAGGTACTTGGAGAAGTTAAGTACTAGCAGCACCAGAAATTTTATGGATTGAGTTTCTCATTTCTGAAACATTTTGTCTTGGCTGAAACAATTGTGATCAAAAGCATGACAGAACTTATGGCAGAGGTGAAATATGTATTTTAAATTTGGAAGAGGTTTTCAAGATGTGAGAAGTAAACTTAGCATCTTATAATTTACAACTCCAGTCTGTCATTCTAGAGGTAATATTTTATTCACTTTTATCCTGTTTTTAATATGTTTCAGATGTATCTCTCTTCCTCATCCAATCACAGAAGGAAAGTGAGACTTGCCCAAGAAAATCAGAATTCTAGCAAGCTGAAAGATGTTCTTTTTAAAGATTTCATCCACCATTTCAAGTTTCTGTCATGCTCAGGCTTTGGGCCTTGACAGTACAAATGTAGTCTTGAAACCATGTCTCTGCTAACTACTGTGTAACTCATAGGTACCAACTTCTGACATATTACAAATTTTGCTTCAAAGCTGATATGTTTTGCTGGCTTGCTTCCATACTCACTTTCTCTGTTCATCTGGGTTACTACTGGGACAAAGGCTCTACATTATATTGTTATGCTCTCATTTAACCTGTGCTCTGTTTCTAAATATTTCCTTTTGTGGTACACTACAGCATAATTTTAGAAGATAATAAAAATATTTCATCCTAGGTTGTCTGTTCTTTGCAGATTAAATATCATGTAAAACAAGAAAAATAAGGTTAGATTAATGAAGGATAATAGTGGTGAGCAAAAGACCTGTTTTCATGAATTAGCAATATCTATCTTGGCTTCTTGGTCATGACTGATAGTGAAAAGAAGCCTAATTGATACATAGTTTTCTCTAAACCGCACCAAATTGGAGAAGAGTTTGAAACTACAAAATCTAGAAATCAAACACTTTAAATTGGAATACAGAGGCCATAAAGAGTAGGCAGATTAGTTAAAAAAAGAGAAAACTCATGTTTCTGACATCAATACTTTTGTAGAGAACTACATGTTGGCTGGAATTTCACAGCTATTGACTGACACTAGCTAGGAAAAAAATGACTCCTTCACCAACAAAAGGTAAGCCCATAAGCACAAGTGAAGAAGACAGGAGTTATCAGTATACAAAGATAAGAATCTGAAACAGGAAGAAATGTGCTGTGAGTTCTATCACTGATGGCAGTCAGGGATGACAGACAACACAACTGTGGCAGGATGGTCCAGCTGCAATAGTTGGGTAACAGTTGAGAAATTCAAACAGCATGCCTGGCAGAAATCAGATAGTTTCTGAATAACGAGATGAAAATGGTCTGCTCGCCATTAAATTAACATGCATTCTCAGGAGAAACTTTCTTGGATATGTGGAGGGTGTCAATCATTAAATTTAAACTGCCTGGGAGGCAGGAGCTTGCCAGTGTGCTTCTGGGTGGTTAAAACTTGAGAGCAAGTTGTAACCATATGTAAAATGAGGCTGTTAAGACAGTCCATTTCTGACTCAGTAAGTATGAAGATGCACTGGGCAGGTCTCCAAAGGCAAACATGGGGCTAGGTTCTGTGCAGAGCATGAATTCAGAGAGAGGTTTATACAAGAAAGAACAACTGTCCTCTACATTTATGATCAAGGCATCAAACATACATGAAGATGAGAAAATCCACAGAGCAAAGGACCATAAAACATGAATTACTTTTCAATACCAACTAGACTGACATTGTCACCACCTCCCAGGCTCACTGTAGTTTCAAGTTAGTATGAGTCTTTTGTCTTCAGTGAAGCTACTTCTTATTTATTCTGATCTAGTGAAAGCAGAGTCGGGTGAAAAAACATCTTGTTCTAATTGGGGATAGAAATGAGAGATCTCTGTGATTTCAGAGTGGTGCAGAAATGACATTAAGTACAGCTGTCATATATGAGACATGCAGAAACTGCAGTGGGGATTTTGTCCTCAAACCATTCCCTTGTCTGCTGAGTTTCTCTTAAAAGGTATGTGTTTCATAGATGAAATGGAAATAGCAGTATCTGACACAATATCGCATCGAATGACAATACAAACACACATATCACAAACACAGAACTACATCACATAGTAAGACTAGGCAGTTGGCAAAGCAGACCCCGGGGGAACACCAGAAAGCAGCGTTGTTTGAGCAAAGAGCTCTATCAGGTTGGCTGCCTTAGCTGCAGAATGTTCTTTTTAGTTAATGCAGTAAAAGGCACATGGTCAGAATATAACTCAGAGTTTGCCTCCCCCAGTGTATAAGATACCGTGATGCAAACCCCATGAGTCATACTCTCAAGGCATGGATTCAGATCTGAGTTCCAGCTGAAGAAGTTACTCCCCCATCTGTTTTTCACCATGCTTCTTTGCTGCTGGAATAACCTGGTACCCGGTCAAAATGAGCCAGATCAGTTTAAACAGTAGCTGTTGAGCAGGGGATCTTTGTTAACCCAGCTGATTGAAACTGAAGTGGGTTAGTGAGCACTCAAACAACCTGACCAGGGAGCAGGGTGGTGGAGGGAAGATGAGAAGCAGCTGAAGGCTGTAATCTCTTTAAGGTGCCATGACTGGAAATGCAAGAAGATAAGTGAACATGGCTTCAGACTTACTTCACACTCCTCCTACAACTTCAGACACCAAAAGGGCAGGATTGAACTCTGATCCTGTATCACAGGCCTGGGACCACGGACCTAGATCATCTCAGCACGTACTAAAGTAGCTCAGCATCTACTTCTTTCTATGTGGTCTGAACTAGTCCCTGGCTACCACTGCAATGGAATGCAGCAAGCAGTAGTATATTTTGGCTACACAAGACAGCCTCACTTCAAGTATTTTACCAAAACAACTTCAGGCAATATTGTTTACCTTGTTCTAACTGCAGCTGTTCTGCAGTAGCATTTCTGCACTGCTGAAGCTGTGGATGGTGTTGCAAGCATTGCGCATCGCTCTCATCACATTAGAGCACAAAGGCAAGAGCCAAACTCAAGGCTTTCCCGTCTGCCTCCTGCCCTGTTATCCAACCTGTTAATTGTTTATGGAATAAGGCAAAAGGCAGTTGCAGGATGTCTAGCAAGCCACCTTGATGTAACCAGCCATCCTGGTAAGCTTTCAGAGTAGACTGGGATGCCGTTTGTCCTTCACAGGCATGAATAGCCAAGTAACCACCTTGCAACTACTAATGGTGAGAACTTATTTGGAACTGGATCCAATTCATCCCACTTATCTTCCTAGAAAAAAAGACAACTTTGCTTCAAAAGCTGCTTTAAACCTTAGAGTGGTACAAAATGTATTTGCATTCTCAGATGTTAGAAGTGATTATAACACACCAATAGCTATTTTTGGCCTTTAATTATTTCTTTTCTGCTCAGTAGAGAAAAGCGACTCTGGAATCACTTTGCTCTGAAAAGTGTGCCTGAAATAACTGAGAGTTAATCTTTATTACCTCCAGCTTCCTTACTACATATTCTCAAAGAAAATGTTTGTAATTGTTAGGTCAGCAAACAGAATGAGGGAGGGAAAAGTGAAGTTGCTTCCTTCCTCTTTGTGCTCCCCACCAAATGGAAAGTCCTGTGAGCCGGGTGCCAGAAGTGGTGCTTGAGCCTCACATCCAGACCCAAAACCAAGGCCCTCACTGAGATCAGCTCAAATCTCTTTGGGGATGTCAGTATAAGTTTAGAAAGACACAGCAAGACAGTCCACTTACTGACACAAAAGTGCTGTCTTCACTTTGTTACTTCTAAGAGTTGAGTAGGTGCTAAAAATGATTAAAGGAGAACCAAGTCGATTTTCTAGCAAACTAGATATTTCAGAGGCAATTTCACTGACATCAGTGATTCGTTTGGAAGTTTTATTCCCAGATTATTAGTGGTTATTCTGAATGAACATTTAGCACTAGTGCAGTTGGGCAGGAATGTGGGAGTCCGATGGTGGAGATTTAAAACAGTTCTGGTCTGCTTCAGTAATGGTTTAGCAACACTTAAAAACAGCTCATATTGAAGCCAAATGTTTCATTTCAAATTGTACACTTGACAATTAATTTTAATGACTGTTAATTACTAATGCTGGCTGAAAATCCATTTATAGCCTCCGACACCCAGCTCCCCCACTACTTGTCTTTCTGCAGTTTCTCTCACACTTCCAACCTTTATAAAATGCCCACAGCAAAATTAAGTTTTTCTTTTAATGCAAGAGAGAAAAGCTGAAAAAATCCAATTATCAAATACATCAATTATAAACAACTACAAGCTGACCCTGAGTCAGAGCCCCTCAAAACGTTTTTGCTATGTGATTTTCCCAGACAATTCTGCTTCCAGATGAACCCTGAAGCATATAGTCTATGCTAGCCAGGCCATTCACCATCAAAATTGTCCCAGCCAGAGAAAGGATCACTACCAGCTGGGCTGCCTCCTCGTTTTGTATTTAAAATTTCTACAGCCTAATTTGTGAACTGCACTTTTAAAAATGGTGTTATTCCACCATGGGGACAGTTGCAAGCACCTTTTCACACTCTTGTTCATATACAGAATTTATCACAGTTGCTGGAATGCTCATCTATTTTTATGTGATCCCACTAGATTTCCAGGCCAGGAGTGTGGGAAGATGCAGTTTTCAAGAAACATCACCCAGTCAATGTACAGCCTTGTAGCTGATATGATTGGGGCTTTTTTTTGGATGTCTTTTAGCACTGTTGGAGTGGGTTAATGTTGTAGCACGAGCCTGGTCAGTTGTAATCCGGTGGTTGGCAATGCTGCTGCCAAGAGCCAACCAGCCACCCTAGATTTTGTAAAAGATGTTGGCATCAGTCGATTCTGCAATATAGTCACTGAACGACCGTACGTCAACATGCTGAGGTTTCTCCTTTTTTAATTTTGTGGCAGATGGTGGATATTACAGCCAAGAACTGTGGTAAGCCAGAGGCCCTGCCCATTGCTATCAAACCAAATGCTGGCTATTCTAAATGGAAACGTTTTTGATTAAGGGTGGGATTTGGCTTCTGTTTTCATGTCTTTTGGCACTGTGGTCTGACACATCAGACTTACAGTATATAAGACAAATTAAATGTAAGCATCTTCAAACACTCTATATTTCTTTCAACCTTCATGCACTTTAGCACTTTCTCTCACAAAATTTACTGTAAGAATGATTCCACACATGCATATATATGTTATTAACCAGAAATATATATGCATACAAACGTGTCTTTTTCTCTCCTTTAAAACGAAATGACTTTGTGCTTATACAGCACTGTAGTGCCAGGCTAATTACAATTGAGAGAAAAAAGGTTACCAACCCTTCTGTAAAAATTTAAGATGTATATCTAACAAGTGGCAACCTTGAAATCTCTCACTGAAAAGAACATTAGAAAATCCTTCCTGACTATACCACTGGAGGAAAGTTTTAATAAAAACTAATTAAACTACAAAAATCTCAAGTGGTTAACTGATTTTAGGGGCTAAATTTCTGGCAATTCTAATTATCCTCTTGTGGCTTCACTTAGTGTTTCACAACCATGACAGATGACAATGAAAAACTGCAGTTAAATTCATCCTCCCTGACACCATGCTAAGCACTAGCTTCTCCCTCTCCAAGTAAAATCAATACCATGTTTGAGTAAACACGTTTACAGCTTTATTAGGATGTCTTGCTTGTTCTGTAACAGCGACTTGAAGCTGTGGTAGCAAATCGACTCAACTCAGTTAAACCTAGAGAGCTGAGTAAGAGGCTCATCGATAAGGTTGTTATATAAATAAACTGCAGGAGACCAGAAAGCTGGAACAAACAGCCTGGTAAATGTCAATATTTCTACTTCCAAAGAACGACAAAACCATGAGATCACGAATAAAATGTTTCAGAAGTCTATATTTACTTTATTTATAAAATGGTCATGTGCTAAAAGCATTTCACTGCCTGCGTACAAGAAATTTCTTATTTTATAATCACCAGTGTGAATACTAAACCAAGCACGTTTTAAGAAAAGCAGTGATATTGCTATGCCTATCCCTCTTGTTTTCTTCTTATTTACGGACATATTTCAAATGTACTGAATTTCTGTAAGTATCACTCAGATGGGTGTACATTTTCCTCAGTCTGAGGTTATACAGTCATTTATGGACACATGCAAATAATACAACTTTGCGTTTACTAGACAACTCTGAATAAGTGAAAGCAGTGTTTTCGGTTTAGCAGCCTTTTCCTGGAATGGAGAGGAGGTGTTGAATACACAAAGCAAAAAAAGAACGCAGTCTCTAATGCTTTAAACCATTACATGTGGAAAATGTTAATGAAAGATTTCTACAGAAATGTGACAATAACAAAAAAACAAACCAAAACTTCATTACATCCCTGTTATTCCATTAGGAATCAGTTACTCAAGGCTGAATAATTTCATTGCATTGCACAGGATTGCCACTGTTTGGCTCTACTGGGCCAGCTCACTGCAGCTCAGAGAATAAGGTGTCATCATAGTTCCCAGGGCCTGTGTAGGTGCTTGGGCCCACCAGAGACTTCCTCTAGAGAAAATCAGCAGTCTGGTTTCTTTGATGCTTTCATTCAAGTAGGAATGGTGCACGCAACTCTGTAATGCTTTGCTCCTGAAGGCTGTGCCATGGATTGAGAAAAAAGACCCTGAGGTGAAGCCTACTTAGATTGATGCGACTTTTCCTATCACTGCCCTGTGCCTTGGCTGCATACTGTCCACCTTCCGAGAGGGAACAGCTCAAAGCTGGAGCTTTGTTATATTTTATTATAAATATAAAAAGTGTTTTATCCTCCGACACCCTTCCACATTAATCATCCTCAGTGAACTCCATTTATAATCTGTTGCATATCACTTCTATTAAATTCCTCAGCGCATCTTATTGTCCAAGAAAAGAACCATTTCAGTCTATAACATGCTACAAAAAATTGTGATAGAGGAAAATGATAAAGTTATAACTTCTCATGGTTTGGTCCTATTTTTCATTTTTAAGTCCACATGATGAGCTTTGGGAAATTTCCTTTAGGATCAGAATCTGGTTGCCTTAGGCTTGTCTCCAGCAGCCTCCAGGGGAAACATTTGATTAAAAAAAAACCCCTCCAAGCTTACAAGGAGTATTCAAAGCACTATACGTGCCAAACCAGAAACAGGTATTTTCATTGGAAGTATCTTCTCTATTTGAAAAAAATACTTTCCAGGCTGATATTTCTCTTTGTTTTTCCTAAAAGCATTTCCTAGAAGTGTTCTTCAAAATCTAAAAATTCTTCTTAGTAATTTTTGAGACAGCATAGTGAAATAAGCTTTTCTTTTATTAGTACCTGTGGAAAATTTCTGAGGCTTAAATCAGATCTGTTGTACTGACACTAAATGTTGCCGATTACTACACCTACTCCTTGGAATAAGAGGAAGACAACTGTGCTAATTTACTATAGATGTAATGAAGTTTTAAGGATAATAAAATGGAATAGTATGTACTATCCTCTATTCAGTATTTAACATATATTCAAGTGCAAAAAAGGTTACACAAATGTAACTTCATAGCCAAGACTCATATGCACAAAAGTTAGGAGATTTGAAGTTGCATTTGCAGAACAACCATCTCTCAGGAGAGTTTTATTTGCAGGTGTGCTTCCACACAGTGAAGCCAGCAGTACGTAAAGAGAATCAAAAAGCAACACCCAGGGCAGTGGGAACACAGGAGCTAGGCAGCCTATGAATTTCTTGACTTTTGTGGGCTGAAATAGCCTACTCTAGCATTATATTCATAATGCTCCTATTTTAATACAGTGACAATATCTTTTGCCTCTTTAAATATCTGTTACAGTTCTGGATTGTTAGCAAAAATTTACTGATCACCAATAACAGTAATGCCCCTTCCCTAGAGCCAGAGATCAGTGTCAAAACAACCCTCAAGCACTGCTACTACCACTGCTTTTAACCAGGGCCACATTTTCTCTTTTAATTTCTTTTTACTGCAATCTTGCCATCTTCCCACTTCAAGTATGAGCCCATTGCAGTGTGGGGGAAGTGAACAAATTCTGGGAGACTTTACCATCCTGTTATATAACAGAGCAGCTGTGAGTGAGGACCCAGCTTGTGAACACCACGGCCTGAGAAGTGTCCTTACGGTCATTGTGTCCATGTCCTTAGCACCCACCGAGGCATGTCAGATGTCAAACAGACAATATATTTCAGTGTATTTTTATATTTCATTGTGTGGTGTTTTATCTCCTGCGAATATAGCATTAGCTTAATCTGACACATCATTTCTTAGGGGACTATATCCTGCCCTGATTCCCAGGGGAATGTTCTTGATGATCCAATCTGACGAGTGCCTCTGTCTCTACTCAGAATACATTAAAATAACACAAAAATATTGCCAACAGTCTGCAAGCAAGGTAATAGTAACTCATTAAAGTAATTTCTAACCTTCCACATGAACATTTTCTTTATCATTACATGATTTTCTAACACATGACACATTAACATAAAATGAAATGTTATGAGGGTAGGGATAGTAGGCATGACAAAGTATTTTAAACGGTGATGATTTGCTTTGAGGCATTAAGTCAATTTGTAATTGTCCCATAGCTATTACAGCAAAAATTGGAACTTTATAATTGGTTTTGAAAATCTATTTTTAACACAGTAGGTTTGTTTTTTAAAACGTACACAACCTATTTGACATTTATTTTTCACAAAACCTGTCCAGAATGTCACTGAATTTATGGTGAGGCAAATTAGGCCTTTTAAAATGCAATTTTGCAAAATATTAATCCTCTTGCTATGTACCGAGGCTCCCTTAACACTGGCGGTGTCACTGACAGGAAGAGAGACACAGAGGCTAAAGGAATCGGTCCTGCTTCAGTCTAATTAGAAACTTCTGAGGGTTTTTTAATTCCATACACTGATCCTTTTAAGTGGATCTTTTGCTTCCACATGTTATTTAAGAAATGACAGCAAGTATACTAATGTTTTGCCTTACTTTTACTCTACGATGTCTTTTCCTGGATTGCCTTTAAATAGAACAGGTGAAAACATGAATTACTGTATTTATGTTACTGTATTATGATAAAAATACATATGTAATGAAATCAGGAGGAACAGTTAGAGACCAATAGAAGGGTAGCAATTAAAACAAAACCATGAAAACAGTATAATCACACTTATACTTGGACAACACATGCAACCAGGTTTAAGTACAATGTCAGCACAGAAGAGGGTATTCTTTCCAAAGAAATAATTTTGGATGGATATTGGTAAAAAAAGAAGTAGGAAATTAAGAAGAAAACAGAAATATTTCATGTTTTTTTCTGAGTGATACCTATTTTTATGGGTTGGTTTAAGTAGCTGCAATTCAAATTGTGGCAAATTTCAAAAATGAACCGATACTAATGTTGAAATTACTAGCAACTGGCTACACTATTGATCAGAATAATGATGTGCCTCTAGCAGAGACTGAGAAAAAATCAACTAGGAACATGTAATCTGGTCATTTTCTAGTTCATAGAAGGTCAGTTACAGAGATAATGTGGTCATCTAATAGCCTGGGTTTATGTGTGATGTTTATCTGAGAGAGTTCCGAACGCCATCCGAACACAGGGGTGGTAAGTCATGGACACATTGCCAAGTTACCCCTAGCAAGCCAAGACTGATGCTCAGCTGTTATACTCGTGTGCTGTTTATAAACCAGGAGTAGTACAGGCGGGCAAAATGGGCTGTCAGTCAAAGTGCTGATGACACTAAGTAAGTATTTTTATTTCAAAGCTTCCTATCTCATCCACCATGATCTCAGTAACAACAGGACTGCTCAGAGGCAATTAGCCACCCGTGTTGAACAAATGAAACTAAGGGAGTTCTGCTTCCTGTTACAACAGTTATCTTTACTTCAAAGAAAAGACAGAACAATTCAAAGTAGTATCCCCTCTCTCTTTGCTGGTGAAGATAAGTTTTGTAGCAAAAATCAGCCGTTACAAGTTACATGCACATACATATTTAATTGGTATCACCAAAAAAATATCCCTCGCTCCCAGCTGGCAAGTAAAACTGTATCTCAGAGCTCTGGTGTAATCAGAAGGGAGTACTTCACAGCAGTGATATTTTATCCACTGTATTTCTCTCTATCAAATGTGATTAAGAAATGATGACAACTTCCCAAGGTATCTTAAACAAGTATAAAAACCTTATAAAATTAAAGACCGCTATAAGTGGATGAAGTAGCTTCTGTTATCACGCTCCTGCTGTTCAGTAAAGAACTGCTCCGAGCTCCTTGAACTCCTGTTTCAACAAATCTAGAATGTTCTAGGGGTGGTGAACTCTGGAGGAAGAGCAGCCCTTACGGCACAGATTTATACAGAGAAAGAAAATACAACAAATAAGAGAAATATTTGTTTTTAGTGTAAACAAATTCTTCCTCAATCTTCAAAAGCCCTAGAAATCCATTAAGCAACTTTCTTTTTAATATAGTCATGAGCTTGCTCATAGTTTAGTGTTTTGAAAAACCATACAAATCTGTCTCTGCTGAAGGCATTATCAGATCTTTCTGCATGTTTGGCACTTCTGGAATAGTCATATAGGAACTTTACATAAGAGGTTATTTCATTTCTCACATGTGCACATGCCTCTATCCCCACAATTCTTTCACAAGAAATACATAAGGGACTTATTACACTAAGTCAGGGGTACAGTCCCTCTTTGCCCTGGAATAGATTTATTGCAAAAAGATGGAATTCCCACTCTATGAGCTTCATTTTTTAATTTGGTCGGCTCTGGAGCCACCAACATTGCCCTCTGAAGATGACTGAGTCTGGATTTCCAGAGGAGCAGAAACTGGCACCTGGGAACTTAATACCCATAGGATTAAAACTCATAGGACCATAACACAGTTTAGGTGGGAAGGGACCTCTGGAGGTCACTTGCTCCAGCCCCTGGCTTCAGGCAGGGTCAACTCAGATGACATCAAATCCCATCAAGATGATTTTTTTATTTTAAAAATCACTGGGTTCCTTCCATAAATGATGGATTCTGCAGAACAACAGCATAAGAATTATTATACTGATTTCAATTATGTTCCCATTTTTATTAATACCATACTTGTTTAAATCCACCAGCTTCAGCCAAGATATTCCAAAGCTATCCTAATGCATTCAGAAAACAGAACCAGACCTTTTTTCAAAGAGGTTTCTGTAATAAATTTTAAATAGTAGAGGAGTAATGACGATCAGTTATTCTGTGAACCATGTATCCATTGTAAACCTGTACTTCTACCTTGTACTGTGGTTTTAGATATATACATACATGTATATGTACACGTATAATATCTTCAGACTGTTTCACACTAAAGATAATATTTCAACATTTCAATAATGTAGAAGTATACCAAATATTACTTAGTTCTGAAATAAAGCTGGATGTCAGTCTAAAAAATCATTTGCATTTACCTCATGAACAGAGACTAAAATTTGAACAATGTTAGAACCTTTAGGCAAACTCCTACAAGTCCAAGGTCTTTATCTAATTTGTAGAGACATTTATATTAAGACGGAAAAATAATGTTTGGAATTAACCTCTCTATTAAAGATGAAGAAATGGCTTTACTGAGACGGTTTGGCTCAAATAGAATCAGAAAGAGGGAAGTACCTTCACTACTGAAGCCCTGTGGTCCCTAAAGAGGAGATAAGGATGCTATGAGGCCCACTCACACAAGGACACATAAAAGAGGATGACTCCTCTTTTGCTGCTCTCCCTGTGTCTATCAGAGTAGTTGTCTGAGACCTGAGACAGGAGCTGGCCATCTTATAAGGCTCATGCTGGGCTTCACAAGAAAGAGAAAGAGACAGAACTGCTTATTCTGTAAGTATGTGCACTAAAAAATTGTGACCGCAGCTTTCAAACTCTAGCTAGCAGCTTTATGAGATTCCTCAGCACATGAAAGCTGCCAGTGCCATTTTTAAATTGACAGGTGGTTTGAGCCATTGACCTCCCCTTTGATACTGACAGAGGCAAATTGCTATCAGCTCCTATCTGGCACTGTACAATGCTTAATGAAGAGCTCCTTCTACCTTGGGATTTCTGCTCCTTGAGAATGGTATAACATCTTTATAGGATGGTGATAAGTAATACACACTTGCTGTGATCATTCTGTCACTGCTTCATCAGGCTACTTGAAAATGATTTGTGGTTCCAGTTCATACTCTGGTACTTTTCATGTAGTATATGACTAAATCATAGCAGATTATTAAATCAATATGTTCATATCGATAGAACCTGAAGAAATATTGATTTTACACCTTCTCCTATTCATTTGTTGTGAGCTCTGTACCCAGTTCCAGTGACTAGACAGATTCTAGGGGAGAGATTTTGCAGGGAACAATGGCAGCAACTATCAGAACAGATGCTTATTGTTTTCATTTGTTACGGTGGCAATGACAAAGGGGAGTTCAAACAGAAGGGAGACCTACTCTGGCTAAAGAAAGCAGGATGGCATAAAGGAAAGCATACGATGGTAAAACTGTTCATATTTCAGTCTATTTATTGCCATTAAGTACACTTTGATTATCATTATTGCAATGGTTCAAACTGGGGCTGACTAGTAATAAATAAATGTTAATTTAATGAGCAACAGAATGCTCCCCAAATTCCACAAACTAAGGCTGTAATTCCATTAAGAGGACTCTTGCGACATAAGTCATGTCAGCAAAGCTCAAGTGATTTGTCACTGTTATAATAATCTGGAGGTGGAATTGCAACTTTAATTTATGAGTATTTCAGGGATTCATAACCAAAAATCTGTGGTACTCCTGAAAACCACAAGAGGTGCTGAGATGCTACAAAGTAAACCATTATTGCTTAAACTTGTAAAAGGTAGCAGTGTTGCTGGTAAGCAATAAAAGCAGAACTGTGTTAGTGTTGTTTAGAGAAGTGTTTTTAGCATAAAGATACCTGCAGCGATTTTAAAACCCAGTTTCTTATTCGTGCACTGCACCAGCCTGAGTGGCAGATGACTTGAAGCCTGCAGTAAGAGGCAAGAAATCCAGAGATATTCCTGGTGCCAACTTAATAAAACCACATTTCAACTGAAGAATGCAGTTTATTTGTTGCTGCTAGCTGTTAGGGTGAGCTAGTTCTCCTCGGAGGCTGGCGGCTTCATGTTCAGAAATGCTGAACTCATGGATCAACTCACAGAGTTACAAGCGCCCAGAAACTTTGTGTCTTTAAACTTTTTCTTGACTTTAAGGTCTCAAGAGCTTCAGTAGTTAAGACTGGTTGTAGTAAAAAAAAAAAACCCAACAATTTCCATTTTTTCAACCTTTACATAGAGAAACAAATGAGGGGTGATTTGCCAAGTTGGCATAATTATTGAGAAGGAATTTCCTTACAATCTGTGAGTTATACCTCTGGGAGAGAGTGCCTCTGTGAAAGACCTTTCAAAATATGATAGAGTCTAACAAGCCTGACCTCCTAATGCAAAATAAATCTTGTTTGACGGGGTTAGTTCTCATTATATCCTACATTTCCCTCTCAGCCAAGACACCTGCTCCAGCAAAATCACCGTTCAGTCCAGTGAATATACTGGTTCCAGAGAAGTATGAGAAACTTTGCCATGAGAGTCTTGTTCTCTGCTGTTTGAATAAAGGAACTAGGTTTTCAGGAGAGGATATTATAACATTGAGCGAATTTTTTAGTTAAGGGATTAATTTTGAAACCTTTTACTACAAGGACACTAAAATCAAATCATTACATGTACTGTTGCCTAGGTAGTAACAACTGATAAAAACCTCAGTCAAAGAAAGAAGTAGAAAAGCACTGAAGAGAATATAACCTTCCTGTTGTAAAGATTCTGTCAGGACAGCAACACTGCATCTGGCTCAGTGCTAGACCCAGTGCTAGAGACCCACATGCTGAGCGGTATTACTGACACTACTGCACAGGGCTTGCTGCTAAAGAGACAATAAAGAACTTCTCCTGTTGCAAATACACACTTTGAAAACACATGAAAAGTGTGATACAGATAAAATACAGACATTTCCCTCAAATGAAACACAGACCAAATCAAAACCTATCCAGTCCAGTACCCTGTTTCCTACATATGGGAAGGAAAATTAAATGACTCCTGGAAGGAGACCACAGTACACATAAGACTAGAATCAGCTGTGTATCTAGACTGTTATGAGTCCCAATTCTCCCATCTGGACTAAAGTCAGGAAAATCTATTCTCCGATGAGAATAAATGATCAATTTATTATTTATGGAGTGACAGAGGAGAACTGAGATGTCCCAGAAGCTAATGGAAGAACTATGGATATACTAAAGCTCATGTTGCTTTGAGTCACAGGAGAGAGAAGCATGGTACAACAAGAGGTTGAGCTCATGCACCGACGCTCAGGTAAGTGTCTAACTGCAAGAACAGCCCAGGCAGATTTGCCGTGGCTGAGCTGACTTCCATTACAGAGGGAAAAACAGCTATGGTCCTTTCCCTGACAGTGAGGGAGAAGTGTACAATGCACTGGATTGCACTGCACTTGTGCCCCAATGAAAAAGCATCTGATGCCTCAGTGCTATTTGTGGGGCAACTGAGGGTAACATACATACATTAACAGATACAGGACATTGGTTAAGATTATCCCGAATATACACGAGCTTGCAGTATCTTAACACATAGAATGATAAAGGAGAGTTAATCTTTTAGAATATGCCCCTTCATCCCTCCCTTCCACAGCTGAGCATTGTCCACATCACTTTTCCTCTTTGAGAAAGGAGTATCACAACTGATCCAAGACCAGCCTGACAGGATGTGACTCAACTCCTTACACTGCTGGTGGAAGGCAGTAGTTTGGAATAGAGACTGATGTGGTTTATATCAGCCTTTACATTCAGGATATTCTGAATAAAGTCAATGTTTTAGCCCTTCTACAGAAAACCAGCAGCTATGGCAGTACCAGGGAAAAGGATGTAATTTAGAGGAAGGCTTTTGAGAGATCTCTTTTTAAATTTCATCTATTATGTTATAAAACTGTTCTTAAAGCCCTGATTATTTAGTTGCAGTAGCCTTCCTGCAGCTAAGCTAGGAAAGAACAAAATTAGGATTATTAAAAAAAAGTCCTAATTTCAAGAGGCCTAAAATTGAACAACTGAAAATAAATACAACCTGAGGTAAACAAGGCAGACATATGAAAACAAAATAAGCAAGACCTTTTCTCTCTTTTTTTTCCCCTCACAAGAACAGCAGCTTACTGGCACAGCTGATACCACCGTAAATGTATACAAGGACAAGCACTTGAAGATGATCTTATTTATGTTATAGTCACTGAAATCTACTGGTTCAAAATTAGTCTTGTTTGTGATTTAGGAACAATAGAGAGTGACAAGCATGCCCTAAAAGGTGTATGAATAATATGACCTAATGTGTTTCCCTCTATTTCTGTCCTTTTTGATTCATGAAAGCACTGAAGTAATGAGTAAAAGCATTCCTATTCTCAGACAGATTTAAGTATATACTGAATATTTATCATTGGTTTAAACACTGTATTAAGTAAGGATGGAATTACTCACATGCTTAAGATTAAGCTTATGTTGAGTATTTTCTCGAAGTGGGACACAATTTTGAAGCTTTAATTGGTAACACACTGCTTGTTATCCCCTTCGTAGTTACAAAACTGAGCCCTGAAATTCTATTTATAAAGTCTCTTTTGTAATATTTCCAGTAAATTGGTGACTAATGGAGCTCCTTACAGCTACCACATACTGGATATTAGAGCCTTCACGATGCAATAGTGCATCACAGAACTACACGGATGAAGGTTACAATGAATGACAGAAATCTTGGATTAGATTGAGTTTTGGCTTATATTGAATAATTTTATAAAACAGGCATAGACATAACATCCTCTTTTTTGTTAGAGCTTGCGCCAAAAAAAATAGTAAGTTTGCACATGGATATTAAGCAATGCCAGATATTTTTGGGGTTTGTTTAATGAATTAACCCTTTGCGTTCTCTTCTGATGTCCAAATAATTGTATTGGAAGCAGATGTTCTACCAAAATTTACATGATCAGAGACATTATGCTCACTTATTAACATACTGTTTAATATTCACTACAACCTGTTTTAAAGAACAACAATGTGTTAACATTTAAGCCAGGAGGGATTTCTGTACACTATATAGTACTTGATGCAGCTTGTTTATGCAACAGTCTGACAGATACAATTAATCTCATGAAAACGACCAGAGTACAGCATAATGGCATATTATTTTTGAAGTAATAGAACACACTTTCCCTTTGGAAATCAGAACTTAATTAAATCATATAACTTCAGGATGCAGAGAAAAGCTGTAAAAGAATGAAGCTTGTTCTGAAGGACAGTTGAATAAAAAACCAGTAGATTTTATACAGAGAGAAAAATAGAATAATCTCCAAACAACACAAAGAAGTAAGAAATACCTCCAACAAATGCATCTCCAGCTCCATTGGTATCCACAATTTCACTCTGATCACTCACCAACACAGGGAAAGTAGTCACTTCATTTTCTGTAGAGAAAGGGAAGAATAAAACATGAGTTACTTGGGAATCTGACTTTGAAACGCATGACAAATCAAAACAATTCAAAACTATGACCTTTAGCATGATAATTTGGGTAAAAGTAGATTTCGTTTATAATTCTGTCTGTATTTACTGCACAGGGATATGGGAACACGTTCAAAGAAGCTGTAAGTTGTGGGCATTTTCATTATTTACTTCCAGCCTCATTTATTTTCTCTACCTCCTAATACTAAGGACAAGAGAAAAAGAGTAAGGAAAAGAGTAAAAGAAAAAAAGTACATCAGAAAGAACAACATAAAACACCTGGGGCATATGGACAAGACTGAGAAAAATCCATCCTGCCAAAACCAGTTCTTTCTACTAGTAGCAGGAAGGTGACATAGCCTCCAGAATGGCCAGTACAAGCCTCCAAAAGACTAACAGAAACTGCTGCATTGTTAAAACCAAAATACATGTGAATTAACTAAAATAAAGCTGTGAAATAAAAAGCAAAAACAAGTGTAAATTAAAGCACTTTAAAATGATACCTTTTAAAAAAAATCCTTATATGTAAGAAGCCTTGCAATTTGCCATCTGACAAGATTTGGTTTCAAGATTTCAATGATATCATCCTCTTCCTTAGTATTTATTTTAAAAACCCCAAGTATTTCCTTCAGCTCCCTGCCCTCTACTGGCACTCATTAAATGTATTGCAATAGGTGGATACTCAGCATCTTCACCTCCAATTCACTGCCACACCATAGTTCAGCATAATTACACCACTTAGGTATGATAACTTTAGAGTTGTAGGGTTATAAATTTAATATATGCCACTAATTAATCAGCTATGGCTTTCCAGGTGGTAATGTCATAATGACGTGATAAAAATATAATTACCACCTTGTCACAATACCTTGTTAAAGTGTAAATTACCCCTGTAACAGAGCCAATGGAAGTTCTGCCTCTGGTAGTCAGTATGCATTAAACTGTCTCAGAGCAAACAGATTGTCCTTTGGCAGACAGCAGGAATTACAAAAAGGGGAGGGGGAAGAAAAGCCTGTCAACCAGTGAAAAGAAAAACCATCAGAGCTGTTTTCTTTTAATTTTTGGTAAAAATAGAAATAAAATCGAAAACAGAGCTTCCAGTAGCTGAAACCTGGAGATGAGTAGTTTCTTCACTGTCCAGCAACAGAGCAGATCATAAAAATCACTCTTACATTGACATACACAGTAGCAAACAAGGAAACCTAGTTTGGGAGGCATATAAAGAATTCACAGTCTCAAATCAGGCAAGTCTGTGTATGCTGCAGAGGTACCAGAAGGATCCTGGTTTCTGTGAAATGCAGTGTATCAGCTCTACTGCTCTTCACCATCTGCTACTAAGTGAACCAGGCAGATATAATGATGCTGCCTCCAGAGGGAACTGTTGGCTGGCCCACCAGGAGGGGAGGGGAGCATTAGCAACAACCATCCATGAGAGGCAAAGGAAAAAGGGTAATGAAAAACATAAGATGAATATTCCAATTAAAGAACAGGTTTCAGTCAGTTCTCAGTGCGTCCTACTCTCTACCCTGTTAGGAAAGCTATTTAGAAACGTGCTTCAATGCTGTGTTGTGCTCTTAAGATAGTCTTCAAGAGCAATGTTTTTTAGTAATTTTAACAGGATTCATTTGAATTGGAAATCAAGAAAGAGAGGTCTTACATTAAACTCTGCCAGACAAGCAGAGTGTATTCATCCATTTCACAAGAAGGTATATTGATTTGCTCTAGATAATACTAAAACAATGAACAATGTGATAAGTCTGTTGAAGACATATTGTAATAAACTAACCTGCTCCTTCCCAAGTGTGCATGCGCACACACAGATGTTCTACGTTAAATGCACAGCACACAATTGCATACGCATACAAATGTCTGTGTTTGGGCACAGAGAGCGAATAATGCACATTGTATTTCGAAAGCTGGAAATGGGGTGTGGCATCAAATAACTATTCAAGCACACTAGCACAAATCAAAGTTCTCACCATCATCTTTATCCCTTTTTTTTCCTCTTCTGTCTTGATTTCCTCCCTCAGCTCCCTCTAGTATATGTAGGTAAGTATTGCACTAAGGGCTCTTATTTTATTCTTTCTGTAGTAGATATAATTGTAAGTAACTGAATTAGTCTAAAACCCCAAATACATCAGGAAAGTTTCCTCGTGAACATTTTTTTTGCTCTCTTTTTTTTCTGGTCACAGTTTTCCATGTCTATCTGGGTAATACATTTTCTTTCTGTAATTTTCTATATATTTTCAAGGGGAGCAATAATCTCGTATTTTGAAGTACTGAAGTTTAAGAAGGAGCCAGCATGGCTTTGGAGCACATACTAAATTACAAAATATTACCATCTGCACACATCCAGTAGGCAAACTGTCTTTCTTTAACCTTAGGAGAACTTCTTCTAGCATAGCAGAGTCAACCAAACCACAGCTGACAATAATATATACTGAGAGATCAACAAAAGAATACCAAGGTTTGGGGTTTTTTCCCTTTGCTTCACAATAAATGAAGTAAGTTAGAATTAAAACTGGCATTAAATTACGTTGCTATGTCTGTGTAATAGCACCAAAAGAGCTAATTTCTCTTACTGATCTGTGTTTTGTAGCAACTAAACACAGCAGGATGAATTACGGTGAAGCAGAAATCTCCATTCTGAGTATCCTTGTTTTTGTGAATTTAATGTTGCTTTAACTTCATTTTTTATCCATTTATGTTATAAAACTCCTAAATCCATCATCAATCCAGAAAACATTGAGACACCTTGGCTAAGTGCACTGGTCGTCAGTGGCCTTGCTTTTCAAAGTCAGTTCTGATTTCATTCATCATTCTGAGAGCTTATGAAATAAAGAATAATTACGTAAGTGTTTTGAAGTCCAAGGGCTGCTCCTCTGGGCATAAAATCCAGTGTTCTATTTTTACGTAACAAGTATCTTCTATGATACAACATATTCCACTTGGATATCATTTCCTGGAAG
This sequence comes from Platysteira castanea, assembly GCA_013397175.1. Classification (NCBI taxonomy): domain Eukaryota; kingdom Metazoa; phylum Chordata; class Aves; order Passeriformes; genus Platysteira; species Platysteira castanea. The sequence goes on along the minus strand of VYXC01000929.1, from coordinate 2,390,490 downwards.
CCCAGAATTGTGAGTGTAAATTGTAAAAAGGTGACTATAATTAGGAAAATTGTAGAAAAAAAGCATTAGTGAAATCTAAAATTTTGGGGCTTTGATTCAACTTCCAGTGACTTTACGTTTGTCATGAACTCAACTCTTTCAGAATGACACAGAAATAATCAAACCCAGACATTATTGTGATGATTTCATAGGCTGAAGGCAACATAAGCTCACAGGTAAGTCAGAAGAAATCAGCTGATTGGTAAATTTTGTTAATCCCTCACATTGCATATATAAAGAGGTGAAATGTCTATTTATCTTCCTAGGCAAAAATATATGTTAGCATATTCAGCTTAACATATTATTGTAGGTAAAACAGTCTGGAGAGATAATAACTGGACAGCAATAATAATTGAAAAAACCCAGTGCTCCTTCCATTCTAATACTCTTAAGCTCCCAAATGAATACAAGCCTATTTCACAATGTTAGCAGAAACAATCGAACTCTGATGATAGGTGCAAATACTACAGGTCTGCCTCTAAACCAAATTAGAATCACAGACTACGTGTCTACTCTTAGTACAGTAATAAACACCAGCAAGCAATCATTACATCCAATTAAGCTGAGTACTTTCCTTAACTGGGTCATTTACCAGTCTCTCTTGCTCTTAAAAGTAGATTAAATGTGTAAACTTACATTTAATTACCTGTAACAGAACTCTTATGGGCAACATGTTGGAGTGTCCTTAATTTTGTTTTAAAATGAAATGAAAGGGAAAAGGTAGACTTAAAATATATACAAAAAAGGTCTAGTTACTTCCTCAAATAATCTTTTGATCCATGGGCTGGTCGTGGTAGTACAGATGCTTACAAGATGGAGTCCCATTTATGTTTCTTTTGTGAGCTTTAACTTGTAAAATAAAGGAACAACTGTGAAACAGAATTCTGTCCCATCTCCTCCCCACCTCCACCTTCCCTAACTTTCTTTAGATCAGGGGCCAAAAAAAGAGAGATAAAAAGAAAAGAAAAAAAAATGAGTCAGGAAGAACTTAACAGAACATAGAAACCTGAACTCAAAACCTATAAATGTCTCTGGGCAGCTGTAAGGTAAGAAGTAATGAGAAAAGTATTTGAAACCAGCCCATGTTGCTTAGGATGATTCCTAGCTCTCACCTGTCTCCAGAAGGTAAACCCCAGAAGGCTACAGGCTCTAAGTCTCTGTATCTTCTTCAGCACATCAAAACATCTTTACAAACCCTCAATACAGCAACACTGTCTCCTGTTCTGTTCTACAGCAAAATAATGCTGTTGCTGTCCTTCACACAACGATACCGCACTTGATAATGTACATCAAAGAGACACCGCAGCTCCCCACCCCATCGACACAGCACTGTCCAAAGCTACAAGGCAACGTGGGGCAGGGCACTGAACCCCAGCAGGAATCCTTCCGACCTGCAGGGATGATGAACTTCGACCCTGGCAGAGCTGATGCAAGCTGTCACTTCTAAGCAAACGGAATGAGATTCTGCATTTTCAGGCTGGGACTTTCAGACTACAGTTCTGGATGGACACTCCGGCCCTCCTGGCACTTTCTGGGTGCGTGTTAAGCTGGCCTTGTTTTGCACGCCAGCACCTCCTCCCTGCACCATCGAGGCCTGTACACTGTGGGCCTGGTGCTGTAGCTATGTAGGGCTTGTCAGAGAAAGAAGGAATCTACTTGTGCCATTCAGTGGAGTTACAGCATAACAAGCAAGATTCAAGTCAGCCATATCCTTTGGGATCTTTCTATCAAGTATTTTAATAGTACACAACAAATGATGCTGTATTTTAATGAATTCAACATGTACCCAAGAAATCTTAATAACTTGTAATGTAGAAGTTGTTCATCCTTTATTGCTATAATAAACAAGTGACCCTAAACAAGTTATAGAGCAGTTGTCATTTATAATGCTTTTATATGTCTATGGTATGATACAAGCAATACAAATATTAATTGATTTTCATAATAAAAACCCCAATTAATGGTCTCTTTAGCAATGGAGCTAAAATTCTCTGCAGTTTGCTAAGGAAAAGTGTTGATTAGGATGCAAAGTGCTGTCCCTCAGAGATAGCTAGCTCATTTTCAGTTGAAACAGAGAGGGAACATGATGCCAAAGACTTTGAATCTCCTGTGGCTCTAGTCATAGTTCCATAGATACCCGTAGGGGAAATGACAGTGTGCAGACCCCATTTTCCCTCTATCCTAGGAGGTAAATGAGACTTGTCTTCCCTTTATAGCTCTCCTCAGACATACACATTGTATCATTATCTGGTCAAGAGAATTTTTATTCAGAAGTCATATTAGTAGCCTCTCACTGAAGCGTGATTCATAGGATTAGAGTTAATAGGAGAAAGAAGGTTCATCCGAATCAACTTGTACACTCATACACATCAACTATTAGCAATGACGTAAAATTAAACACTATTTTAGCACACAGCATGTATCCTCTGAACCTACACCCAATTCTCTCTGCAATCCTGATAATTCAACACCACTTCTTTGAAATAACTCTTGATTTATACCAGCACAAGACTGGACTCAGAACTCTGCATATAGTTACAACAATTATAAGAAGTGTAACAGCATCAACTAATGGCTCATGAACATCTTCTATAGGCCAAATGTGCTATGTTTACTTTATCAAAGGTGTGGGGCACACTTAAATGTCATTATTTTCTATATCACCACTCCAGTGCCAAGAGTTGAATCTCTACTTTATTTCTCATATTAAATAATTTTTAGCACAAGTAAACAGAACACTCTGCTTAAAAGATGGAGAAGCAAGAGGTCAACAAAATATACTAGTTCTGCTTCAGTCTGTTGCTAATATAACATTTTTTAAATATATGTATGTGCATATATATATGGAAAAACTGCCCTAAAGAACAAGCTGCTGAATTTTTCTGGCATGTGTCACAATGTTTAAGGTTTAGAATGGCAATGAACTCTGCTGAAAAAGCCTTACAAGCACACAAGAGTATTGCCATTTGCCCGCCAGGCACTGATTTCAGAGGCAGCTGAAACTGCGCCCACTGAACTGCCAGGAAACGCACTGCTCTAGCTCGGCATGGCTGCTGCAGACATAAGGTAGTGTTCAGAGCTCAAGGCTCTCCTGGGACTTCTGTCCGGGCTCAGACAGAGGTTGAGGACTCAGGAAAGGCAAAGGGTATGAAGTCGCAGGCACCAAAACCAAGATAAGGCTCTGCAGGTATTTCACTGATACAACACAATGACTGTCTGGAGGTACCATGAAGAGCTCAGATCAAAATCAGTCCTGAAGACAGGAGAGCTGGGTTACAATAAACAAAGCCCACAGATTGAATGATCCTGGTCTCTATGGAGAGCAAGCTCTACCACAGTGAGCTGAGCCACACCAGTGAGCACGGGGTCCCACAAAAACACAACTGGCCTTGGGTATTAACAAATGTAAGTATCTCTCCCTGCACTGTAAATCCTACATGTATTGCTTTGGCCACTGTACATCTTATTTGATCCTCACGTGTAAAAAAACCAAGCCACACCCCTCCACCAATATCTTTCAGCTGCATATGGGAATTGGAAATACAAACAAATCTCTTTCTATCTGTAAATAGGTGGCCAAGACTTGTAAGCACACCCAGATGATGAGAGCTGGAAGGTCAATGTCCAGTGTAAGGAATACATCACAAAGGTGTGTCTGGGTTACACTGCCACGCGTTTGGCTCACACACCCTCCTCAGCCTCCTGAAGTGTGGCTATGGGGACTGTGCAAAAATGAAACATCTTTCAGCTCAGAAACCACACTGTGTGTGCATTCACTTACTGTTTGCACTGACCAACACACCAACAGGAAACATGTATGCTTGTACCCCATTTCATGGTATTCTACAGATGTATTTTAAACCACTGCATTGCTAGGCCACCAAAACACTATCCTATGGGAGAATCTTGTAACAAGTATCAACCTATAAATCATGTCAAAGCAATTCTTAGCCAAAAGCTTATCAGGGCATGGGCTAAAAACAAAACAAAACCAAAAAAACAGAGAGAAAAACACATTATAATTTGATTTTGAGTAGGACAAAAACTGTTTTCTGCCTCACATTTTTCATACATTAAGCATATTGCCCTAGCGGGGTAAACACACCTGTCAAAACTTGCAAGCTTTCTTAGCTATACCTCAGTTTCAGAGTGGTGAACACAGAAATCACATCATTTAAATAAATGCCATGTTACATGACAGCTTTTTTTATGCTACATGATAATCTGAGAAGCATGGGTTGTCAGTGGAGGCAGAAATGGGCCCAAGGCACTTCTATTTCACTTGAGCATCAGTAAGACTGAAAAGAGAAGGAGTGAGCATTAGGTCACTACAGAGCAGCTCTGAAGGAGATTTTTCTTCTGGGAGAATTTATATTTAGTTTCATAAATAAAATCAGTCCACTGGAATGAGAGAGACAGACTTCTCTAGATATATTACTAAAAATAAGTTCATGTATATATCTATTTCTCCTTGAAAGAAAAAAAAAATTGTTACTAGTTGAACATTAATGAGGCAGCTATACCACAGAAATTCTACAGCACTGCCTTTAAAAATTCAAAGTACATGTAGAAATTTCAATTTTTCATCCTTTTATGTCAGAGCTCAGCTCTAGGACTTCAGCATTTTTTTTCCTTTTCATTCTGTATTTGTAAGCTCCATGTTTCATTAATTAAGACCTCCCTAGACTACTTATTTATTTTTGAAGAATAAAACCTGCTTACTAAATGAATATTTTCAGATTTTAGCAGGTTTTAAATCTATCTAGAAGATGCCACTGCAGTGGAGGCCAAAATTTGTTCTAATGTCAATGAGAAAATATCCTACTCTTAAAATGCCAGTCGAAACAACTCTGAGCAACTCTGCTGTTTTTAATGCAATTCTGTAAGTGTTATACCAGTCTAAGAGAAAAATCTGGCCCAAAATTAAGGAGCTTATTTTTCCCCTACATTAGTTGCAGATAATTTCTTAGATAATTAAATACCCCAAACTGATCTCTGTAGTATCATGTTACCCGTTTAAAAGTATTACCTAACCATTGACATAAGCAGGATGGTAAATATACCACCTTTTAAAAATAACATCATGCACATTTTGATGTAAATTATGCAACCCTGAATATTTACAATTATTGGCTACACAGTGGATTAAATTCATTTCCACACAGTTACTGTAATAGCAGTTTTGACAAAGAGTTTCTGGCAAGAGCTCTTGGATCATATGTTTGTGTACGAAGCCCTTTAAAGCATGGCAGTCCCATATGTGCACCCATAAAGGTAACCCAACAGGCTTTACAGGGCACGCACTGTCATTGACTGTAAACCCCAATGCTATGAAGCCAGGCTGCTTGACAAAACCAAAATAAGTAACCTAGCAAAAACCCCAAATTTCCAATCTTTCTCTCTGCAGAACGTTGTCAAACTCCTATTACCGCCTATCACTCTTGGTTACTTTTCCTTAAAGTATTATTTCCGTAGTATTAATTTGCTGAATAATTCAAATTTAAGTGATTCCAAAATAATACCCAAAATGACACACTTATCTTTTTAGAAGCAATAAAACATTTTAAAATTAATCAAACTTCAATTGGTGCATACAGGTGAATTCAACTCATGATCTTTGTAATGTGTATTCTTGTGTTGTCAAGATGACCACCAGATATGTATTAGAAGAAGAAAAAAAATTCCTGTCTGAAGAGTTTCCAATCTGAAAAGCAAGGTTGGTAAGCAAGTAAATAGATGTGTATAAGTAAAATACAGATATAATTAAGCTATGAAAAGTTATGAAGAAAGGCAAGAAGCAGATACTACTTTAAAAACCACAGAGATATGCAGGAAAAAACTCTGGTTAGCCTACAGAGTGAGATCATTTGAACTGCAACTCAAAAATGTGGAAAAAAATGGAAAATGCTTATTATTTGTTCATTTTAGAACCATTTCAGTAGAAAACATATACTTGTGCCTATTTAGACAGTTTCACTGCTTTTTTTGCCATGTTTTCCTAGAGGAAATAAAACCAGATTTAAAAAAAAAAGACTTTCACTTCAACATTTTTTAAGAAAAACTTTCCTTTTTCTACGGAAACAAAATTAATGCCTGTAACTCTCAGCTTGCCAAATTCACCTTTTTACCAAGCTTCTACTTATCTTTGTCTAATCACTCTTCCTCTTTCCCCCCATCCTTCGCCATTACACCACTCTTCCTCTTTTCCCACATCCTTTGCCATTACCTGTTAATTCTTGCTGATTAAAGCAATGACTGAGGTGTCTTCTAGCGACCAGGAGACTGATTGTAGCCAGTGATCCTAGCACAATTTGGATTTTTATGCTAACAAAAACTTGGAAGGCTTCCTTCTTTTTCCACATAAGCACAAATCTGATCTGGTCGCTGCTACTCAGTGGCAACAGTCGGGAGCAGACGGTGCCAGGAAGCAACAAAGCTGCTTGGGAGCAGACTCATGTTTGGAGCAGGATTTTCTGCTGAATGCACTTGTCAAACTCAACCTTTGAGCCTGTATTGATTTATTCATCCAGTCTCTTATTTCTTTTCTGTTTTAATCTTGAATACCTGTACATGTGCACATTCAGGATAAAACAGGAAGAGTGGTGCTCTCCTTCTGTAGCTCTAAGCTTTCATGAGCAGGCCTCTGGTTCCCTGTTAACCCAGGGAGTCTGCCAGTGCTCCCACCTCCAGGGAGAGGAGGGCTGTCCCTGCCCACCAATGGATCTGATCCCAGCAAAGAGTCTGCTTCAAGCCCAGCCTATCCCTAGAGTTTGGCTTGGCCGTAAAGAGCCAAACCTCCTTTCTCTTTGTTATCAACTTCTAACTTATTTATATCTTGTTATACACTTCCCTCAGCTATTTGAGATCACAGCTTCACATACTCTCATCTTCTAAACCAGTGCAATGTCTCCTCCAGAAGCCCACACACAACACATATCCAGTACAGACATCTAATATGCTTTACTTTGTCCCTCCCAACACCTGTTTTGACTGCACACACAAGATCATTTTACATTTTCTCTATGTTACTTTTCACAGCAAAACAACTGTGCCTTGATTTTGAAATGTTCAAGCTATCTAGTCAATATCTAGGAAATCAAAAACAGTTTTTAGGGTTTTTTATATTTGGTTCTAGCCAAGTATAAAAATGCCAGTGCAAAAAGCAGATACTTATATTTCATGATGTGTCAGAAATTAAAAGAAAATTGCATTTTCAGCATTCTACTAACTAAAGTGTTCTACTGCTCACAAATGGATTTTCACATTTTTGTAGCAATTTACAGCAGATAATAGGTATTGTAATCTAATCCACTGCAATTGTGCAATTTTTGACTAAACTGTTGTTGATAAATAATGCAAGTATTAGGTTATTAAATTTTTTACAATTAGGTGACTAAGAAAGCTGTTTATTGCCTTCCGTTATACCCTCTGTTAATAAGATCGTTGTTGCAGATGTTCATGTATGCTGCATTGATGTTTAATGGTGCATGATGCTCTAGGTGGTTCCCATAACCTTGCTTTGTCTACTATGAGCTGACTCAATTGATATGATAATAGAGAAAAGAGGTCTGAAACAAGCTGGGCTGTACTGGCACAATTTGCATAACCTTTAAATTTGCCATCACTTGATAGCCAACTGCTCCTAAAAATTCTTATTCAGTTGTCAGCGACGACAATGTACTGTACAAACAGCATTCTGCAATTGGAAAGGTGCTGAGGAAAGAGAGGGCACGCACAGTTTACTGCACTGTTATATTTTATCAGGAAATGTACTTACTATCAAATTTATAAAGCCAACAATTTGGAGTAGAGTTCTGCAGTTCCAATTTTGATCAATTGCTATTAGACACAACGCATGGCCTGGCACCTTTTCAGGTTCACAGTACAATATCAGTGTCACATTACAAGGGACATAAATATTAGGTTCCATAGACTCCTCTCTGATTTAGTTTTGACTGCTAATCACTGGGGCAGGCAGAAGAATCAGGATGGATTAGGAGGGCAGTGAGGGGCACAGAGTAGTGGACTACAGCAAACAAAACTGGTGTACACACCCTCCCAAACTTTAAATCTGGTGTCAGACTACTCTGTGCATTCTTTTTGAACAAACATTAGTATTATATCATTCAGTAGGTATAGTCAAAACATAAGAATATAAAACCAGTCCATGTTTACCCTATTCACTAAATCTGTGTATACTCTACGCCAGGTCTGCTTACTTTACTGTCTTCATTATTCATAACAAAGAAAACAGTTATGGTGAAAATAAAACATAGCCTACTTTCATTCAAATGGGATCAACTACATAAACATTATTTTTGTAGCATCCAGAGGTTTATATCTTAACTGCCACTTCACAGTCTATAATATGCTCAGGTGTGTCAAGGCCAGGTCATTGGTATCAGACTGACACGCACACCCTACTTTTCAGATATGGCATTTAAATAATTTCCACTTTGCATTATCTCTAAGATACTACTTAGAGACTTTCCTACTGTGGAAATCACTCAGCCAAATCGATCATAAAATCTCACAAATCCACTTTTAGACAATTAACCATTTCCAAGCACTCCAATTAACCTCCCACATGCCCTCAATGTTCATTCTAGACGTTTTGTCATCTTACACAAAATAAATTCCAAGTCCCTAAAGTCAGGCAAAGCAAGGACCCATTCAAATCTCCCCTTTGTCTCCTTTTTCCACTAGCCAGGATCTCTGCTCTGTCCCTCCTGGAGCTAAGGATTTGTCTTCCATTCAGCCATCTATTTCCCACAACTTTCATTGTCTGCAATTGGACGCTGCAGCAGAGAAACTTCTAATCAAAGGGTCAGTTCCTGCAGTTAATTTTCATCCAGGGACACCACACATGCCCACATTTTACTCTCCTTCCATTCTGTGTGATTATTCTACAGAGACTATTTGAGCAGGTGAAGATTAGAGGCTTGAAAACCTAAGTTCCATCATTTATGGCAAAAGCATGACATGGATAGCTACAATTTAAACTTTTCTACAATGTTCATTCAACTGTAATCACAAGATGGGAAATAAAATCTCTAAATTAAAGATGATAGGCTACCAGAGTCTGTAGGGCACCTTCTGAGTACAGATTCTGCTTTTCAAACTCCTCTGCGATGATTTGCTATGAAGTGAACTGCTGCTTAGAAAAAACAGGCTACCACTGCCAAAATAATGGAAAAAAAAATCTCCTACAGAAGATAATCTGCCTAGGTGCCAGTAGTCAAAGGGCGCAGTTCTTTGTGCCCCTCACTTCTACCACACAACAAAGAAGACACCTCCAGGAAAATGTGTTATCAAATCTTTCAGCTTACGTAAAGTTTGCTTTTTCTATAACCTCTAGGTATACTACAAAAATTGAATCACAGATTCCAGACAAGGTACAACACACAAAAAGACACATGGATCAGTATAATCCATTAATATTCATGAATGTTTTAAGTTCTCCATGACCATAATCAATATCCAATGAAGTTAATGAGACCTTTCCATTGATTTCAAAGGACACAGGGTTGAGCCTCAGAGACAAGTACATCTCATTCTCTCAAGCACTCCAGCTGATAACACACGCTTTGATAATCTGCTTCTTCCCATCCAGAATTTCAGGAATAAACAAAAGAGACGTTATTTTATTTCAAACTGGTTTTGTAGAATGAGCAATATACCATTATAAAGGTCCATATGGAGCTTTTAGTATCTTTAATTGAAGAGCAGTCAAGGCCACAGTAGTTACCCACGTTGTTAATGCTAGTATGAGATCCATAAATAAGACAACTGTTATTTATTTAAGGAAATACAAAAGAGGCCTGCATGTGTCATCCTCCCAAAAGGCTAAGACTTTGTTTTGTTTTAACTTTGGGCCCTGGAAAGCAGTGATTCAAACTCTTATGTCTTCTAACATATGTAAGCCTATCCAATAGATTTAAACATTGATAAGCAGAGTTTTTAGTTCAAACTGGTCTTGACCTTGGGCAGTGTGACATGATCTAAAAACCATTAATGGTCTGAAACTAAAGGAAAAGCTCATTAATAAAAGCAAAACCATACAAAGGTACAAAGGCAAAACAAAAAACCCAACAACCCCAAAACAACAAAAAAAGGAAGTTTTATTAAAACTATTGATCCTGACCTAGGGCACTACAGATATTGATCTTCCCACATCTCCACAGGAAAAAAAAAGTTAACCCAACAAATTATTGATCTATTATGAAACCTGCTGAACAAGCCATACATTTTATTTCTTACAATGAAAAAAATAATCACACCAAATTAGGATACAGAGAAAGTCTATGTCTCAAAAACTGTTGGTAAAAAACATACTATTGGATTAATTTCATAAAACAGACATCCTGTTAGTATGATTCAACCCTAAATGTTGGGAGGTGAGAAGTGTACGCACTGTAAACCTTTAAAGCACAGGTTTCAGAGATTTCAACTCATTAAAACATATATTTTTAAGGAGAAATGGCTAGTGTCCAGTACTGAATATTGCAGGAACATTGAATGAATGAACAGAAAAGGACCACGGTAAACTTTAAAGTAGAAATTTAATTGAAAGTGTCTAGATTATTATTTTCTATGAAACAGAACACTATAGATTTGGATTTTCTTCAGTTTTTTCAAAAACTCAGAAAGATATACTTAGACTGACATAACACTGCAGATGTAGAAACAGTTGCTGAGAAACTGAAAGTCACCAGAACTCCCTGTTTGGTGTACATGGAGACAGGTGGGGAGTAGGTAAGGGTAAGTAGGTGTCATTTTCAAAAAACAGGAATAACCTTGATAAAGTTGCATCAACTACAGGTATATGTGAAAAGCACAATTTAAATTTGGAAGGTTGATCCATTTCCAGTGCTTCCCAATTACTGATTCCGTTTCACCATTCTTTTAGTTGAGTTCTATAATAAAACTGGTGGTTTTCAGCATATGAGATCATAAAAAGTTTGTTTCCCTCTGATAGTACATCTGTGGCTCTGTTCTTTGCTCTTAGCTTTTCAGACACCATTCTACACTATTACCAGCCAATGCTGAAGCTACTTCTATTCCCACTTCGGAACTAGAGTCTTTGTTGCTAGATGGAAGTTCAAAACAAAACACCATGTTTTATGCCTCAAAGTGAGGCTCCACAGCAGCTTCAGCCAGTTTGCAGATAGGGAGCCTCATCCTTGTCTCCTTCCACGGCAAATGCTGCACGCTCTCCTCCCATGCCGGCACCTGCCCTCGCCTGGACACTGCGAGGGGCTGGCCCAGAGCGCTCAACACTCACCAGGCAGGTTTCTGTCAGTCTGTGCAGACTGATGAACTGCCCCATGTGGGTGGAGAAGTGCTGGCAGGGTGGGAGGAGAAGTAGGGGATGGAAATGTGTGTCCTAGGAGGAGCCATCGACTTCTGATTTTACTCTCAGCTTAAAACTGCCATGGATCCAAGTCTCAGAATCTTGTGCTCTGAGGACCATGTAGCCATAGAATGTGTAAGGTGAACCCTCATTCCTTCCATGACTGCTCAGAAGAGTAGGGGCCTGCTTTGGTAACCATAAGGCTTAATTACTACCATTCTCTCTTCTCAAGATTTGTGGTAGGCAGTTCTGTTGCTTCCTGGTTTGAGCCAACAGAATAATAATGTACTGATGTAACATTTTCTGAACAAGTACCTCACAACTCACTCAGGTTGCAAGTAAAATGATACCCATTTTTAAGTATTACAGGAGACACCAGCAATTTATGAATAATTAATTCTGTGTGGGTGCTCTAATTGAGGAATAATATCAAAGGGAAGGCCTCATTNCCCCCAAAAAAAAAAAAAAAAAAAAAAAAAAAGAAGAAGGAGAAGGAGAGGAAGAAGCCTCACTGCAGTGTAGAGGTACTTTCTTTTCAGAACAAGAATGTCTGTTTGGGATTTAATGGCATCTGAATCAGTATCTTACTGTAAATTCATTCAGTTTTGCCCTCCAGAGTCAAGCAAGACAGACCTCCAGTGGTTTAAGAGGTGGCCCTACCAAAATCGCCCTGCCTAAGTCCAGTTTCAATGCTACCTGCTCTGGGGTAGCATCTCCTGGCTATATGCACCATTTCTGAGGGAGCTCCTACCAGTGCAGCAGGCACCATCTTCTTGTGAGATATTTAGATTCATTTGGGATAGTGAAAACAAAAGTTGAGCGTGAAGAATGGCAAAAGTGTCCAAGATTAATGGGTTATAGAATGCTTTGTCAATCAGTGTAAAAAACGGTGCCCATTTAGAAAACAATCTAGCTTTAATATACAATGATGGGCTCTAAACCACAAATTGCCACACCATAAAGAAAATCTGAAGTTACAACAGATGAAAACGTCAGATCAATAAGTGGCAGCCAGAAAAGCAAGTAAACTGTTAAGAATTATTAAGACAGGAATACCGAACAAAGAAAACAACAAAATTAAACAACTTTGTAAATTCCTCAGGAACTTTTAAGTCAAACATTCTACCCACCCCATTCACAAAGACTAAGCACACCTGAAAAAAGGTGCAGTGAAGGGTGGCTCAGAGTGTCAGAATTATGGATCAAACACAGAACAAGTAAACAGAATACAAAAAGAGTCTGGAAAAAAGAATAGTGCAGGGGAGATAAGCAAGAGTTCTTCAAAATCAAAAGTAAAAAGACACTGTACATGGAATGATTATGGACTGGCCACAAGCAGTTGGAGACAGCCAGGAACACTCTTAAGTGTCTGAATCCAAACAAGTAAGGGGATGTATTTCTTTACATAACACAGACTCCGTAACACTCATTATCACAAGACATTATGTATAACAAAATCCTATTTTGGCCTATTAAGCACAAAGACAACATCTGTAGTTCACAAATCCCCAAGCTACATTTTGCTGGAGAGTAACATGGAACTATTACTTTAGATTTGCTCTGGTTTCATCCTCTTTTAAGAGTACCCACTGCTGTAAACATCACGTCAGAGACAGACCTTTGCCTCAGTTCTGCTTCTACTCTTTCACTCTCTATTGCCACTCCAATATCATATAATTTCTACTACCTAAGCAGTGGATTTGTCTGTTAATAGTTGTCTCCAAGCATCCTTTATTAGAATTACAGTATAAAACCTGGATTCCTAAACATATGTGTCTGTGTCTGAGAAAGAAATACAGAAATTCTTCCGTGAAAGTTTAAATACAGCCTAGCTCTAAGGAATGGAGTAAGGGTCCGTATTTATTGTCCTTTAACAAACACACATTTTTCCATAGCTTTAAAGGAGGAATTTTTCCTCAGAATGTCAGAATGTAATTTCATTGTAGCACCTGAAATTTGAGCTAGGTTTGATATTCCTTATTAGTAGTGATTATACATGAAAAAGGGATTTGCCATCTTCACTCTCAATTTCTGGGCTAAATGGCTGTATTGACACAATAGACTATGGAAGACACCCTTTTCTTAAATCAATATGAAATTACTGAGACACACACACGTGCCTATTTACATATGTGTATACACATTCTTTGAGATGCAACAGTTGATACACTTTTAAGTCCAGTCAAGACACCTGTATCCAGGAATTTAGGTTTTAATAATGTGCTTCCCCTGTCTAATAAAAAGCTCAGTCTTCCACTCCCACACAGCATAAAAGCATGAGTGGTCTCAGTAACAAAAAGGTATTATCAGCTTTGCTTTTCATTAATCTCTATCAACAAATGTTAATAATTAATTTAGATTTTATAGTTTCCTAAGACACAAATAAACTGATTATTTTGGGCTTTCTGGCTCACTTGTTAAGCCATTAGAGGACTGAAATTTCCTTTTTTTTCTAAATCCACTTTTGTTTTTGAAATTTTTCTTTCTATTTGTGAATATAAAGGGATAGGGAAGAGTGAAAGTGTGTAATTGTGTGAAAAAGAGAGCACATGGTCATAAAACTCAGCTACTGTTTCCCGCTGTCCAAGGCACTTCTGTGGTTTGTATAAATGCATAGGAAGCCTAGTTCATAAAAAAAGGGCTGGTCAAGGCTTTCCTGTCTGGAAGACCAAGCATGAAAGCTGTAAGCAAGGAAAAAAAGTAACACCTTTTCTTACTTCTTAGAGAAGAACACATTATACTCGGTAACTTACAGAAGAGGAGCTGCAAATAGACCCACCATGAAATGTCAGCAGTGTCAGTAGTATTAAATACGTCTGTGTTTTATAGATAGGCTTACAAGGTAACATGTTGGTCTGTGATTGCAGCACAACCTGACAAAGCAAACCTACTGACCTCTGTTTAGAGTGAGCTATATGCTTGAACACCAGCCCTCCTTATTCCCCTCAAAAAGCATACACCATCATGCTATTATGATTTAAGAATGGCTCTTAAAATCTCTCATTTCCACAATTGTGATAACCCCTCCTGAACAAATGGTTTTAAAAAAATCTCCTAAAATACTTAAGATCTAACATATCCTTACAAAGTAAAAGGATTTTCATAATTCATAAACCACACCATTATTTGTTATTATTTTAATTTAGATTAGGTTTTAGTTCTATTTAAACATAGAAACTTTTGATTTATGAACATATCTACATCTATTACCACAGCGATGGTTGTACTGGGTGACACCAACATCCATTTAGCTCAGTTTTCTGTTTCAGATAACATGTTAAAGTAAATACCTAGTATTTCTTCAGTACCAAAAGCCTGGTAGGCAGGCTCTAAAATTTGGTGACATTGCAATTTTATTGTAACATATTAACTTGGCTACACTGCACAGGCTGTTTAATTTATGGACTGGATAAAAAAATAACAATAACACAGAAATCTACAAAACTATTTCTGTATGCACTATGGTAGGTGCACTAATCAAGTTTTAAGATGAACCTCTCTCTTTTTAGCACATTTGCCAGCACTGCTAATAGATTCCCTGAAATATCTCAAGTAATGTGTCCCAAAAAATGAAGATTGAAGTGGTTAGTAAGCCTGACCTGAGCTGGCTTTAATACTTAAATCCTTAGAAAAATCCATTTTTACCACTATATTCTATCAAATGAAGTTATTACAAACATGCCCTTAAATAGAGGTGGTCCTGCAAACATCGGGGGAAAAAGAATGGAAAATTCTAGGTTCACCCCTGAACATGCCAGATTTCATCATTCTTAACTTGAAAAATGCTGAAGTGATTTTCTTTAAATTTGGATTGTTTTTCTTTCCTCTATTAAAGCTATAAAACAAGCCAAGTTTAAACTTTGTAGCTTCAGCTGTTCTCGAATTATGCAAATATTTCAATATAAAAGCATTTTCCATTGCTGAACTGATTTTGCTCAGACTTTCTAAAGTTTTCCCTTTGGGCCAAGACCAGTTATAAAATGTATCTGACTAAAAGTAATTTGTTTAAAACTGTTACGAGCAACTCTGTAAAAGGAATAGCTTTCACAGCATTTGATTCTGACAAACAGTAGAGCACGCGCACAGGTATGACATACATGTTCCTGCCCGAGCTCATGATTTTTGGTGCGTTTCTTAAAAGCTCCAGCTGCTGAAATCAGGAGACTGCGTGTGTTCATGAACTTGCCCTGCTCTCTCCGCTTATATATTTCTTGTGGTTACAGAAAAAAGTCTTGAAATGTGAAACGTATCTTACAAGCTTAGTCAAACCTCAAAACTCACTCAAATCCAGAATCTCAGGCCTGGCAAGAGGGATATCATGGAACAAGGCTGTGGTAGTGGGAACAGAGTTTTGATAGCCAAGTAATTCCCAGGATGGATGAGGAGCATCCACACAAGAAATTAACCCAATACTGCTCCTCAAATAAACTTTTTTTGAGCAATTCCATAGATATAATTTTCAGTTACCAGTCCCTTTCCCAAAGCATAATCCTCTGTGGTGAAAGGTTTTGTCACAGGTGTCTCTCAGGCTGTTTTTTCCAGGATAGTTTTATCAAAATTCAGCCATGCTGGGGACCAATACTAGAGAACATTACAATGGTTCTGTCTGTGCTGATTCTTAGGGTCACTGAGAAGGTCCAACACCCTCAAGTTTCTCAGTAAAAAGATAAAATTTGACATCACGAAAAATGCACCTCTGGTTGCCCACAGAGGTTGCAGATATTCCCATCCTTGGAAACATTCAAGGTCAGGCTGGACAGGGCTTTGAGCAGCTTGTTCTAGTTGAAGATGTCCCTTCTCATTGTGGGGGATAGGACTACCTGACCTTTAAAGGTTCCTTCCAACCCAAACCGTTCTCTGATTCTATGACATGGAGAGGAAAACCTCACACCACAACCATTTGCTTGTGCTCAGTGGAGTCTTATTAGAAGGTGGCAGTTAATTTAGTCAACACTTCATCTGCCACAGCTCCTGTATGCCAATCCTAAACACTCCTTTCCTTCCCTCTAAAACACACTGATCACACTCAGCTTGAATTTGAGCTTGCCTCTTCCTTGCAATTATTCCTACTGACAGAGAACAGGAAGGAAGGAGAGAGAAAAGAGGCCTTGGGGCTGGAGTACTGTGACGGAGCAGATATGAACAGACAGCAGAAAGACCCAATGCACTTCATGATAAAGACAGAGAAATTTTTCCTCTGAAAACACAAATAATTCAGACAGCCAAAGAAAGCGGATTGACAAATGGGAATGGCTTAGATTGAGCCTGCTGATGCAGTTTTTGCTTCTCACTGTTTCCATGATCTGCTCCAGCTGTATGGACCTCAAAGCTATCTGTCAATTCATACCTGACTGCCTACAGCTTGTGGTTTGTTTGAGGTGAGCCACCAGTGTTTTTGGTTGGCATTAAAACAACGTAGAAATTGCAGCAGTTCATAAGATGACTAAAATCTTGGCAGCATGGCTAGGCCAGATTTTTGGAGGAAGATGTTCTTTCAGCTGTCTCAGTCTAAGCTCTCTCTCTCATCTGCAAGAACTATATTCTCCAATCTGTTTGGTCAATCTCTTTTTTTGGTAATAAGCTGTGCCATTCTGCCCTGTGCTCTGCTCCTCCAATACCTGTTGATACTTCCATTCTCTGGAATGTCCAGTTGCCACAGTCCTCTCCACATGGGATGACCAGCTGTATCTGGCCTTCTTCATACCACACACACCTCTACCCTGCCCTAGAAAGTCCATGTCAAATTTTCAGCATGTATCATTCTGTGCCCCTTCATGAATAGCCTGGCAAACTGCAACAACCCTTTTTATCCATCTTATTTCATCTCCTTCCAGCCAGAATGGTATATCCAAGTATATCCCCCTCATTATTTCCATAACCTGATCCTCATTGAACCTACACATAACTCTTCAAAGAGGTGCACCCTCTTCTCACAACCCAGCCCCACAGCTGCCTTGTCTTGGAACATCCTTAACAGAGCGTTTGGCAGAGCAAACAGAGCTCTGTTAAGGATGTCCTCACAGCCTCCGTGCTGCCTGGCTCATTTTGCCATGTACAGGGGCAGGGGGAAAGGAAAGGAGGATGGGGGTGGCCATCTGGCTGTGCCTCTTCACAGGGTGCAGCCTGACCCAAGGCAGACATGCTTGGCCTTGCTGGTTGCCAGGGCCCTGCTGACTCATGTCCACCTTGCCACTGGCCAGGACCCGCAGGGCCCTTTCCACAGCGCTTCTCTCCAGCCTCTCCTTCCCCAGTCTGCACACACAGCCAGGGTTGCCCCATCCCAGGGGCAGAATCCAGCACTTGCCCGTGTTAAACTTCATATGGTGGGTGATTGCCCATTTCTCTTATTTGTCAAGGTCTCCCTACAATCTGTTGAGGTCTCTCTGCATAAATATGTTGTTTAACATAATAAACATGTTGTTGTTATTATTATTAACCTGGACAAAAAATAAAGCAGAAGGTATGAACAAGCATACCCAAATCCATAGCTGACTTTGAAAATACTATTTTAATCTAGGCACAAGCTCTTTGAGACTTTACCATTCCCTCACAAGGGCAAGGTAAACAAATAGACATGGCCTGCTTTTTCAAAAACCATACTCTGTGCATTGGAAAAAAGAAAATAATTTTATACTTGTAACTCCTAAATGTAGTCATTATTTTAAAGATCATTTAGAAACTTTTATACTTTCCTCTGTAAGTTTGAAACCTAGACCTAGTTAGTTCTGAAAGAAGTGTGTTAGCAGCACTCTGTGCCATTCTGTGGTATCATCATACGTTAAATTAAGGGATACATTTTCCTTCTTCCATTATTATTTTAGAGTGAGGAGGTGGCAAAAAGATGGTCCATACCAAAGGAAGGAGAAAGGGGGAAAACAATAACAAATTGGTATCTCTTTCAAGAATTGCCCCACAGGCCAAACATTTTTATGTTCTTAATCATTATTAAATGACTTAACATGACACACAGAGCCTGGCAAATGATTGCATCCTGACACGAGAACGAATTACAAATGAAATGAAAGATCAAGCTGTATTAGAGGACTGCCTCTGGGAAATGAAAATCTTTAATTCTCTTTTATTATTGACATTTATTTGGCTGCCATGAATAACAACATAGCAAAGAGACTCAGCTATGCTTGTGCACTGAATAGCTTATCCCACGGCTCAAAACTGCCTTAACATTTATCATGTTTGCTTCTGTAGCTGACACCATTGCATACTCTCTCTATCCATCTCACATTTATCATGCATGTAAAGTGCATTCTCTAATTTAAGTTCATTTCATAGTGAACAAACAGCTAAGATTAGCAAGTGTCAGTCCTCAAATAAGCTCCCGGTTGTAAAAATATCAAAGGAGGGATTAATGGATTTGTTAACAACTCCAGTTTGAAGAATAAAAAAGTACTCAGTGAAAATTAAATAAAAGCACAGGAGGGTTACACATATGATTTAGGTTTACTACATTATTACTAGTTCAAGTATAAAAACATTTTTATACTGCTATTTTTCAGTCAACTGTATGATACTCAAGTGGAGTGCCTCCACATGGGCCATTCACGTTATGCTGTAACTTTCTAGAAAGAACATTTCCATCATCATTCAGTGAGATACACATACCCAACTCTCAGTGACTGGTTTCTATTTCCTTTAAAACCATTTGTAGCTAACAAAATAGGGGAAGCAGTAAACTATTGGAGAAATCATTCAAACTTCTGCTAGGAATGATCTATATAGCAGTGACATACCTGCTTAGTGCCTAGCCCTGAAGCCACAGTCTGAAGCCAATTCTGATTTTGAGGCAAATATCGTATGAGTAAGCACCAGGCCCTCAGGTGCAAAGCTTCCTCTACTCCACTTGATTTCCAAAGGAGGAATTCAGCCCAGACTAATAACTTACCTTGTGAAGGAATGAACTACTAAAATGGCTCGCCACAGCACATGTTTTTAATAGCTTTATTTAGTCTAGAAGCATAGGTGGACAGAATTAAAGAGACTGTCAAAAGGTAAGCAGTCTTGTTTATAATGCTTAAATCTGTGCATCGTACATCATCAATTTAGACAGCAGAAACGACTTGTATCCCTGGTAGAACACCTTTTTCCCACGTACTCCTTTGAGAATTGAAGAGCAGACAGCTGAGAAAAGCTAAAGTGAGACTTTCTGCTCAAAGCAAAAAAAGCCTGGAAATTCACTTAGTACTGGATTTCACTTCCTCCTCTCTGCAAATGTTTAAATATACTACACTGTTGCACAGCTGTTCTCAGCAGGCACAGTGTATTCTTGTTTGCAGCAAAGATGGCTACACAGATAAAATCTCAAGTCATAAAAATCTGAGAAACCAACTGGATCAATATTTTAAATCCATGTTACAAAAATCTTCAGAACTAAATTCTCAGGCATTCTTGTGAAACAATAACTTCTTAAATTCAGACTCTTGAAACAGTTAAAAGCATAAAAGATGAGAAAGGTGGAGTAACATCAAAGGGCAAACATTCTGACTACTATTTAAAATTTGTATAACCACAACTTGTAATTGATTAGCTGGAATATTTACTGTGAACGACAACGGAGATTTGAAAAATATACCTGTAGCCAATATAGTGTCATCTTTGCCCTGGGTAAAGACTACGATTCGCTGCCTTTTAGTGTTCACCTTCGGCAGGGCTTGTGTCTTCCGGGCTATCTCTTTAATGTCTTCAGTCTATTAAGAGAGAGAAAGAAAATTCTTGTTACAGCATACTGGAGTGGTGAGGACTTTATTAGCAGATCAAAGATTTATTTTCTTACAGCTAGGTATAAAATAGACTTTACTGTCAGTAGAGGAAGACTTTTAAAATTAGTAATACTTCATTCTCCAAAGGGCTTATGTAGTACTGTAAGACCATTGTTTTTAATCTTGATAATGATAGTTCAGCTACTCCACCACTGCAAGACAGCAAAGCTAACAAAGGAATTACAGAGCATTTCTTAATGAGCAATTAGTGGGTTTCTTTGCTGCTGACTGGATTCTAACCATACCTATCATAAAATTAAAAATAAAATTGGTAAGAGAATACTTCGGATAAACTCTTGAGCCTGATTTTCATCCAATTTAGCCAGGTTTTACACTATTACAATACCTCTGACTTCAGCAGGCTTACAAATACTTTCTCTAACTTCCCTATAGTAACTGGTCCCACCAAGCAAATTGTCCACTGTAGCACTGAGGGTGCGTAGCCCAGCTCCCACTAGCTGGTTGCATAATTGAGATGCAGGGAAGCAAAGGGCAAAAGGTATATTCAGTGGGGCACAGAACATGACCAGTTTTCTGAAGGAAGGCTCAGCTGCAAAAGTTTCAGAAATCTTTAACAGGATGTTGTACTTCACTGTGCATGTAGTTAGGAGCAGAGAACCTGGCAGATGCAACCAAACCTCTCATCCAGTGTCTTAGACACCAACAAGCCAGGAATGTTTAAATTAATGCAGCAAATTCTAACACCATCACTTGTCATTAGAATATTATAATTTCTATTCTCACTGTTGCCTTACGATCCAAAACACAAGGGTTTCAATTTCTAATTGACTTAGTTTTCAATCTAATCTAAATTAGGTATTTCAGTTATTTGTATTAGCATCAAAACCTTTTATAATGCTATATGGGAAGCTTTTGTTCTCAGATTTATTTCAAGTCAGTAAATTCTACAAATTAACTTTGGTATATGTAATCTATTTCTTTTAATAATTTATATATTTTTTCTTTTTTTTTCTTTTATTTTTCTAACATTAGTAAAGGAGTATGTATGATTGTAATTATTCTCTGTGCTATTTACTGTGTCCCACTTTGTTCACATCTGTGTTAAATAACACAATTTTTTTCCCAGTTTCCTCTTTGTACAAGGAACTGTAGTGAAACATGGTGAGGGCCTAGCCTTGAATATATGAAAACATAATAATACTTTCTGCATTGCTTTGTGTACTGTTTGTTATGAATCCAAACTCATTTTTTAACACTATTACTATTACAGACAAAGAATATTTACCAGCACCCCTTCATGTGAAAATTATCTGCCTCTTCTGCAACACTTCTATCCTCCCTCTAATTCCTTCCCTAACTTGGGTAGTCAGTGAACCCATTGATTTATACACATTTGGTAAACATGAAAACAGTTTCCCTTTACTTATTGGTCTCTTCACCTCTTTTTAAAATTCTCTAGTACTTTACATTTCCGTCTATGATACTCTGACTTGTGTTATTTCTTCCCTCCTCCTGCTTCAATAGTTAGCAAAGCTTTTAGATAGCTAGCAAAGCTTTTAGAAGACAATGTCTGCTGCCAGGGAAGAGAAGAACTGGGGATTGTAACAGGGGCCATCTTACCACTAATTCTCAGAAGGCAATGAGCCTCTTGAGGATGCCAGAGAAAAAAATTGGAATTGCTACTGTTCTTTGAAATGTTTTTTAAAGAGGTTTATGAACAGCAGGTATCAGCTGATGGCACAAGCTGCTGATTATGGGATAGATGGAGAATACAGCCTTCCAGTTTGGTTACACAGGCTTATCAAAGGCTTACCATATGAAGGTTAACCTCAATTCTGAACTACTTCAGGCCTTGGTAATTAAGAGATCTACAAACTAGAACCTGCAGCATCATGAAAATCAAAGGAAACAGGGGAGAGGTGTTTACTTTTTGCTAAGTAGGAAGTGGCTACTAGTGACTTTATTCGGCACATTTTCAGTGGAGTAAAGCAGGCATAGAAATCAAAGAGCTTGAAGATATTTTTAAAATGTATTTACATGCACAATGAATTTTAAAAGGAAAATGATGAAGATATAATAGGAGAAAATGGCATGAACAAGAGATGATTTCTTCATCTTAAGGAATAAAGATTAACTTAGGTGAAGAAAAGAGGACCCTGAGGAAAGAGATTAGTGAACAATGATGGTAAGGATGAAATAAAGTAGACAGGGAAAGAAAGTAAAAAGCACATATGTTTTCAGAAAGAATTAAATATATATAATAAGTATTTAGGGCAAAAAGGTAATTTTTAAAAAAAGCAGAGATTTCAAGACAGAGTGGTTTGGAGACTTCTGTCTGATTGTGCAGACTTTAGAAGTAACTGAATAGTGTCTTCTGTGAAAATTAACTTGACCATTTCTAGCCAAAATTACTTCCTATACTAATATTTTTTCAAAGGAAGAGAATAAAATAGAGCTTCAGGGTTGAGGAGGCTTTAACTTTTGCACAGTTTTTTTTGAAGGTACAACTGTGACATTTTACAATACATGAGTATTTACAGCTTAAGAATGCAGAGGTACCATGCCCCTTATTTCATTGTCAGGCAAACATCATGAAATGCCGTCATCTCCTATTTCTGTTCAGAATAAATAGCCAAAATGTGTAATATTTATTTAGCAGTGACTTCTACCTGCCCTGTTACTGAGCCTTTCTTACACATCCTGTGCCAGTAGACATGGCTGAATGATAAGAGTGTAGTGGTTTGTGGTCCTAAAGCCTCTGTACACGTCCCGAATTCACAGAGTACTCCCACATACCCAGTTATATACTTGAATCTGATTTAACAAAGCTGACATACAAATCCCGCTAAAGCATGATTTGCCTGTTGATGCTGCACCTGAAAAATCTCACATGTGGCATTCATTCCAGCAAGTAAGTGGGATATATGCATGTGAAGAAAGTATATCAGATATCCCAGGATCAGACCAAGACATCCAGTTAGAACTGCTATCAAACTGTGTCTTCTGATTTCTGCCTCTGAACAGATACCCACTAGCAGGGACTGCCATAGCCCTGACCTAAACAGGCACAAATCCATTGAAAACAGTGGACTTGGTGCACTGTACCTCGTTAACTTGAAGACCTAAATCTGGTCCAGGGTAAGAAAACTCTCTCTAATACAGTTCCCCAATGAATATGTACTTAGAGGAGACCTCTAACAAGAAAAGTTATTTTGCATGGCAGCTGCTACTAACCCCTTAGATATTTACTGTCCCATTCACTTCCGTTTACTTGGGTTGACAGACAGAACTGAACCCTAAATTTTATGTTTAAAGTAGTATTTTGTTTTCTTAATTTCTACATAGAAGAAACAGAAAGTTATCTTCTTGTAAAAGCAAAACCTCATAAACCTTTTTTATTTAAAAATTATCAGAAACATTTTAAAAATATATAGTATGTATATATATACTGTGTGTATATATATATACACATACACACTGTATATATACAGTTTTAAAATATCATAGAACATGAAATTCACAAAAAAAAAAACCCAACCCCACAGTGATGCTCTTTAGGAAGAGACAACATCAGAAGTAATGTTCTAGTTTTGATTATTATAGGTAAGTGTTGGTCAGGGTATAAGGTGAAGGAAATAATGGTCTTCAAATATCGTGATTGATTTTACAAAAATATCTGGTATTTCAGCAAAGTACAATGGAAAACTAACCATGGGAATGGTGAAGCACAAAAATTACAATTCCTTTGAATGGAATTTCCCTTACAAAGAAAAAAAACAGATTTGTGTCATGGAGGTGTTTTCTCCCATCTATAACAAGATTTCATTTCTTCAGAAAAGGTGTATATTTTCCAGAAGTTCTCTTAACCGTAACTTCTCTTTTTTTCAAGAACTGTTTCAGACACAATTAACTCATTCCATGTGTAAAAGATGAATTTAGTACACAAAACCGTTGAAATTACTGTGAGGTTGAACAAAAAAACCCACAAACAAAAAACCAACCAACCAACCAAAAGAAGCTAGTCATCAGCTGATTCTCTATGCTAAAAGATTTCTGATTAAAAAATAGAAGTCTTTCCAGATGGCTAATCAAACGCAGTCACCAGCAACTTTTAATCACTTCTATGAAAAACATCCTCTCGATTTTTGCCCTGGTCAATCAAGTCCTTTCCTTTAATTTGCCCTGCTTTACCAGTTTTCTAATCCCAATATAAAAATCAAGTTTTGAGAATTGCTGGAAATTTTTCTTGGTTTTAACTGAAAGGCTAATTGAAGCTCTTTGGGTTTTTCGTAAGATACTTTATTATCAGTGTGATTTTTTTCTTTTTTTGCCTCCACAGCACAATAGGAAAACAAAACTGTGGACATTTATCAAGTTTTACTCATCTCTGTCAGCAAACTTGACATGTGAGTCGTTGCCAAGCAAGGGAGTAATAAGAGATAAGATCATAATCATTGTGCACTTTACTGATATGCTGTAATCAAATGTGGCAGATTTAGGATGTTCAGGAGGAACTGTGCTAAAATCTCTAAGCAAGCACTAATGGAAAGGTTAATATGATGGTAGTTAGCAGACACCAGCAAAAGCAGTTTGCCACTACAGCTGAATTTAAACCAGGCACATTCAAAGTCTTTAGCTCAAGGGGGCAATAAAAATACAGAATGGGTAGACTTAATACACTACTTCCTTTCTTATTATTGTCTAGCTACCAGAGGGTACCAATAATTTCTTATGCTTCATATTTTGGAGGCATCTGTGAAATTCATTTGTTAGCATAAACTCAAAGTATATTTTTGTGCTTAACAATACAGATTATACAAATGAAAAGGGACAGTGATAAAAAGTCTTGATTTCTACAAAGCAGCCATGTGAATTTGGGAAACATAAAGTGAAAAGGGACAGCCCACAGTTTTAAGAGTTTTAATAGCTAAAACAGTGATGGCATTAATGTATCTGATGGTGTATGGTTCTAAAGAAATCTAAATTGTAGAACAAAAGCTGTCACTCTTTCCCTCGCTTTTTATATGCAACCAACCACACACAGAAGTGGCACGTTCTTAAAGCGATGTGGTTTGAATTGCGCGGCTTCTATTATTTATGCAAAATGGGTGTTGAGCAGTCAAACTCCTTTTTTCTTTTACACTGCAAACAAATCAATTAAGGTGGGTCTTATTCCAGTGAAAAAAACAACATGTAAAAGGATTTATATGTGTTCAGTTCTGCAATTTAGATTTCAGTAAGATCACTTACTATCTGCAAAATTAGCACAAGCCTTGTCACATTAATTACAGTATTTAAAACCTGCCTGTTTGAATTCAGCGTTAGAGACCAATTGCTGATGGCTCTCCAGATTAAGCTATCTGAATGTAGCCAATGGGAGGTACCAGTCAAATAAATACCTCAAGAAGATGAAATCAAAAGCTCTGAAAATCACTGTAAAATCAATAGTATTTACTTCAAGAAAGTAGAGGATCAGACATTTTTAGAGCTCAGATGGAAAACACCAACTCGAATATGTTTTGAAACACAATTTCCACAGTACCTTTTCTAAAAAGCAGCTGTTTGTAGAAGCATGGTTTACGTTAATCACTACCTAACAATTTTATATACAACCTTTCTAAAATTCATTTGCATAATGATAATCCGCATATGGCAGGGTTTAAGTTATTTAAGCAGTGTTATATTTCACTATTTAGTCTTGCTTCACCACTGCTTTAGCAGTGAATCCTTCTGGAGTGTAATGCAGCTAATGAGGTAGCTTTTTAACTGAACAAACTGACAGGTCCCATATCTGCAGAGGCAGCTTGAAACCGTGCCCAACCTCTCGGCTTCCCAAGAGGCTTTTCAAAATTCAATAAATAACATCTGTAGGCGATGTTGGGTGCAGACCTAGCAGAGTGCGTCATAACACTGAGCTGGCAGAACAAAGAAACCATGACGACTGCCAAGTTTCCATGGCAACCGCTGCGAGGCTTGGAGAGTATAATAGCACATCAATCATTGTCCAAAAGAACTTCATTATCAGCAAGAAAAAAACCTTTAGGATCTGTTTAGTGTGCAATTGTGGGTTAACTCACCTCAAAGCCTTGCTCTCTAGCAAAAGTGGCAGCTTCCTGAAATAATAAAAAAAGAACAGTTAATTATAAAGTGCTAGATAATGAAGAAATAACACATTCTGAAACTCATTCAGCCAGTTTTCCTTTTACACGATTATCTCAATATAGCCATATACAGTTGTTCAATCCTGATAGTCGCACCAAAAGCTTCCCCCTCTTCCCTCAAGCCCAACAACAGCACAATGTCAACACATTTCACAAGTTCAAATAAAGAAGGTACAATATGTTTTTTTCCAAGGGAGGAAGGTTACTTCTGGAGATAGGACTTGAACTAGGAAACATCCTTCAGACATAGTTTTAATTGAAATTGCATCATATCTCCATTTATGTATGGCACTTCATGGGATACATATTATCAAGCCATTTAAAAAAAATCATTTGTCATCTACAGTGCATTAAAAAACCAGGATCACTAAATATGTTCAGACCCTTGTGGTAGAATCAGATGAACATTTAAAAATATTCTGATGTCTTAATCATTGCTTTATGCAATTTAACTATGTTCTTTTCCTGAAAGAACAGAGGAAACATCATGGTATCAGAATGTCCTCATGTCTTATTTATATTAATTGCTAGAATTAAAATCTGTTTTGAAATAAAAAGCAAGGGGATGGAAGACAATAGCAATGTTTTCCCTCTATTCACTTTCTATCTTAACATTGGAAATATTGGAGAAAACCCTTGAAGTCTTTATGTTTCAACTTGCATTCTTCCAGATTATCTTTACCAAGTGATATTAATAGAGACAAATCTTGAGCCAAAATGGTGAGTTGATCTAACTAAACAGAAATAACTACTGTACCAAACCAGTCCAGTGTTTTGGAGAGGTTTTAGTCCTTCAGAAAATACATAGTTGTGGACCTATATGATCTGTCAATTTGGGGGCAACAGAAGAATTTGAAGTGGGTACAATTGATTATAACAACAGTAAGTTGAGGTTAATAAAATGTGATAAGCTGAAAAGCACAACTCCTCAGGCTGCTTTACTGCAGAAACATAAGGCTGACCGGGTTACCCTTAGCTGATGTTGACAGAAAAACTGAATCATGGTCCTGACAATTGGGTGCGGGCAAGGTTAGCCACTTTGACAATTTACTTACAATTGAATCCCTTCTTGTACATCACACAGTCAATGACATTTGCTAGCCTGGCTGTCAAGAAGGAGTGTAGGGTTCAAAGATATCATGCAGTGTTTTCCTAAACCAGCATGTGATTAACAAAGCCTATGCTCGTTTGAAAAAAGGAG
Organism: Platysteira castanea; assembly: GCA_013397175.1. Classification (NCBI taxonomy): domain Eukaryota; kingdom Metazoa; phylum Chordata; class Aves; order Passeriformes; genus Platysteira; species Platysteira castanea. The sequence goes on along the minus strand of VYXC01000929.1, from coordinate 2,363,001 downwards.
CCTGCAAGCTTCCACTCTAAAGTGATGCACTTACAATGAACTGCAACACAATCAAGAAAGCCTCAAATGGGACCACGACACAGAAAAAAAAAAATTAGAGAAATAAGGGAGTGATAAGGGGGACGAGAATAAGAAAATGGACTCAGAAATAATGTCTTGTAGCCAAATAACTTCTTTAACCTCAGGTTTTTGGTTATGCAATTGAAATCGGAAGTTACACTGATCTGTCCTAAGGGATTTCTTTAAAATCCCAATACAGCAGGATATTAACATCTGTGTTAAACTATTGTCTGGCCAGGAAACTGGACACCAGTACATGAAATAAAAACTGTTCCAGTGAAGTGGTGCTTTCTTGTGTGGGAGACTTTGAGAGAATTCATCTTAATTTTCTGTACTGGGGCACCCATGCATAACACATGTGTTTTGGAAGACTTGGCCCTTCCACAGGAAAGGATAAATGATTGCACATTTGTTAAAAAGTATCTTTTCTTCAGATTATCCTGTAAGAGCCTGGTCTGCTGCCCAGCTACATGAATAATGGCAGCCAGCATACAAGCATAGATTTTCCTGCAGTTGACCTCTAATCTAAGGGTGTCTGAACATGCCAAAGAACAACAGCAATCTTAATTTTCTTCTCTCCTATCAAATGAACCTCAGAACAACTCCTGAGAAGTTTATTTCAGTAAGGATTGTGCCTACAGTCCCCTAAAATCCAGCTTCTCTCAGAATGAGATCCCTTTAAGAATTAAGGCCCTTCCAGTAAAAAGAAACTAATAAAGCTCAAAACACACATTTGGATTGTGCAGTTTGGTGTTTGCAAAATGCTGAGAAATGTGAGGCGGGCTGTGATTGCCAGGGACAGTTCAAAGTAAATTAACCAGATAAAAGCGATGAGAACCTTTTAGTATCTATTCACAATAACAGTGAGAACAGGAAACAAGCAGAACCCATCTGTGCAGCCCTAGGGCACCTCACACTGAGCTTCATGTCTCTAATAAAGTAGTCAGGTTAAAATCTAAGTGGCTGTAACATGTGGAGACTGCTTGGGTTACAGCGGCCAGCCGGGGCGTTCCCTGATGCAGGTGATAATCAGTATGATAATCACTATATTTACAGGCTTTCCATTTTATATCTGACATTGAAAATCACGAAGAAGGAGGGATTAAGGAAATAAACAACCTACACAGAAGCTTTACGGCTCCCCAGAGAATGCAGCATTTTCATTCATGCGTGACATGCGACAACAGCAGAGCAAAACAGCGACAGAACAGAATTTTCTTAGGAAGCTTCATTTCATTTCATTTAGGAGTTCTTTCAGTTTTGATAAACTTTACACATTATTCATTCATTACTCCAACTCAGCATTTTCAGAGCTGTTTTCTGTTACTGTCTACAGAACACTTCATAAAACCCTCTCTCCACCTTATCACTGTTTCATACTAAATATATTAAAAAATCACACTCCTTTTTCTATGTAATTTTTACTAATTGTGATAGCTAATTTATTGTCACGCCATCTAAAGTAGAAATGAGATTTGTTTTTAGTTGTGAAATGTCACTTGGCTCATGCCCTTTGGGGGAAAAAATCCTAAGTACAGTCATGCTGAAAAAACCTGTGTGCAATGTTACTTAATGGGAGTAACACAATGCCACCAAACTTAACACACACCCTCTCTTTGCACAATAGTGAGCAGTTTACACAGGAAAGCGAGATTAATTAAGGAGATAACAATAAAAAAGGCAACTTCCGTTAGTGCTGGCCTTGCTGTTATGTTAGAATTTGCTTGCTAGCTGAAAACTATTTCCATTCTTGCATGTATTTTACTGCTGTTGGAGTCCCAGCTGAAAACTATTTCCATTCTTGAATGTGTTTTATTGCTGTCTGAGCCCCAGCATTCAGTAAAAGAAACTGTTTATAATCTACACACGGGCTAATTTTAACGGGACTTGTTAAAATCCTGAGCCCTTTTATCAGCAGCAGTACAAACTATTTGTTTATAAGTAAACAGAAACATACCCTCCAAACACAGAATTGCATCTGCAATCCTAGGAGTAACACATAATACTATGCTGGCCCCCTGTGTTAGAATACTTTTATGATTATAGATTTAAGATGGCTCAACTTCAATAATTGCATGTTCAGTTTGCCATGAGACACAGAAGGCACGCCATATATTGAATACTCTTGACACATCCACATTTTTTTTTGTTGGTACAAAGTTTTATGATTACTTGATCAAATTACAGCCAAAATGGTAACAACATGCATAGTGGGTTAAAATTAATTCATGTAGGCCAACATAAAACTCATGCAGTTGCATTGAACAGCATTTGAAACCATGTACTGCCAAAATTAGCCGACAAAGGCTGCTTCAAAAACACCAGCAACATTATTATCTACAATACACATTTTAACCTTTGTATCGAAAAAAAGGAGCACTGAAAACTAAATTTGCATTTCATTGCTGAAATCAACATTATCTCATAAAGAAATGATAAAACAGCAGGACAGCAATGATACCCTTGCACACTGAATGCATTTCCCGTAATTACACAAAGAAGCAAATGCAGGGGACACTGAAGATAATCCCTCCCCTGCCATCCTTCTTGGTAGGGAAAACATCTCATAGAATAACCTCAACTCACATATTACAGTACTACCCCCTGGATTTGATTTACTGTTTTTAATTGGGAGATTATTGACAGGTTTTGCGAGAGTTCCTACTTCATTAACTGTAAACTTCCTGGCTTACCCAAAATACAGCCTATTCACATTTTCAGGAATACCATTCTCTTTTCTCTGCACAGCAAGTCTGTGACGCAGAGGGCTCAGCCTGGCCCATGAATCAATGCAATCTCAAGCCTGCACACACACAGAGCATATGGAACTGCAGAGGAAGATCCTTGCAGCCCAGTGCAGAGCAGAGTGCATAACAACAGAAATAAATAAAAAACCAAACTTGTGTGGACTTGCTCAATAAGAAACAGTAAATGACCATGAGGACCATATACTTTGTGCCTGCATTTGATGGGACAATTCCTACTGGTAACAACCATGTTTGATTATAATTTGAATAGTGCTTCCAACACTGTACCTTACAAGCCTTTCTAGACTGCTAAAATCTTCTAAAAATGATGCTTAAACATTTCTTTCCTTTCCTACATTTCAGAAGTATGGATTGTTAGTTTTCTTCTGTTTACACTGTTTCCCTGAACACGCTGAATGGTATGATTATCTCGCTCAGATATTTCCCTTTTTCTTCAGTAGAACCATTTACTACTACTCATCCCACTCCCGAGTTCATCTCCACTCCTGATGTAACTTTGTGTTCTTTGTATCCTCCCTTGCTTTTCTACAGACTGTACTGTTTGTGGCAACACAGTTACTTTCACAAATCTCTAACATTAAACCCCTGTTGTCTAAATGAAATGGGCAACAACTGAAATAAACAAATGAGGATGTAGGCAAGACTTTTGTACAAGTGATGCCCGCTGATATCTACAACTTCATTCTGTAGACAACGGACTCAAATAATCAAAGTTGTTTAGATGGATAATCTCTTTTCTTAGAGGTAGATGCTGAAGATTTGTATTTCTGAATAAGACATTTTTATTCATGACACCCTAAAGGGCAGTAGACTCGTAAAACAAAAAGCAAAACCAAAACCAAACAACCCCCCCCAAACCCCATGTATTATTTGTCACTCTGCACTATAGAGATATGAGTCTTTATTGTAATACAATTGCTAAGGCTTGTAGGTCACCTTAAGTAGGCATATTTGTCCTTCTATCTGTCTGTCCCTTCTATCATCTTTTCCTGTCCTTAACAGGGAGCTTTCTTATACCATTCTGTGGTTTTCAGAGCTGTACCCTTGTTTTATGCATATCATAGCTACTGAGAACCTCTGATTTCAGTAGTATCTCTTGTGCCTGGTATCTCTGAGTAGGAGCCAAAAAAAAAAAAAAATCCTTTTTTGTTAAAATCTCCCCCCTTTTTTCTTTGAAGATAAATCATGAAGAATGACTTATCAAAATCACTATGTGCTCTCCTGTTGGAATTTCCTTCCTTAAAAACTTGTCACAGTGCAGGAGGTATGCCGGTTTTAAAGAAAGAGACCTACTGAGCTGTGCCATGCCATGTTTTCCACTCTTCCAGCTTCAGGCCAGTTTACGTTAAATATGACCCTGGAAATGGGGCTTAAGGCACAGAGAAGACAATGGATTTTCAATTGTTGCCTTTGAATTAGAACAAAGATGTCATAAATACATCCACTAACTTCATGGCAGAGTTGGTGGGGTGTTCTATCAAATCCAGGTATTTAATGCAGCCCGTGAACGTACAGCAATATGATCTGTTTTTATACCACTTTTTCCTGTATATGCTTCACAAAGCCAAACTAAGGTAAATCTGATTTTATTCCCTGTTCCAATTTTAAGAAAATAATAGATTCATGTATATACACAGAGAGATATCACAGCAAATCCACAGTTCTTAACATGGTGAATTAACAGCACACAAGAACCACAAGTACTTTCAATGCAATGCAAATAGGGGTGATGTCAAAGCTGTGGTAATGATAATCATGACCTACCTAAGGAATTAAGAGGTAGATTTTGCTAAAGACTCTGCTGATCAGTTGAAAACATGATTTCAACAAATGGCTGCTATTATTCCGCTATTTAAAACGAATGGATGGAAAGTCTACAGGACACAGTTCCAGCTGGATCACTAACCTTTAGTGCCAACGGTACATTTATTGCGGTTAGTGGTAAGATACATGTGTTCATCTTCATCCAGCACTAAATAGCTTTCAGTGGTTACTCAAAACACTGTAGATAGTCCTGTCCAGCCTTTTATGTCATTGTAGTCTGATTTAGATAGGTATTATTTTAAGGTCAACTATTACTACATTTCACTGTGTAAAGGCAATACAACCTCATATGCCTTTATTAAAAAATGGCCATTTCTAAAGGCATTAAGGGCTCAAAGGCAAATGTAATTTCATGCTTTTCCTTTTTTTTTTCTCTTTTTCTTTTCCTCAGAGACAGTTGCTTTAATATGGGTCATATAAGAGTTTGAGAACAGAAGACAAAAGAACCACCCAGTATATTTTCTGAAACAAATGGTGAAATTTCTGCTACAGCTGAGTAAGTTTGCGCTACACTTGGGGATGTGTTACATGGATGTAATGCTTCAATATTATTTTTGTTTGACAACACAGAGGACTAATCTTTGATATAGTCAGTAGAGTAAACCTGTTCATGTTTCAGAGAAGATCAATGGAAGTGGTCAGAGAATGGACAGACCCCGCACACAGCTTGAGAATCAACACTGAGAACCAGCAAGTATCCACCCCTCGCTGGTTACTACTGAAGAAAGCACAGCTGGCACCAGTTGGATGGGGAGATTATCATAAAGGAACACTGAGGTGTTTTTTACCCCACTTTCCTTTTCTTATGAGCAGTGCTAGACTCCCAATTTTTTTTCTCCATAAAGGATAGACAGAAAGAATTCATATCATATCCCAAACTATTATTTCAGCTTGCTCCAGAAATACTAAAGATACTGGTAAATATATGTACACTGCCTTCACCCAGTAGCTGAAAATATAAAATAATAAGAATAATTTCAAGTGAATAATCAGAGTAAGCGTAAATACCATATGGGGTTAAAGTTGTAGTGTTCAGAGGGGGTTCTGGCAGAGTACCAGAGGGTTTTGTCTGAAAAAGCCTAGTGTGAAAAGAATTGAAAAAGAAACATATTTCCTGTCCTGCTTGGGTTCACCCTCGAGTGTCTGTATCACGTACAATTCATTAATATTCAAGCTATTTATTCTCCTATTCAGGTTATTACCAGAACTATAGTTCCTGCCAGAACCTTCTGTGGAAAGAATCACCCTGAGTCAGAGCTTAATGCCATTACAGGGTCTGCAACGGCTGCAGCAGGGATATGCCTCTGAGCCATTTTGAAATTTTCTGATGGATAAAGTGCTGTTACTTACATGTCTATCTTACATCCTTACCTAAAGAACTGAACTACCTATGGCTCTGTATGTGTGTCTCTCCCCATATATTATAAGCATCAAATTAGTCATGTCTGTCTCTACCTTAGTAATAAATGCATCATCATCAGAACTGGGAGAGAAGAAAAAAACACCCCTTCCTTAAACAGCATTGAATCATAAGAACATAATAAAAATGAAAACAAGTATCGCAAAATGAATAGCTAGAAGATAAGAGTTTTATTTGCATATAAAAATAAAAGATGTGTGTGGTCTTTTGAAATCTTCAATACTGTTCACTGAATGCTCCCAGTGCTAACTTTCTGGCTGGAGGGTGACAAACAGAAATAAAAGATTGCATCACTTTCAATGAGGCCTTCTGTGATTGTAACCACTCAAACTAGCCTGAAATCAGACAAGACATTCTCATCTAGCAATTTCAGACGAAGAGAATAATCAGATACTGTGCTAAAAGTACTAGGATCAAGCAGGATTGTCCCTAATCCTGGTAAAAAGTTAACGTATTTTTAGTAGTGAAATTGAGTTGTTTTATATACTTTGTTTAGTGTGATGTCATGCACAGCCATTTAGAATCATAACTGAGGCTGTGGCATTGGGAACTCTGTAAAAAGCAATCATTGTGTCACACTCTTCACGTGCTGGGCTTGCTTTGCTTGTTAACTCTAGAAAGAAAATAAAAGTTGCTCACTGCAATCTTCAGCAATAACACTAACTTTTTAATCTTCAAGTTACATATTTTACCCTTTCAATGAATTCCAAACCCAGCTGACTTTAAGATTCTTACTGGAGTTTCTTGTGCTGTTTAATGCAAATTCATTGATGTCTTAATCTGTGTTCAAGATACTAACGGTTAAGATCAATTTTGTTTTCTGAAATTTTCACTTTTAGCTAACTGTAGCTACTTTATGGAAGGAAAAACCTAGTTCTCAGTCTGGACCAGGAGACCACCAGTGGTCTCTCACAGCATGGTTACTGCATGGAAAAACATTTCAATCTGACCACAGTTAGATCACTATGGTCCTGAGTGAAGATCATAAGCTCTAATTCCAGATGTGACTAAGGCACTATTTATCATCTTGGAGAAGTTGCTAATTTCTTGGATCAATTTTTAAAAAATCCATAAAAGTTAGAATTTAACTGCTTTTGACCATTAAGTGTTTATGGATGAGAGAGTTTGGGTACATTTGTTCTTTTTCTATTAGAAGCCATCCTGAACTTCAGACAGGCTCAAATAGAGCAGAGATTGAAAGAATAGTCAAATAATGAAATTAAAGGGATATGATTCCAACATATTTTAAAACAGTATTACAAAAGACACGCAGTGGTTGAGTTTGGGAGGGGCCTCTGAACATCATCTAGTCCAACCCCACTCCTCAAGCAGGGTCAGCTAAAGCAGGCTGCCCAGGACCACTGGGTTTTGAATATTTGTAAGGATGGAGTCTCCACAGCCTTTCTGGAAAATCTGTTCCACCACTTGACCACCATCACAGTACAATTTTTCTTATGCTTCAGTGGAATTTCCCATAGTTGAATTTGTGTCTGTTGCCTCTTGTTGTGTCACCGCCCACCACTGTAAAGAGCCTGTCTCTGTTTTATTTACTACCTCTCGTTAGTGTGCATTGGTAAGATCTCCCTGAACCTCCTCTTCTTGAAGCTCTCAGCCTCCCCTCCTCACACAACGGATGCTCCAACCCTCAGTCATCTTTGTGGCCCTTTGGTGGCATCACTCCAGTAAGTCTTGTGTCCTTCTCATGATGGGAGCCCAGAACTGGACCCAGCACTGCAGATGCATCTCATCAGGGCTGAGCAGAGGGGAGGGACCCCTGACCCCCACCTGCTGGCAATGCTCTTCCTAATGCAGCCCATGATGCTGTGCTCTTCCTTCCCTGTTGTGCAGGCACATTGCTGCCTCATAGCCTTTTTTTTTCTACAGAGATTCTGAGGTTCTCTCTTGCAAAGCTGCTTTCTACCCAACTGGTTCCTAGCCTGTCCTGGGACCAGCATTCCTTCCCAGGTAAGAGGATCTTCCATTTCCATTTGTTGAACTTCATGAGATTCCCACCAGGCCATTTCTTTCCTCTGGCAAGGTCTTTGAAATATGATATTATACTTTGCATTAACATAGTAGCTACTGACTCCAAGCACGGGATAAAATCTATGCCAGGGCTAGGATAGACAGGGAGACTTTATCAACGACTTACTGATACACACAGAAAAGTGACATAAATGTTAGGATGGAAAAGAAACAGCTAAAGAAACCAAACAATTAACCACAGCCACCTACCAGAGTAAGGATAGTCACAAAGTACAAATAAAACACAACAAGCTGCTCTGACAAATAAGCAGGATCTCTCAGAGACTTGGAAAAACCCTCCCTCCAGGTTCCGCTGGCCAAAGGACTGCTAGCCACTGCTGTACAGCACACCAAAGGTGAAGGAAACACAGAAGTCCATTAAAGGGTTCGTGTGGGTGGTAATATGCTTGGCAGCAGACATTCAAATTATCCATAACCAATTGCTTCATGCATTCAAATCACTCTCATTTCATTATAATTGCTTTTTCCTTTAAAATTTAGCTTAGATAAAAAGATCATGACTATCCTATTGGTTGGTTTTGTTATCATGCTTTCAAACATGAAAGCCATTTTTCTTGAAGAATTCAGAATTCAGAATTTTCTTGAAGGTTCAGAATTCCTATGACAGAAATGAAAGTACAAGCATACTCAGCATTTCACTATTCCATTTTACTTTTAAGACACCACACTCATAAAAAAAAAGTGGTAAAGAAAAAAAAAGTTGTACGAATACGCACTAATTCCTACAAGAAAAAAACCCCGAAATTAGGTGTTGTAACTATGGAAAATTACATTCCTGCATCAAAGATCAGTAATCTTTCACCTAATAGACAACAGCATAATTATGACAACAACTTATTTGTCAAAAGTGCACAGTTTAGCAGTGCATTATTCCATGGATAACTGTACGCAGATCCCCTTCTTTCAGTGTGATCATCTGCACTAAGATGTACTGGATACGCAGCAGTAATACTGATTTGCTGAAGTGATAGTGGTTTGGCCTGTCAGGTATTTGCCTTCCCTGTTAAATCAACTTTATGTACACACACGTAGGTACACACACATACATGACTTTCACAAATGCATGTACAGATCATGACAAAACAAATGGGATCTCCCTCTCTGAAACCTTCTGTGTTTCAGTTCTCTGTATGCACCCATTTTCCAAGCCCGTCCTTGTTAAATCAATGGTTTTCACAAGGAATTTTATTCACTAGACCTCCAGCTAGGGAGAAACAAGGTGACTGCAATGGAATCCCAGCCACTAAAATATAACAATTTATTGGCACCTTCAAGTTTTCTGAGCACTTGAAGGTTATGAAGACCTACAGGTATAATTTAAGATATACTGGTTACAGCACCATTCATGTTAAAAAGTACTGACAAATCTTTTTGTTACTATGGAATTATTTTACCTTGTTAACATAGTTGCAATGACTTATAATCTGTTCCCCCTTCAAAATATCATTTGATATATTGACTAGTTATAAAATATTAAATTATAAATACATTTTTCTTTCAGCATAATGACTGAAGTTGCACAATTTGCTATGTACTATTGTTCTTCAGTTCATAAACTCACATAGATAACTTTTAAAGTCAAGCTGAAAAATAAAATTTGGACTCAGTCCACACAGAAGAGAAATGAAAGATTCGGTCAACATTTGAATAAAAGAAAATTCTGAGTTTTAACTGTGCTCTTTTAATAAGAACAGTTCTCTAAATCTCTGCTAAGCAAGGACACTCTCCTAGTGGCACCAGCTGTACATTCTAAAGGATCATAAAAATCTATCATAGTTTCCAATCAATAAAATTTTATAAACTTGGTACAGAACGATACAAAAAATTACCATTTCTGATTCCATCACATATGCATTCTCCACATACTTCCAGACTCAAAGAAAATTCTTTAAATCCTCAGCTATACTTCAGAACAGTTACTATTTAACCTCTAATTCTGTGACTTTAAAATACTACATTTATTTTAGGATTTGTCTCACAACTATTGTTTAATTACTGAGATAACAGCTAAGCATACATTTATACATTTGTTAGCCATCACTACATGCTTAGTATATGTAAGGATATTGCAAATGAACCTGAAATTGCACCTGATACATTTCTTATTTTATACATGACAAGTAGAAGACTACAAATTATTCTGGAGCTGAAATTAGTAGTCATAGTAATAGTAATTCAGTTTTGGACAGGTTATTTTTAGCTAAGTACTTGCTCAAGCCCTTCACTGCATATTTCTCACACCTCCCGAGTGTTTTGAAGTATAAATAATCTATTTTTTCCCTCTGCCTCTAGCATTACATTTTTGTTTAAATATAACAGAAGTTATTTCAATCTATTTAGTTTGCCTCACACTTTCCAACACAAAGTATTCCTGTGATTTCTTCCAAGATGCTGTGTCTCTTCCATTTTATGCAAAATTTGAAAAGAGCTGTAGGGTCAGCTCAGTGCTGCTCTTTTGTTCAGACTGCATTCTAATTTGGGCTCTAGAAATTCACTTTTTTCTCTTACATTAGTAATAAATTTTTTGGCCAAATACTGATAACAAGTGAATGGGAATATTCTAAAACAGGAGTGCTATTCTCTTGGAGCAGAAGTAGTGGCAATAACAGCACACCAGATGCTGCATTGGAAGATTTTTTTTAAAAGACAGTTATTTATGGATTTAGGGAAATGAAGAAAAAATAGGATAGGGCCTCTGAAAAGTGGCACAAATTTCTAGAATCTCCTTGGTTTGACGTTTATTTTTTTTCTAAAGAGCTACAAGGAATGTAGTGCTCACATAATATACTAAAACCTAGTTATGTTATAAGCAAGTCAGAACAGATATTCAGCACTAGCAAACATGTACACTACAACTTCCTAATTCCTTACCTCTTGTCAGATTTTTATATCATGCATACTCCTCCTCCAGCCAGGCTAATCAGCTCTTCTGAACTGTGTTTCAAGAAGCCACATATGATATCTACCATGCCATGTTTTGAAAATCACCATACTCTAAAAGGCATTTTGATGTTAGGTTTAGACCATGAAAACGAACAGTTTATTTGGAGCCTGGCTGGCTTACATGGCAAGCAGTGAACAGTTTGCAGAGGATACTGTGCTAAAAGTGTCACTTTTAAAAAATAATATTGAAGCAGTTCTTTACAAACATGGCACTTGTCCAAAGCACATATGGAACATAAATATAACCGTAAAATTTTATGCACCAGATTTGACCAAGGTCTTGAGTGCTAATTTATATTTTCTCCATTTTGCTGGAAGACTAGCTGCATTTGATAAAGCTACTTCATAAGGACTCTGTTCTCCTAACATTTACACATCACACATCTGGACTTGGAAAAGAATTCTGAATAAAAGAGCCAACTAATGCAGATCTTGTTTATGTTATGTGCAATTACTCTTGTGTCATGAATCTCCCTGGGATATCAGAATGTGCTGAAGACACCCAAACAATAACGTACTTCAAATAAAAGTGCAAAAGCCTGAGTGTTTCTGTCCCTATCAGAGATCTTGGTACACGTGATCATGTAAGAAAATTATTGGTATTTGTCTTTTCTAACAATATTGCATTTCATTTTTATTAATTATTTGTATGTAATTAGAGCTGCCCTCAGCATCTGAAGATTTCTGTTTGGATTGTTTTTCTCTCACAACTCGCTCACTGCAGCCAAGGGAACTAAGTGATGGCAGTTGCAACACTCAATTCAGTTACATAAACACATCTTCCTTGCCAGATTCCCCCGCGGTGTTCCCATTTCATGAAGTCAGTCTGTAGCATTTAGTAATGTACTGTACCAGCAAGTTTCTTTTCATGTCACAAAAGATTAGGTCCTCTGCTCCTGGCAGCAGAGCAGCATGTGTGTGAGCATCACACACATGGAATCCACCCCACACCAGGTGGCTGCACCAGCAAGAGAACAGAGAAGAAATATAATACTTGGCTAGCTACAGAACAAGAACTGGATGTCAGATTTTAGCAGGAGAAACACAGCCTTCACCCAGAAAATAAGGTCCATTTATTCCTAAGCCTGTTGCAGTGTCAACAACGAGTGTACATTATACCTTCAACGATACACCAGATGTATGTGCTTCAGTCTGTACTCAGTGTATCTGCCAGCAATGACAAACAATGCTCTGGCCAGACCATCCCCATAGATGTAAACGGAGTTACACTTCTTAACATCACAGCTGGAATAAACACACTTCTAACTATGAAAGCAGTATGCAGTAGAAGAGGTGACACAGACAGAGTGACCTAATCTATCACACAGCCCATCAGCTGCGGGGACAAGGATCTTTCTGGACAAAGTTTCCCCCCACACCTGCCCATCAGCAGCTACGGGTGGTCTTAGTCCACTGACTTGCCAGAGCTTACCTTCCCCATGGATAGGTCACTGCCAAAGGCTATCTGGTAAATTAGATAGGGACTAGTGGCTGTATGTCTCTGCAAGGATCAGGCACAATACAAGTCTCTGGGCATGTTTACAGCAGGCAGTGGAGCATCACAGAGGTCTCAGAACTTCCTGAGCTCCCAGGCTGAGCTGGTAATTCATGCACAGTCACACAGCTGAAGGTACTCTTGAAGCACCAGCAAATTGAATCATCTAGTTTTGCAGGTTGCCTGTCCTGGGTCAGTTCAAATGTCATTGGTTGAAGAGTACACCTATGCACTTCAAGGATTATTTGTAAATTCCACTTGCTGCCTAGATAAATATAAAAATGCTGAGGGTTTTTTTCTGAGAAAGAAATATAGGAGAATGGAAAGAATTCAAATAAAAATTGAAGTAGCTGGAATTACTTATTAATGGTTAAGAATTACAACACAATGAAAGAGGCTTTTTTTGGATCCTTTTACACAATTGTCAGTCAACACTGAAGCTGTGTAAAAAAGTTTCCTTCTTTCTAATTTAAGACTTCATTTTCGTTTGGGGGCCTCTGATCAGATTTAGCACTGCCACATAAAACCAAAATCTGAATCACCTGGTCTACATGTCCAGATCAAGGTCTTAGGGAGGTTGGATCAAACTTTCTAGCTAAAGTATTTTCCTTACTCTTCCCTACAACTCCTACAGATAAATGTCACACCTAACAGCACCATGTCCACTTCCTTACCCAGCAAAGTCAGATTCTTTCTTTGTGAGAAGAATTCCAACACTACACAATGCAAAGGAGACAAGATCAACCATTACATGAATGTAGATCAATTTTACTTTCACATTTTCACATGGAATTGCTAAAGGCTGGCTCCAAGTGTTCACATGTTTGCTCAGTCATGTGCCATGCTTCTCTTTAGCTAAACAAGAAAAAACCACTCCTGTTCCAGCATAAGATTGTCCACAAGGGAACACAATACAAATCTGAGTTAAAGCTGTTGTGCTTGAAATGATGCACTATCTCAGTTCAGACTAACGCTTCTGTGTAGACAAGTCTTTATTAAAGGAGAATGACTGAAATGGTGGATTAAGTCTGCAGTCCTGCAAACTGCTTTTCTTCGAGTACCCATATTCATAATTGTTATATGAATTCAGGTTAGCTCACACTGCCTACACATGAGAAAACCTAGCTATAAAAAGGAGTGGTCTACTTTTGTGGTAGAGTTTTCACCTTTTACTTGCCCACAAGTCATATTGAGGTAATCCACCATGGCCCCAGTGGTTAATGCTGGCTTGGGAAATCTAGTACCTGGCTTCTCAATTCTACTGGTCAGTGAGCTGCACATCAAGGTATAGAAGTTGCTACCTAAATTCTTAATAAATTTGCCATTTCTAAAGGAAAAGAAGCAGCAGGTAAAAATCACACCACTTTCTGTGATGCTATTTTATATAATACTAACAACCTGTAAATACTCAAGGGGTAGTTTTACTTAAGAGTTAACACTTAAAATCAGAGCAAGTGTCTTCCTGAATACCATGTTATTTTCTTGAAATATTGCAGGCGAGTACCAATATTCCACAGAAGACTGCAGGTTAAGTATATACCAGTGGAGTCACTTCTGATAGAAGTCAGTGAAGCTTTTCTTGCAGCTTAGTGGCAAAGGATTTACAGTACTAGGGATGCTAACAACCCAAGATCCATTTGCAACATAAAACGTTCTGTAAAACACGGTGTTGCTGTTTATTTAGAAAAGCGTGTGACACTCTCAGCTTCTAATACTTGTGCAGAAAATAATCACACTTTAGGTGGCATTTAGGTATTTTGTATTTCAGAACTAGCAAAGAAGTCTGGTGACATGGTCATTGCTATGGTAACTATACTTTTGTAGTGAACACTGAAGTAAATAGGTACATAAAACATGTATAAGTTGTCACTATATAAGTTACTGTTGCCCTGGGGCTGCAATAATTTCCTTCCTTTAAAATTGTTAAATCTAGCCATAAATACTTGGTATCTCTCAATGTCCTATTATTTCAATAAGATGACAAGGCTCCTCATAGCTAATATAGTGCAAACACACAAGCACATCAATTTATCAAAATAGGAACTTTCTGAAGAAGTAATTTATTGGCCTGTAAGTAGCAAAGTATGAACAGGCTTCTGGCCTGAATAAAGAAAACCACTTCCAGGTTTGCACTCAGTCAAGACTGAGCTGTTGTAGGTTTTAAGTGCTAAGGCAATTTCTCCATCACTGGGAAACAGAACCATTTTCAGGAAGAGAGCTCCACTGGATCTTCTCAGGTCTTCCCCTTACTCTGTATTTCCTCCCCTCAAATAATCCACTAAAGGCTGAGATGTGGAATTAAAAAAGGACAGGCTGGACTCTGCCTCCTTCAGCAAACAGCAGCATTGTGCAGGAAAACTTTTGGTCCCCTTTTGTCCTCTGCTTTTTAACATAAAGAATGTTTGACCTAAGGAGGTCCTCCTTTTGTCCCAGCAGAGCAATATACCACCACTGTTCTGTCTTTCATACACAAACTTGTTTTGGAACAGCTAAGTGCAAGCTTAACACAAGCTTCTCACACACAGTGACAATGAACTGATACTCAGAGAAGGGAAACACAGTTGTCTTCCAATTTAGAGCAGGACTCTAATTCCGCTGAGCAAGGGACTGGTCTACCCACGACACAGAATGAAGGCAGGCACTGATAGGTCAAGTAAATCCCTTGGGATCATTTCCTTGGCTTAGATTACACATACGGCTTGGAAGTCTTATGCTTCTGAAACAAAGGGAATAGGGTTCTATAACAGCTGCATTATATCATCATACCAAATGGATTAGGATGGCCATGGAGACTGGAAGGCCTAGACAGTTATCAATGATGACAGAAGTACAGCTGAGCAAGTCTTTTACAGAACAAATACCAACGTATGCCCAGTGACTGGACAAACATCAACAGACACCCTTTTAAATTAGAGAACCCTGCTGCTGCAAGAGAAAAAGAGAAAAGCTGCTAATTTTAGGTATGATCCACTTCAACATACCATTGATGTTCCGGTCATCTCTCTTTAATGCCAATATTAAGTTCTGTTTTTCACTTAAAGCAGATATTTGACCTCTGTTTGCTATGACATGCTTTGAATATACTTTCTGAGTGTACATGAACTTTATTTATGAATCCTTTGACAACTAGGTCCTTTCCCACAGATACTCATTGGCTGTATACCAAAGGGTTTACCAAACGTCATAAGTAATTATCACTGAAATTTGACATTTGGTCTATATTCAAAGATGGAAATTTACACAAACTATTCATGATTATTTTACCTAATTATATCTAGAGGGACAACAGCAGTGCAGGTAGCTCTAACATGGGATCACTAAAATGGTAGTTACTTATCAGTCCTTGCCCCATGATTTTATAGACTGCAAAGATTTAGCTCTGGGAAAGAAGCTCAAGGACTGTTTTTTGGTTTCTTACTTTTAGATGGACCATCTCTAATTAATTACATCCCTAATCAAAAAAATCATGTGGCCACGTCCTCTTTTCTTTAAAATATCCCCCATGTCTCTGCTGCCTAAGCTACACTGTACAGAGGGAACCTGAGGCAGAAGGTACAAGTCTAAAAAGGGACAAGAGGGAGCAAGATCTCCATCTTCCTCCAGCAGTAAATTCCTAGATCAACTCGGGCTGTAATGTGCAACTTCACATTAATATAACTGCAAATCACCTCCTCAAATGCTTCATTCATCAGTAGTGCTCTCACTTCACTGTGCTGTTCTGCTGATAGAGAAGTACACAACTGTAGGTTAACAGGTTGGCGCACTGTGGCTGTTGGTCTCACGCTCTGTTACATCTGGAAATCTGCTCTTATGAGGCAACACCAATAAAAAATAATTTAAGGCTGGTACTACTTGAGAATAATAGAACTTTTGCATTGCTGTGTAATCCTTGGTCTTTTGTTTGGAGTCCATGGATGATGCTTTTAAAAAGCCATAATGATGATGATGATAACAAGAACAATACTATTAATAATAAATAATAATAATAATGACAATAATAATCCAGGATGAACTGATAACTTCAGTATTAAGAACTGCAAGTATGCTATAAGAATTTTGAAATCCACAGCTTGAATATAAACTCAGAAAACCCAGGGTTAGGCTGAAATTGAAAAAAATTCAACTACATTAAGAGAAAAGATAGACAAGCAAGTTACTCATACATTAACTCCTGCTTTCCTTGATACTATGAATGAAAATATATGAAAGAAGTCCAATGTCCTGAAAACGTAATTGCCAGCTAATTTACTTCTCCAAACACTAGAATATTTAGTAATAACAATAGCTTTTTTGTAGTTTTTCTGCAGGATACCCTATCATGAGTGTTCTCAACAGTAGGACTGAGACACCTCCCTGACACACAGCTCCTCCATGGTGCTCTTGTGCTGACAGACGTCCAAGTTAACAAGGAGCCACCTACTTCTCACAAACCTTGCATCACACAATCCCTGCCACCACATTAGAAACTAATGTGGAAATGCAGGGAAGCCCAATCTCCTTTCCCTTAGCTCCCCTGCATAACAGTTAGGCATAATTCAGTTAATGTATTCTTAGCCCACAAGCTTTCACTCTGTTCTGCTAGAATTCAACAGTTGTTTTAAAACATGGGGACTACTACCAAAAGTTGCTGGAAGTATTCACGCAAAAAGCTGAAAAGATTGACAGTGAATTTTTTTACTTATACAGCAAAGACTAATTTGTATTTTACGCTGTTTCAGCAGTCTTTGACTGTTTTCTTCAAAATCACTGGCTCAGTGGCACCATATGGAGCATGTTGAACTTAAGGTACCAAGAATGTGTCCAAGATATATCTCACTCCAGTGTGTTAAAACATTCCACCCTGCAGCTGTCATTATAGGAATATAATTCATACTCTAAAGTTTAAAGAAAAACAGTGTAGCTTACTATGCTTACAAAAATACAAGATTCTTTTGGTTCCAAGTAACAGTCATTAAATGAAAAACAGTTAATCATAAATACTGCTGTCTAAAAGATTTGAAATTTTAACTGATCGTGAACTGCTTTAATTCTGCATGATATTTAAGACTGAAAGCAAACAAGAAAAAAAACATGGAAAAGAGTTCCTAAAAAAAACAGAGTGAAGGGACTTGAATATCTGGCCTTAGCACAGACCATAATTACTTCTTTTCCATTCACTGCATTTCTTCTAGAAATTGATACATGAGATTATGGAGAAAAAACCTTAGCTACATTTTGTAATGGCACTGAACAAGTGTGTCATCACTGCTATGCCATTTCACCTCTCTCTGGTCATTACTTCTCCAGTCTTTTGTTTGTTATCTCTGTTTAAAATACAAGTTTCTCAGGACAAGACATGCCTCTCTGTTTTGCACAGTGCATAGAACTCCAAACATCAGCTATACAGTTAATTGCTGTAATGATAAGGATAGGAGATAGGTAAGAAAAAAAGAACACATGATGATAGTCAGTTCGCAAGATAGTAACGCAAGATGCCTTAGAAAAGGATCCACAAACCTCCATTTTTACATGCCAACCCATCATCTAGTCTGTATATGATACGTTTCAGATGAAAACTACTTTAGAGAATTTAAAAATTTTATTGATACAATTTTTCATGGACCTTTCTCAGCAAAGTCAGGAAGTTGTATGAGGCTCAGGGGAAAATGTTTTAGAAATCTTCTAAGGTTATCTCCTGACAGCTTACTGATAAATGGAAAAAATTCTACGTAAGGCTTAATATCCTGGAGGCCTTTGCGGGCAGGCAGTAAGTTGTGTGTACCGTGCTGGCAAACTGGGCACCTCCCCTGGACCACACTGCCAGTCTCCCATTTACAGTCAGCCAAGGACCAAGGGCACTGATGCAGATCTGAACACTGCATGCCTTATGGCTTGAGCCAGTATAACAGGAAGGAGACATTTCATATTTGCAGAGAGCTTCCTGGGAGCAGGAACATGGGAAGGGTTTTTGCAGGTTGGTTTATTACAGCAAGATGGGTACTTGGGGTAGTTCAGAGCACAGACGCTGGCTCTTGGGAGACAGCAGTAACTCAGTACTCCCTAATAAGTACTACCAAAGACCTTTTTATACTTTCCTCATAGCTGAGACAGGCAGCATAAGATCCATACAAGTGTTTGAAAATGTGGAATTGAAATAAGAAAACATTGCAGAGTTATACAAAATCTGCACCCCAGGCTGTGGCTGGGTATGATGTGCTTGATTCCAGAAAAATGAAATGCAGGAAATATACAAGGAAAAAGAAGAAGTAAAGAAAATGTTATGAAAAGGTAAGCATTGGAACTTTGATGTTGATTTAAATTATTAACAGTGTTTGGGCAGCCTAGCATAGACAAAATTAGTTACATTTCAAATAATTTTCAGGATGAATTGGGTATATTTCAAATCTCCTCCTGTGAATTTTATCTACATGAAGAATAGTTTTTCTTACTTAATCCTGCACAAGGATTTATTGCAGAAGATCTTATAAAAAAATGAAAAAATCCCAGTAGCACTGAAAACATTTTCAATTCTAGTTAAAAAAAAATTCATTTGAAACCTTTCTACACATTATATAGGTTACCCAATTCTCTCCATCCATGTAACACTCAAAATCATTACAATATCATTGAATGTACAAGCTTTTAAAATAGAAAAATTAGGGGGTTTGCTTTGTGTTCCATTACATGAGACATTGTTCTAAAGTTGTTATCTTGCACAATGTCCACAAGACATAATGTCTGTATAGCTTACTCCTGAATTAAGCTTTTTTCTGGTCTAATAACGTTTCTCAAAAATCTATTACCTACTCTCTTCTCACTAAATCTATGCAAATGCCCTCCAAAGTACCTAACTTCTGTTAATTTATGTTGCAATATTTTACACAGTGCATTTTGCAAATTCAAGTGACAATAAAGAGAAACTGTTGTTAAAGAATAGCAGAGTCGAAGCATGGTTAAAAAGTGATAGTTGACATTTAAGTTCCTAAAAAATCCAACTCCAGTGGAAGAGGTACAAAATGAATCGGTATGGCTTGACGGAAGTCTGTTACAATGAAGACCCTCCCCTAAAATACTGCTATCCTTACCATAAACGAAAAGGTAACACTGGGACAAGTTATGTTGTCACTTCCTTGCAGACTTAAAAATTATCCCAAGAACACTGTTGAAGATGATAACACACTTCACACTGATCTTGATTTTAGCTTGCTCTACCTGAAATATATGCATGCACCACTCATCCTGGGACACAGAGCTCTTGTCTAAAATATCAAAGAAACTCATCTGCAAGTAGAGTTAATACGGACTCCTGAAACTTAGGGTTTCCATGGGGTCTAAATAATGGGTCCACCTGCTACCATTCTACACATCAGAATGCTCCTAAGTGTGCCCACCCACTTCTCAGGTAACGCTTGTTCAGAGATGGGTTACAACCGGCAGCATAAGGCTATGTACTTCTCCAGTTCTTTTCATGAGTTCAGATTCTAGAAGAAAGGAATTTGGTTCCAGATGATGAGTGTTCTTTTTTGAGCAGTGAGATTCAGTAGTTTGACTCATTATTGTAATTCACATATACCAAGATGCAGCTCCATCCAAATCTGGCATTTACTTTGATGTTCAAATCAAATGCATAGTGTTTGGCAACTATATATGCAGAATTTAAATTGACTGATCCATTTATCTGAAACTGGTATGTGTCCAAGACCACTCACAGATGTATCTCTCCTGCTCTAGTAGAATTTCCAACAAGAGGAAAAAGACATGTTAATCATAGCTGCTCCGAAATAACACATATCGAAAATATTGTGTGTTAAGACCATCTGACTGCCCATCCATGTTTCAAAAAAAGTTAAGAAAAACTGGGTAAACTGATGGTAAAGGATATCAGCCATTCCACAAAATTTCAGATATTTTTCCAGTTGCAGGAAGGTCCTCCTTACAGAGAAATCAGGACTGCCCCAACAACACATTTTATGGCTACGACTTCATTTCTCATGAAAATTCCAGTTCTTTTTTTATTTAAAAAAGAGTGTTGCACAACCTGGAGAGGCCCACAATCTGATAGACAAGATAAACACACCCTGGTCTCTCAGAGGAATTCCAGAGCAGAAACACACTTTACTGAAAGACATTCTAAAGAGAACCAAATTCTGTGAGGCCTCTTACCTGCCAGGGATCCAAAATACTGTCCATAGCTTGGTCTCTCAGATTTTCAATACTAGAGTCCTTCAGAAGGACAGCCACAGAGAAAGAGAAGCAGCTGGAACGCATACGACTTTGCCATTGCCTTCAAGTGAGCTTCTCCAATGCTAAAGGTTTTTGTTTATTTAAAGCCCAGCCCAGCTGTGGCCTAGCTCAAAGGCTGGGACCAGAAGCAGATGCTGATGGCCGGTTCCTTTGTCAGGGTGGAGAGTAAGTCCTTCTCCTTAGCTGTGGGTGGAGAAAGAAACTTTCTACTTGTGAAATTATAGCCTTCAAATAAAATAAATTGAAGATGATGGAAGATGATGGACACAACTGTTTGTAGGATTTCAAGTTCAGAGTAGGGGGTTCCCCTCTACACAGCTAGAAATGTAACCAACAAACAGACACGTTTATGCATTTCAAAATTTCTACAGTTCCAGGCATTAGACTGCTACAATTCTGTCCTTTAGAGGGAAGTTCCTGCACCTGGAAACCACTTTAGCATGGAAAGCAAACTGACTTGTGGATGCTTGTTTGCCTAATGTGATTGCGTATGTTGCTGGTTTTGACATAGAATATGAGGAGTCAAAGGAGGGTCTGAGGACTTAATGAGCAACATTTTGACAATGTTACTTAACACATATGGATTAGCAGTAGTTTTACTGAAGTACAGGTTTAATGGATCATTTCTCTGGAGAACTAAAAAAAATCAAATGTAATGACTAGGAGGGATAAGTTCTGTTAACTTAGAACAAAAACTTATAGAGCAAAGCAATTTCTCCACATTGCTTCCCTGGGAGGTCAGTACTTAAACAAATGGTATTGTAAGTCATACTATGACCACTAAACCTGAAAACGTAGCTTAAGGAGACACTTTGATGTGGCTGCAAAATTATCACCTAAAGGCTGTTATAAATGGGGTGGCTTAAGTTTATAAATAAGGCAAGGTTTTAGAGATCAATTAATGCCTTTGGGAAAACCATGGATGCTTTTACCTATATTTCAAATATTTTAGGTATGCTGCAATCATATTTTTTCTACTTCTTTTACAAGCTTATTTCCTGCTTTTGGAAAAACTCTGAAAAAAATTTAAAAATCAGCAAAATACTTTTGCAACCGTTACATACATTTATGCCCCACTGCACATGTTTCATAATACAGTGCATGATTAGCTTTCCATTTAATGTCATTGTCTTAACTCTAAATTTTAATTCAAAAATAAAATACAGGTTTTAATCCGTAATAGTTTAGCGTAAGCCCCTTCTAAATACCCTCTATGTGTATGTCAGTGCATGAAGGAAAAATCTCTTTGCATTAATTTACTTATACATAGCAACTTTTCAATACTCTTCAGGAAACATCAGTGGGTTAAATTTATTCTTATAAAATGTACAGTAGGAATCCTGGTAACAGAAGATTATATAGCTAATTGGAAGGAAGGGAGGGTTCAAATGCCTATTTTTGCTCTGTTGAAGAAAGCCAGAAAAATGAAACTAGCTAATAGATTTATAATGAGATCTGAAATTCTCTGGAGGGAATAAAAATATTATATGGGCTATATAAACAGAGTGAAGGAAGGTGTTGACAGAGAAAGATAACATGAGAAAAAGAACAAGGCTGAAATTGCAGTTTTGAAAAAATAGTGCTATGTAATACTACAGAAAAATAGGTTAACATAATAAAGATATTGCCAATTCTATTCCAAAACCCCCAAACCATGTTTTCAAGATTTTGAACATCACCATGGACTTACTGCTGTCTCCTTTACTATCCTTCCCATTTCTCCCCTCTTAAGAACCCTTTGTTCAGACTCAAATTTATAAGCACAGGAAGGATCAATACATACTCCTAAGGTAAAAACTGTCTCTTTTATGTAAAAACCTCTGTCCAAGAACAGTTACTGCTAATATACAACTTATCCACGCACAACAACATTTAAGTCAGTCAGCGACTGCATTTCTTTGCCGTATTTCCTGGGAGACCCTAACAGCATTGGCTGCTTATATCTGATGAAACAGAGAGGTTATCAGGCTTTCTCTTCCAAAGTCCTTTGTACCACCATGTATTACCCTCTCATCTAATCAGATCTAGTGATTGTGTTGACTGAGAAAGCTGGACCAGCTCAGTGATTAACAGCAGTTAATCAGTCTGGCCCACGGAACCCACTCTTGCTATGGATGTAAAATTGCTAAATCTGAGTAAAGGGGGCAGATGACATCAGGTGATAAGGGCAGGTGAGAGAGGTCTGCATCAGCTCACACTTAAATACTATCCATGGGGATAACATGGCACTGTGGCCTTACAATCCACTGTAAGGACTTTCTGTGACAGGGGAAGAATACCCAGCGTGTGTTGGCATAAGAGGCTTTAGCATAACCTGACAATACTCTGAATCAGAAACTGGCTACATCTGCCCCAAACAAGGCTTGAAATGTGGAGGCACTGAATTAACCTTAGCTGGATTGGGAAACAAAGCTTTACTGTAACGTATTTTTCACCTACATTGTTATCTGTAAATACTTCTGTGAAATTGAAAAGTTCTGAATTTACACTGATGTAATGAAGTTTTTGTGAACATTTCTGCCTCTATTCTTGTTTGTATCAACTGTGTAACTGAATTTTATTCATACTCTTATTTTTGCAGTTCTTAAATTATATATTAGATATTATATATTATGCATTTTTTGCCCTAGTGATCTTATTATCGAAAGGCATAAGTAGTTTACCTTTAAAAGGCTTTCAGAGACCATGTTCATATTACACTGAAAACTGAAAGCCCGGTTCTGCAGGTCTTTTCCTCCAGACAGGTGAGTTTTGTCCAAAGTGTGTTCAGCAGCTGACAACATTTCAGGACACTTAACTGAAGAAAAAAGTTAGAATTCAATTTTGCTTGTTCCTGGCCCTGCTCTTGCTGTATGACCTTGGGCAAATAACCTTTCAATTGTCCACCTGTGAAACAGTCAAGACTACACACCTACCTTATTGGTTTATTCTGAGCTTTAATGTTTATGAAGTGTTATGAGATGCTCTGGGAAGTGCTACAAAGTGAAAAGGGTTATCAATCATCATCAGTAAAACACAAGCTGCTGAAATATAGTGGAATCTGCCTTCCTCTCTCACAGGACATGTTCTGTCTTGTGCTGCACGCTCTCCAGTATTCACAGTCTTAAAAGTATCTCAACACTGCATAGCATAAGGAAGGATAAATATCCCTAAGCATTCTGAGAGACTACCAGAAAATATTTTTAATTTTACGAAGTGAAGTCTGTTGGAAAGTATAAGCTTCGCTTCTAAATACCTGCTTGTTTTCCATAACAGGAAACAAGAAAGACATTTTTTGAGATAGGGTTCCTAAATTGCTTAAATAGCTAGACATTAGCTGAAAGCAGCACTAAATATAAATTTAAATACTTGGCTCTCAATTTTCCTTTCATTCATAATGTACTCGGTAAACTATACTAAAATAATTACTTGCTTATTACTCATGAATTTCAGTGTAGCAGCTGAGACAATGTAGATAAATAAGATGATTAATTGAGACAGAATGAATCACAACAAAATATGTTGTTGTAAGAGGTATGGTTAACTCCACAGTGATTCATATAATTTCAGATAACAGAGCTTTTATCAAAAACGGCTGCAAGGTTGGGAAATGATTTAAAAGCATTTTATCTTAGAGAGCCACTGCAGTTCACATGGGAGGGAAAAAAAGGTAAAAAAAAAAGAGAGGAGAGAAGAAGCAGCAGATTTAGTGTCTGCAGCTGAAATAGCCTTGGGCTGTTCCAGCATCCTTCCCACAGCACATCTTTACAACATGCCACTGACATTATCAACCTCCCTTGTGCTAGAGACCCTCTCATTTTTCAGATGGCCACAATTTATTAGATATTCCACTACTGGGAAAGTTAATTCTATGAATTAAGGAACAATATTACAACACCATAGCTGTCCTATAATTGAAAACACAACACCTACAACAGGAAATAGGCATCAAAATTCTACAAAGACATCGAAGAAAAATAGTATTTATTTTTCCTCCATTCAGAATCATAATTTTTAATTCCCAGGCTCCCTCCAAAGACTTTGCAGAAATCTTAAATGTAGGGTTTATAAAAAGATATCTGTTTACTGCAGTTTAGAAAAGCAAACACCAGCAGCTGACCTTAAAAACCTCTACCTGTTAAAATAGAAGGGAAGATGAGATATCTCTTTACAAAATTTTTTCCCATGTGTATTTAATAAACTGGGTCAGAATATCTGACTACGGTTTTTAACTGAACCACAGACTCCCTGTAGGGAACCGTGCAAACCTCAGTCTCTCACCCAGCCTAGGAACTGAAGATAATTACCCTCACCTGTGGGGCAGGTTTCTGAGAACTTCTGAGAGCACAATGAAAAAGAAAATGCGAGTATATAAACTGAAATGCTAAACAGTAGCACCCAATTTAATGTCATTTAAGATGATTAATATTTCTGAAAATTTAATTCCAAGTGAATAGAGATGTAGAAGCTAAAGGTTGAACTCTTAAGGATGGTAGCTTGCAAACAACCATTGACTGAAAAGAACCTCTCAATATAGACCAGGTCCAGTAAGATAAAAAGAAAACGTTTCTTAAGGGCTCTTTAAATAACACACATACAAGTTAGCAGTACTAAAATGAGCCTCTTCAAGGTACTCAGTTTCAAATACCATCTATTATTTGCCTTTCAATAATAATTTCAAACATTCAAAAATAATTGTAACTGCTTACTGGAAAGTACTTCAAGTAGAAACATCAACCTAATGATATTTATGGCATGACCAGCCATCCTTTGACATGTTCCTTAGTTCTTGGCCCCATCTGATACTGAAGAACAGATTGAAATGTTGGTCTCCCTTTCACCATTTATTGAAAGTCAAGCTGTATTTCCCTTCTTCCACACACCAAATTACATCTGCCACCTGATTTTCTCCTGACTCCAACTTCTTAACTGTTTCCTCAAAATCAGACAACTTACCAGTGTGAAAGGACATTCATGGTTGTGGAAAGCTATCTGTTAGGTCTAGAAACAATAGGAATTGCACTGCCTAAATTCAAATCAATTCAGTTATGCCATTATGACTGCACACTAGTTTGAAAAGAATCACCATGAGGCTCATTTATCTTACAAAAGTGATTATGTCTCATTCAAGATTCTTGGGGGCTAAGCCTCCAGGTATCAATCTGATCCCAGGTGATAATGCAGCAGAGGAAATTTGCAGGTGGAACTGAAGGTTGTTCTCAGTGTCATATCTTCAGGTAATATATCAAGCTATGTGGAGTGAGAGATTACAGCAAGGGAATAGACAAAATTGTTTGGAAACTGTCATTTAGGTGTAAATCCTAGTGTGTTGAACACAGTTTATGCCAGAAAACTTAGCAGTATTTCCATTCACTCCCTCAGTTAAAATAAAAGCACAAAAGTACAGACTGCCTGCAAGTTCAAAATCAGGAGTGAGTTAATCTCACCAAAATCCCACCAAACCCTCAGTTTTATATTTACTGTTTTTCCTTGCCATTAAAGAGAATTTTCCATGTCATTGAAGAGACTTGGTTTTATAAGGGCTTCCAAAGGGTATTGAAGGTTGTTGTCCAAACCACCTGCATTTGTAGGGATCCTTCTGTTAGTATTTGATACCTCACTTGAAAATATAGTAAATAAAGGAGGCACAATGTACCATTCCAGTATAATTGTGAAGAGGAAATGATGACAAGACCCATTTGATATCTTATTCCATTCAAAGAGACTCATCTCTTTAAAGCTCAGG
Source organism: Platysteira castanea (assembly GCA_013397175.1). Classification (NCBI taxonomy): domain Eukaryota; kingdom Metazoa; phylum Chordata; class Aves; order Passeriformes; genus Platysteira; species Platysteira castanea. Next base: position 2,336,497 of record VYXC01000929.1, on the reverse strand, counting down.
ATTTCTAAGTCCAGAACCACCACTAAAGCTATTGTCATTGCTTCTTAAAACGTACAAGTCTTACACACAACCTGTTTTCTTTTCAGCACATTTGCTGTCACACCAGCAGTTTCCCAATGAGCTCACAGATGCTCTGTCTTTGCAAAACTTCAGCTTACAATCCTATAATTAATTTGTTCAGAGACTGGGTGTTTAGAAGTAACAGCTCATTAGACTAGAGAGGAAGAGGATCAATTTTCTAAGAATAATTGTTATCTTAGTTTTCTTTATTATTTGGTACTTTTAAAAAATGCACAATTTCTCTTCTACATAACCTTCGCGACTTCTGCTGATCACTGTACACTGAATACTACAAGTTACATCATTGGCTTACGGTTTTTGTTGCAAAGCACTAGATGAGGAGCTCAGTGTGTCTATAACTCCAAAGTCTCTAAATTCTATAATTTTTCAGTGATGCTCTGCCCACACATAGCAAGAGAACCCAGAAGACCTTTATCACATCAATATCAACAATATTCCTTTGAGTCAAGAACTGGTGCCATATGCAAAGATCAACCACGTGAAAGCCTTGCAGTGTCTCTTAAATTTTTAAGAAACTGCTATCCAGCTGCACATGCAAAAATACACAGACTGTTCCCCCAAAGGGAGTTGCTTCCCTGAGGAGATGCCATTGCAACTCACAACTTTTGAGGAGACTGGAAATTGAATTCAGATTCCTGTGCCTATTATTGACATCGATGGGTGAAGTATTTCAGGCACATCAAAATTTAGTCATAACTGGGAAAATGGAAAGAGATACACACAAATTTAGTCTCCTTTGCGTGCCTACAATAATTGCTGTGTAGGAAACTTTCTACAACTCTGTGTGAAGATGTCACTTTCAAAGCTTTCACTCTTTTGACCATTCTGTTACTGAAAGTTACTTTGAGCTGTAAAATATGTATTCTAAGGTGAGCTTTTACAGCTGAATTAAGCAGCAACTTGTGACAAAGCAGTTATCATCATGAGATAATTGACCTTATTTGAGAGTTAAGCATCCTGAGGCAAAGTAGAGTGTGCTTAATCCTGGCAGGTTAATTATCCAGTGATTATGGTAGCTTGGAAGGTATTACTGCTAAGAACCATTTGCAAAATGACACTATTAAAAAAACCTTAATTTAATAAAAATTAAAAGCAATGACAATAATCAAGTTCTTCAGTCATGTATTGCTAGATAATGACTGCGGAATGGCCCTACTTGGTTAGCTGCAATGACCATATAATTATTCCTTTCCTGAATGTTCCGTAGTAAATTTATTACATGAAGTACCATTAATAAATATAAAAAATTCAAGACAAGATGTTTAGGTAGGTTATAAATGAGATTTGAATAAATAAAACACCAGCGGTCACTGAGTTAATGCTGAAATTGATACATATACTGAGTTGCTACCACAGCATTCAGGGTGTAAACTGCAGCTAAGGGTATGCTGGCATTTACATTCAAAACTAGAATATTTATTCTGAGAGGTTTATAACTTGCCCATTTTAATTACCATCTGGCTGAAACTTGAAATAACCAATCTCCATTCAGATGTAAATTTTTAAGTAGAAGATGTAATTTAAAATCACTTTGCCAATTGTTTTTAGTTTAGGAATGGCAGCAATTTGGAATTTTGCTGCACTTGGATGTTTTTGTATTACTCAAAAAATAAATAGCTCAGTGCTTAACAATAGAATTTTATTGGACTATAATGTGAAGATAAATATAGGGAAGAGTAAAATCGTGTCTAAGAGTATTGTTTGTACTAATGAAGTAACAACCACACCACTTAGTATGCCTTGCTTATTTGCTAACTTAGGCACTTACACTGATGGAAAATGTAGCAAAAAGCAAAAAAAAAATCACACTAAATGGACAAAGATTTGGTGTTGGATAGCTGAAGTGGTTCATGACCCATCAAGACACACAAAAACACACCAAAAAATCCTTAATGTGCTTGTAGCTGAAATTATTATGGGAGGAAAGAAAAAGCACCAAAACCAAAGGTGGAAGCTACTAGAAGGCAGAACATGTCAGACTGAGCTTTGAGTTCTGCAATTACTTTTTATCAAAAACTATAGCAGAGAGCAGGAATGCTGACAATGAGAAGACACAGAAGCTACTCAAAACTAGAAGTACATCATGCCAAGAGCATGGTTTCAAGTCACACAGAAACAGAATAAACCACTGCAAGCAGCACTTTGACAGCTCCAAAGCAGCAACAGCCAGCTTACATAGCAGGAAGCAGAGGCTAAAAAATGAGCAGGGTTTCATGATTAGTGTAAGTAACAAAGAGGCTGGTACCACCAAGTTTAAGGATGATTACTTCAGTTTTAAATAGTATCTTTTACCCTGAAACACACCAAAATGCTTCAGAAATTATATACAGAAAATGCAGGGAGTCTTTCAACTTTAACAAATACAAGAGTACCACACAATACTCTTTGACAGCAGGTGAATAGTACCTTAACAAGCTGAAATGACAGAGGAAATTATAATAGTTTGAATCAAATTTCTGAAATGAGAGTGTCACCGGTATCATGGGCTATTGCTTATAAAATACACAAATATACAAAAAGTAACAACCTATGAAAAATAGCACCTAATGAACCGCTGTGATCTCAATTATCCTAATAGGTCAGTGGAGAAATAGTTACCGAAAAGACCCACAAGTTTTCATCCCAGAAGTCTCTATGAAGCCCTTCTACTCCAAAAGTGACTAGATTTGGTATTATTCAACTTACGAAATCTGATAGGCTTTTCTCTGTCGAGATTATACTGCTATTAAATAAAAATATTCAATACCATCTTTGTGAGGACTGTATCAAGAAAGATGTACAAAGTTAACAGTTGGAAATAGCAAGAACATGTCTGAAAAATGCTTTTTCTGTATAGTTAACTTTACTTAAAAAGGTTTCCCTTAGCCCACTGCATTTAAAAACATTGCGATTTTCTTTGCTTTACAAGTAAGTGTTTTCAATTTTTTTAAAGTCCTATATCAATGCTAGCCCCTATGTGGACATGTGGACAATAGTTTAAAAATTGACTTGTGGTGCAAGTCCCTGTGTCACAATCAGGAATAACTACTGACAGGAGTAAGTTGCTTTTCCATCATTTTCCTGTACTCATGTAGTTATCGTGAGTGACAAACCCACATTTCATTTAGGTGTGTCACATAGTTCAAGGCTTTTTTCAACCTTTTCCTGCTGAGAAAAATAACAAATATTTAAGAACACTTTCTAAAGTGAAAAAAATCAAAAAGTGCTAGCACTATGATGAGTGAAATCTGAATTAATTTGGTCTATTAACACGGACTTCCAAGCAGAATTTCATGTAATCTGTTTGCCAACTTATATAGCAAAGATAAGCCTTCCTTTGATGGACTGCCAGTCCATCTACCATAAAATCAATGAGAACCTTTCAAACCAACTCTGTATTTCTTAGTTTTCTCCTCCCACTTCCCCCCAAAAGAGTCATCTTCATCACAGAAAATGCTATTAATAGCAGCACTATGGGTACGGAAGCAAGTTACAGAAGGTCAGTGGTAGCCCTTTACATGTTTTCTTCCAGCAGAGTTAAATTCAGGGTGAGGACATTATGCACATGGACAGTTATTACAAAGCGCCAATGTGCTGGGTATTTCCTATGAGAATGAGCAAGTTGTAAACCTCTAACAGGTCAAGTGATGTCTTTGGCATCTACTGAAATATCCCAGTCCAGTGACCATAGATTTAATGTTCTAGGGACACCTCACATGGTCAGATTCCCTCTATAAAAAAAGGAGCACCATGAATCACAGAATCATCAAGGTTGGAAAAGACCTTCAAGATCATCAAGTCTAACGTTTGACTGATCATCACCCCATCAACTAGATCTGCAGCACTAAGTGCCATGTCCAGTCTTTCCTTGAACATCTCCAGGGATGGTGACTCCACCACCTCCCTGGGAAGTTCGTTCCAATGCTTGACAACCCTTTCAGTGAAGAAATTCTTCCTGATACCCAACCTGATCCTCCCCTGGCCCAGCTTTAGCCTATGTCCTGGGGAAGCAGGCTCTGAGACACAAGCACTTAAGTGGCAAGAGATACAAATACTTCCATTACTTTCTTAAGACTCACCGTTTCATTTCCAAAAAGAACATCCACGTAAGGCATGACTTTCATCATAGGCTCTTTGTAGAACTGGCTTATAAATGGTGCAGAAAGATTCAAGCTGAAGATCTTGTTGTTGGCAGAAGCCTGAGCAGCCACTTTTAATACTGCTTCTGGTGACACTGTCAGGAAAAATCCCTGCAAGCATCAAAACAAATCAATGTATGTTACTACTTTTATATTAGGTACCACATGAAGCATGCTATTTCTATAGAGTGTCTCCCAACCCACATTTGTCATACACGTGCAGATAAAAACTTTTGGGAAATACTGCCTTTCCATTAAGGTATTAAAGAGGTGACAAAGTATCTGCATATGCCTAGAATCACAGCCTTTCAAAATGAAATGTAACTCCCTACCTCTGTGTTCCATGGCAGCTAGAACTAATGTTCGTATTTTAAAACGCGATGTATTATAATTCTAAATGGTCCTTTATAGTACTAGAGTCAATCAGACTGTGCTGCTTAATTCTCAAGTCCAGTATGATGGCTCTGTACACAGCTAGGAGACTAATGAAATCCCTTACCTTAAACATTAGTACCTCGTTTACAATAAAGGACTTGAATATGCTGACTTTGTTGCACATGTTACTGTTTTGCAGAAGAAAACCTAGGGGTTTTCATATTTCCACACAAGTATGTTATTTGCTACCCTCTCCCAAAAGTACTTTTTTAAACTTTACTTTAAGGATCAACTTCCACAAATCACTACTTGTCTACTAAATTGTGAATGCTGATTTAGACTCTGTGAAGAACAAGGCTGCCATTTTGAATTTAGCATTGCAGATGGTTACCCCACCACTCGTGTTCCAGGAGCCATGTAAAGATACCCTACAGTTTCATTAAACTACTAATTAAACAAAGGCTTAGACTTTGCACTAATTAAACAAATTTTGCATGTTTTGTTTTTATAATTCTAAAGCTTATTTTACTAACTGTTCTCTAAACTCAGTGAATAACAGCAATTTTCAAGCATGAGCAGCAAGTGTTAAATTTGAGGCCAGAGATAATGTCTAAGGCACAGTGAGAAACAACTTTTGAGGAGCGTCTGACAAATAAAACACCATCTTCCTGTAACATCACCACCATGACACTCCAAAAGGTGTAATAGTGAAACAGTCTTATTTTCCAGTTTTTATCCATATGATTATGCCTTTGAATCACAGACTATCTATATCTTCATCTGGCAAACTTCAGTTATCAGATCATTTTAGGCATTCTACTCACTGGAAAAATAATATAAGTCTACAGATTAAAGACTACTTTGAGAGTATATCTATTTATTCCTCCTTACTCCATACTCTCCAGTTTAAAAAATACATGGTTGATTTCAAAATCTGGGCGCGATTTGCTACTTGACAAAGTCCAAAGGGCACAAGAATCTGATGCATGTTGTGTACCCTGAACGACTGGAAGCCTGTAAACGTCCAAGCTTCTTTGTTAATTTTACATTACGAAGAATGAAAATGAACAGTTCATATAACTTCTCATGTCCATAGCAATCTCTACCATCTTTCAGTGTTTTATTTAATGAACAGAGATGGATTTTTAAAAAAACTGTTCCAAACACAAATAAAAATCTTTCGAGGGTAACGTGTTGCCAGCTCTGGATAAATGACAGATTATTCTACAGAGGTCCACGTAAATAGTAACCTGGACAAATAATCAGGCTTCTTACCAATTTTAGGCTGAAAACTTCATCTGAAGTACAATACATCTGACTGTAATTTATGGTACAGACCACTATTCCCATGAGATCTAACTCAGGCCTGCATGCAACTCCCTTTTCCTTGGAACGGCAACATAAAAGTGCTGAGACACAGATAGGAGAGCTTGCCTTTCAGATCCTGCAAAGTAAAGGCCAGGAAATCTCAAAGGCTATAGCTCTGTCTTCTGGGTTTCTTAAAAATCACTTCTGCCATTTAATTGCATTCTTCCATGGCTTTGTTTATATTTTTATTTAAATAACTGTTTGACATTAAAATATCTAGAAATTAAGACTTCTGTGTATAACAACTCTTCGCCAAGTATAACATTTCTTTGCAAAACAAAGTTGTAGCAGTACAATCCACACAATGGAATTAACAAAGTAGGGAGAAAATGTATAAAATTTGACCTGAACAGATATGGATCTGAAGAAAACTAATTCAACCCCCCTCTTTAACTATTTAAATCAACCTTGTCTCTACTTTTAGTGGAATTCCATGTAGCTATGCCCAGTGTAGCTACAGTAACCCAGCTTCCTAAATTTAAATTAGAACTAGACAAGCCACAGACCACCATACTGTGGCATGCTACAATTGTGTAGAGGAATGAATTCCCCTAAAACAAACAGGTTTTCTTATATCTCACTGGGATTCAAGCAAAGTTGTTCTGTGACTTCCTTAGAAACTCAGCCTGCAGGCTTCTAGCAGCTGTCACTGCTTTTGATCCAGACAGATGTATACAAAGGAATGCCCAAGCCAAGTACTCTTACCTTTAATAATTAACTGTCAGCCAACATTAGCTTTGGAGGATAAATGTATCCTGCATCACTGCTGTTAAAGACTCTGTATTTCACCAGTAGGAATTTCTATTCCCACTAAAAAGAAGGTTAAGAGGCTCCACAGAAGATATTCTATGCCCACCTACAAACCTTGGACTACTTGACAGAGTTTTGGGATCCTATTTACCCTCAAAACTCAAAGGTACTTAACACAGCCATGAGGATAATACCTGTAATCAAAGGACGAGACAGCTAACAAACAGAAATTCCTGGGAAATGTACATTGCACAGAAAAATGAAATTACTGTGTATGTATCTATCCTTGTGAAGGAGGGGGGAATGCTGGTGGACAGCCAGCTCAATATGAGCCAGCAATGTGCCCAGGTGGCCACAAGAAGGCCAGTGGCATCCTGGCCTGTATCAAGAATACTGTGGCCAGCAGGACCAGGGAAGTGATTGTCCCTCTGTACTCAGCACTGGTGAGGCCACGCCTTGAGCACTGCTTTCAGTTCTGGGCTTCTCACTTCAGAAAGGACATTGAGGTGCTGGAGTGTGTCCAAAGAAGGGCAACAAGGCTCGAGAAAGATCTAGAAAACTTGTCTTAGAGGCATGGGTGAGGGACTTGGGATTGTTTCGTCCGTAGAGGAGGCCCAGGGAGAACCTCATCACTCTCTACAACTGCCTGAAAGGAGACTGCAGTGAGGTGGGGACTGGTCTCTTCTACTGTACCTACAGAGGACAAGAGGAAATGGCCTAAAGCTGAGACAGGGGAGACTCAGATTAGATATTAGAAACATTTTCACTGTAAAGGTGGTCAGGCATTGGAATAGGTTGCCCAGGAATGTGGTGGAGTCACCACTCCTGGAGGTGTTGAAGAGGCATCTGGATCTGGTGCTGGGTGATGTGGTGTAGTGGTTACAGTGGTAGGGCTGAATGGATGGTTGGACTTGATCTCCAAGATCTCTTCCAACCTTGATGAGTCTATGATAGAAGGACATGTGACAATTGGGTAGTGCAGTCACAGAAAGTGAAAGGCAGCAATACTGTACACTAAAAAAACCCTATAAAACATTACAGGCTATCAGACATATTAGCAGCACGCAGCATTCCTTTGGCGTGTGCCGATAAAGACTGAGTATACCAGATGCTACTGCTTCATGATGTGCCACTATTTTCTGCTGCTCAAGATGTAACGAGTGTCTTTTCTATGCCAGAAGGAAGGTACCATTGTACTACATGCCAGAGAGCAAGGCTGAACCAAAATACACACCAGGAAAATAGGATGGTAGGCTGAATTATGTATATGCGTGTTTGTATGTACACGTGCACAAAGCAATACCATTCTTAGGCACTGTAAGCAGTCCTTTTATTTAAATACAGTCCTTTGGTGGGGAAAAAAAACAAAATAAAGAAGTAAGAAAAACACATTCATGTACTGCAGGACACATGGCTATGGGAGATACAGTCACTTGTGTGTAACTTAAGAGCTTTTAAAATTCAATAAGATGCACGCAACAGCAGAAGACAAAGTCAACAGAGAATATTAATCTCACTTTTACAATATTCAGGAATTCTTTGATGCACCTTATAAGATATGCCAAGGTACTGTGAATACTGGATAGTCTTTTACATTCAAGTCTTTTTTTTTTTTTTTTTTTAGACGCTAGCATTACTGGAAGGATTTGGTGAGTTTACACACCAGTAATTTGTCTTGTAAGCCACCTCTCTCATTTTTATCACACATAGCCCCAAAAGGCTTCTTCTGACCTACACTAAGCTCTTACAGCACTAGCTATAGCAGATGTGAGGGCAGCAAATTAAGGGTGTCAAAAGTGTCAGCAGCACAGAAACAGAGAGTGTTGAAGAGATGACCTCATGAAACTAGCACAACTCTGGCTTTGGTGAATGTAATTCTGTATAAGGTGTTCTGTCCAAGCTGAGAAGCCTTGCCTTACACTGAATTCGTGCTCACGAATTTGTTTGGATTACATACACAGAATGTTTGCACAATGAGGATCGAGATTTTGTTTTTTCCCCAAATGAGTATTTCCAAACAAATGCAGGGCAAGATGATAACAAACAGCCTTCCAATTTGGGATTTATTATTATTTAATAGTACAGAAGCAATATGGCCTCAAGAACACACAGAGATAATAAAAATTAGGATTGCTTTCAAACCTACTACCTGCTAAAATGCATTTGCCCTCTCCAGCTCTTCCACTTTCCTTGCCACTCCCATTTGCAGAGTGGATTACATGAAAATAACTTTATCATGTGAATGACAGGATTTTGACCCATGGTATTCTGAGCTGATTTCTGTATGCCATTTGGTAACAATGTAAAATCAATAAATCGTAAGTGTGAATCAAAATATTTAACTTTCAGGAAAACAGATACAACAGTCTGCTGCTATTTAAGACAAATTATATTCTGCCAACAGAAAAGGAGCACATAATTTAATCCAAAATTATTTTATAGCAAGCATTAAAATAAAAATGCAATTATGACGACATCAGACTCATCCATCTAAAGGGTGGTTTTTTTCAGGCACACAGAAAACTTGACAGTTACGTAGTGACAGTCCTGATAAATACCACGATTCAGTAAAGCCCAACAGAAATCATCTAACTTCAAGTGTGCTGGCAGTTCCAGTGAAAGAGTGAGAGTGCTGAGGTGCCAAATTACATGACATGAGGTTGCTCCATTACATGACAGACACAACCAAGTCAGAGCTTTTGGACCTGGTTAAGTTTCCTGTATTCTGTGCACAAAGAGAGCTTCAAGCCACACACTTGGGCAGAAGAGGCATCCCTCAGCTCTGCTCTGCCATCAGTCTCATCTGCTGCAGTCTAGCAAAAATACCAGGGCTTGGAAGGAGTGAGGCTGCAACACATGGCAATTCCTGAGCTGGAGAATGAACCACTAGGTAACTGCTCCAGACGGAAGAACTTACACAAGGCTTCCAGGTGCTCTTACAACCAGAAGATTCTGAAAGACTTTTGTATTCCAGCCTCTGAACTGCCTGAGCACAGATGGGGTGCAGTCCATGTCCCACCCACTGTGAGACATGGCAATGAAATCATCTTCCCTCAGAACATGAAGCAGAAGGAATCTTCTTGGAATGACAGAGCAAAAACTCTTCATCTGTCTTAGTACTTATGTGAGTTTAAAAGAGCAGGGAACAATTTAGAAACTAACAGTGAAACATCTGAGCACGTTACCTGGAATGTGCAAGACTGCCAAGTTAGCAGATTTATTGACCCCTTACCTCTTGAATCTCTGAGTTTATACTTGCAACCTGTTCCTGCTTGAAAGTATTGTTACATTATTTTCCTTACTGAGCTACAACAGAATAGTCATGATGATACAGATACTAAAATACTCACAGTATGAGGAAAAAAAACTCCAGAAATAATTAATAAACACCCACAAATTAAATAATCAGCATGACCTTTACTAATAAAGGTGCTTGTGCTTTAAAGTAGGGTTTTACTTTCTCTAGAAAGGACAAAAGCTCTTTATAACTATCCACTTGGGAAATGTTTGATCTGTAAATTAGTGAAATACATGAACCTTATTTTAATCTATGTACCTGTTCTTCCTGTAATAGGTAACTTAGGAACTTAGAAAGTACCTAGACAATATCAATTGCATTTTTGAACTAAATTTTCTCTCATAGTCATCAGCAAGCAGTTACTTAATGAAACAAAACCCGCTGTTTTTTGTCCAGCTCCTACTGGAGACAGTTGTTTTAAATCAGGAAGCAAGGACAGCAAGAATGCAACAATTTCTCTGAGTAATTGTTTTGGCTTGTTCCTGTATGCATTGTTTATTTTTATGAAAGTATTGCTTTATAACTGGAAAATGACTAAGCCATAAACTATTGTTTTATCATTCTGAGTGGCCAGTGTTTCTGGTTTCGATAAAAGCCAAGTTTCAAACAGTTTTCAGGAACATAGGAAAAAACCTAACTGTCAGTAAATGTGCTTATATTGACTGTGACATTTTCCTCTATGATGGTGCCAACATGTCAGAAGGAGAAGATTGCTTTCAGACTTGAACAGCTTCTTTGCTGCTGAAGTGAACTCTCATTGCTGCCATATTTGTATCTATCAGCAGCAGAACACCTACAATATCTGGCATTGCATGTTGAAGAAAACAATTATTTTATGCATACATTACCAACTTATTCTTAATTTTAATCAGTTTGGAAATATTTTTCAATTCTGATTACTATTGATTAAAACTGGCACTCTCCAGGAGGTGTTCCAAGCCATGTTTAAGACAAAATAATTGTGCAACTTTACTTAGGAGATGTGTACTCACAGAGTGTGTAGATGAGAACTTTAACAATGAGGTGTAACATGTGCCAGAGAGCAGTAATATACCTACTTTTGGTGTAGAGAAATGTCATTCCAAATAAAGAAATTCTCCTACTTCCCTGAAAAGTACAAAGTTAGTTAAGATATTAATTTATCTTGCCAAAACCGAGCTTAAGAATTTGGTTTGACATTGCTCCCTGAAGTCTGCCCCTCTGTGAAAATGCAAAAACACCTCTCAAATATATTCTTTCAAATTCAGTATATAGTTTTATATGAGTTTATTAAGTTCAGGGAGTGAGATGTATATATTTAATTATACTGAATTTAGAATAAAATTTTGGAGGAAGCGCTAAACATCATCTGGGAGATAGGAGCCCAGAGATTTTATTACTTTGATTAATAATTCAACCTCTTTTGCCTCTGTTTACCCACTTGCAAAATAGTTATAATGATAAATACACCTCCATTGGTAGAACCAGTGGGAGGTTTAATTACTTAACATTACTGAAATGACTGAAATTTTGTGTTGAAAGGTATTATAGAGTATAGGGTATTACCATCAATAAAATATAAGCTGCAAATCAAGCAAGCTATGATAAAGAGCAAGCAAATTCATTTCTCTTAGTATCCCTGAACCACTTTGCCACACTTTTTTTTCATTGAAAACCAATTTAATCCTTACTGAGAAAGCCATGCATCTTAAAAAATTGTTAAATTGCTGATTAAAGAGAGAAACCATTTCTTTCACCTTTCATCCTTCTAAAATGACTCTTTATTAGGTTTGTCTAACTTGTCTACTAATATGAGGATAATGTTGTGTTTAGACCAAAAAGTAGACTCAGACATACTTTTCAATTGTTTAATTAAACAATATCCAGAAGTCTAAAAATTGGCATCAGTATTATTGATAATGTTTGGAAAAATGAGACAACTGGTTTTCTATCTTAATTGCCAAAATTTTGAGCATAATCCCAGGATCCTTGTCCTGGCAAATAAGCACTTCAGGAAGCATAGAATAAGGTATGGTTAATTTAGGCCCTTGATGATTGTGCAACATTTGCTTTTTTGTATATGGCTAGTTCCATTAATATAATGTGGCATCTCATAAATTATGTAAACATCAACCATATGTTGAATTCATTCAAGTTTGGTGTGTACATAATATTTACAGTATATTAGTAAATTGAGAGAATCTATGTAACTACAAATGCATAGAGAATTTCTAATTCTCTAGACAGTTAATCCTCAGTTTGAAAGCTCTCTAAGCAAATACTTTAAACAAGCCTATTTCTTGCTTATTAAAATAGCCTTGAACAAGAGGAGAACAAATAGGAGTATTTGCTTAATTAAGTGTGCCTACATCAGCACAGTGGTCTGTTTTATGAATACAGGTAAAACATCAGAGTGAAACAATGACTGACCATTGGTATATCAGCAGATAATCACTGCTGACTGACTGGGTGTCAAAAGGAAAAAAAAAGTCTCACCAAGCTCATGCCCTATACCAGCATACACTGCTATACCCGTGGCCTCAGCGTAAGGATCCCCAGGTGATGCAGGGGAATGCAACAGTTACATAATATAAACAAACACGAGAATGAGTCCAGTGCCTTGGAAAATAAGTCAGTCTTACAGATTTCCCTGCCAACAATGTGGCCATGCTATGAAACGTTTCACTTCAATTCAGGTTAGAAAGCAGATACAAGGTATAATGAAATATAGGTATGTTTCTCCCTAAGCACTCTAATACTGAAACACTTCAGCAGAAACCTTTCTTCCCTCCCCCAACTACCTTTGAGATCTTGTAATTTATAAGAACATAGCAGCATGGGGATTAAATATTAATCAAAGTCATTACCATCATCGTTAGAACATATTTCAAGAGCCCCAAAGAAAGAGCATATTATTTCACTAATAAAGATCGTATCATCAGAAATATGTAGCATGGTAGGTATGAAAAGAAAAAAAAAAAGATCAAGTGGTAAGTCAAAAGATTTCTGAAGTTTATAGCACTATTCAAATACTAACTCATCCTTTAACTGAGTCTGTTTAAACAAGGCAGACTCATCATGAGAAAAACCGAGCTCTATATAGAACCACAGAAGCACACAGCACATTTAAAAAATGTAACTTTGCTGAGTGAAAGAAACCACCCACCGAACTAAAATAAAACTTAAAAAGAGGGATCCAAACTACACCACTATATTAGTGCAACTCTGGAGCAGCTCCAAAGCTTCAGTGGAGACCTGAGATCTGAATTCACTTGGTGTGGGAGAGGGCTTTCCGAAGCACAACCAGGGCACCTGAAACCAACATTGTTCACAGGATGACTTATTCTTTGCATTAAAGAAATGACCAGCTGTATGAAGTAGTAGGACTTGCACTATTTGCAAATTAAGGTGTAAATAATTATTAACACAAATACCTCTCCCACTCCCCAAGGTGCTTCCTAGCTGATTTTAAACAGCCTACATATCCTTACATTTACTTTCATGTTTAAGCATCACTATTGCGTAGAATTAAGTGCATAGTGCAATAAAAAGCTCAGAAGAATGAAAAAGATTATTGGCATAATAATAAAGGATGTATTTCCATTTCCAGCTTACCAAGTTACAAGTAAGTATGTTAAATATTTCTTTTAAGTATCACTACTCTCACAACTCTATCCTCAGAACCTCAATTTCAATGAAATGTCTTTCACAGCAAATATAACATTTACTATGAACATGCAATTAGGTCCTAATCGCTTGGATTAATTACCACATCAGGGTTTACAATAAAACATTTATTGCTCACACTTCCACACATTAAAATTAATTATTTAAAAGAACATTAATGTTATTGCTTGGCCTTTTAATTTTCATTATAGAAAGACTCTTACATGGCTTTGTTTCTGAACACAAATAAATGAGGGTCAGGATCTATGCTAATTCTAATAATTATTAATATAGCTGAAATGTGGACAGTTGCTACGCTCTAAACAGAGATCTTCACTTAAATTAATTTGGGTAATAATAACTGCCTGTAGAATACCTTGAATACAATGAGCTGTGTGAGTGTTTCGCATTAATTATTATAGTCTGAATAAGTACTTCCTTCAAATTCCAAGGGTGAGGGGGAAATACCCCTAATTATTAGCTTTTTAGAGCCAAATAATACTTACATTAAGTTCCTGTTCCTAATAAACTTACGAGCTCATACCTCAGAAACCCACTTTTAATAGCAGGACCACTACCGTAACCAGGGAGAGTAGTGTTAAGTCTTTTACTTCTACATCTTATAATCTCAGGGGAAACTTCCCTGCTAAGGCATTATTTTCTGTAAAGATATTATTTTCTGTAATGTCCTGTTATTGGGGGAGTAAGAGGTTTTAGTAGGGGCTTCACTTCGCACTGCTATTCAAGATGCTTGAATACTCTAAGTAAGTATTAATTTTCTACTGAGTATTTTCCATGCTTCTCTACCTGAAACTGACTCCACTCCTGTTACACTATTTGCCCATCTTCAGAGAAAATCACACTCCCAGTACAGGAAATATGACTGAATAAATATTTCTTTCCCCATTTTATTAAAAACATAGTATTTTAAAAAACAGGTTTAGAACAATAAATGATCAGGTTAGATGGTCAACCTATGACAGAGAACTAACCTTTCTTAATGCAGAATATCAGTGAGTTTGCAAGTCAAATGATTTTGAGAACAGGAAGCCCCTGGAACTTAGTGACTTAATACTTGTGTTCCCTAAGAATGTGTGACACCACCCTTTTAGTCTCCTTGAGAGTGTAAGGCACCTAGGGACCTTCTCAGTGTTCAGGACAGGTATCCAGGTTTGCCGGGATACAGGGGCCTTCTGCGGATGTTGGGCTGTGTTTAGCACCAAACGTTCCCATGCCTGCACTTGCACAGCACTGTGCATCTCAGACAAAGCACTCCAGCAAAAGCACTCCTGTGGCAGGGTGGCTCTCAGGAAACACTGACCGAGGCTGCTCATACACGAAGTGCGAGGCGATTTTTCATAGTAGGATCACGTGCTACTGATTTCAAAAATACTGTGCAATGTTACATGTTTTTCCTGCAACAGTAGAAACATATGGGCACTAATTTTTAATGTATGACAAAACATGGATTTCGTAAACTGCCTTGTAAATGGGAATTTATAGTTCCAAATCAATTTACAGATTAAAAACAACAGTGCAGAATACAAATAGCAATTAAGAAAATCACTGCTAACCAGTTAGTAAGTGACTTCTTTGGACTCATTTAAGTCTCCAAAACTTTTATTTTATGGAAACAAGGTTACATTGAAGGAGATATTTCCAACGTGGCAATTCTAGTTCTATAAGGCAGGCCTAACCCCCTGAACCAATGTCTCTTCTATTTGTTAGTGCCCAAATTAGTTTGTGTGTTTTAATTCAAGTGGCTTATTTTTGAAATTTTGAAATGTAAAGGAAAAAATAAGAGATTTATGTAAGTTCATGTTCTTAAAAATGGTATTTAAAATTATATAAATCAAACTGCTTTTGAAACTCATGTGAGTTTTACAGTACTCCAAGAAATTTCAGATGGAAAAAGAATTTTCAGGATATGGATCAAACATTAGAACTTCCTTGGAAGTATTCAAAATGACTGAACATAAAGCTACTGTAAACTTCAAATTTGCTCTAGCAAACCTCTAGGGGTCCATTGCATCCTGAATTATTGTAAAAATCTATGATATACTAGATCTGTGCATAGTTGAAAAATATGGACAAAAAGTATGTGGCAAACCCATACAGTCTCCAATGCTGTATCAACTTTTAAGAAAGTATTTCAAAGCAGAGCATCCCAGGTAGTACTCTAACAACTGGAAATTAGGTGTTTTACCCTGAAATAACCACCACAAAATTTATACACTTTGCAAACAAACCACGTAAGATGCATTAGAACACCTTAGAGTTTGAGATCTTTCTGCAGCCCTTCCTCTTCACATGGAGCATCTCTGAATTCCAAATTATGAAGTCAATGTGATCTTAATAACGCCTACAACTCTATATGTAGACAGTCTTTTGAACAGGAATGAGCTCTGTTACAGAATATTAATCAGAATATTAATTATGAAAAAATGTTCCCTGTTCTTTTTTACCCTTTACTTGAATCTTTGCCCATTCAATTTGTGTCCTTGAAAACAGAGAGAATAAGAAAAACAGATACTAAAGCCATCATAATGTATTTAACAGTGTTAACTTGTGTGCTAATTTATACACTATAACCATGATTTCTGGATTAGACTATCACTGAATAACTTTGACATATTTGACACACAAAACAAAGACAAATGAAAAAGCACTCCTTTTAAAATCAGCATTTGAGCTCATGTTTCAGTGCTTTTAAAAGAAAATGAAGTTGGGATGTCTCAAAATCACCTACTTAGTTCTGAGACGTTAAATCCCTTCCTTATGATAGATAAACACAATTTCTACTTTTTAAACAGCCAAACAAGAACATTTTGAAACTGTATAACAGAATAACCTCATTTTAGGGAATGAAAATTATTAGTCCATGTCAAAGTAAAATGCAGCATGCATTCTTCAAAGCAAACAAGGAAAGTGTCTGTCTCAAGTTTTTGATGTATTTTTACATATCTGTATCAATGACATGCCTTCATTTAAAGAGAAGTCAGATGATTTGGTATTTATTGGAACTTGCTCTCTCTTCAAAACACCTAACTATGGAAATCAAGGATTTCCTTTTCACTCCTGTCCCTACAGTGCCTCCTCATCAACATCTATGGTCCAACCCAGTCATGAGTCTCATAAGAAACCAAAGCTGGCAGAGTGGTATCAAACACTTCTAAAAATAATAAGAAACAGAAGTGATGATGATACCTTGAAACCAGAGCTCAGCAGTCATGGATAAATCCTTTACATTTCTCCAATTTTCTTATATTTAGAGCTATAATTTTCTTCAGTAAAGGCAGTTGAGACACAAACCAGCTATTCTGACAAAATTTTGCCCTGGAGAGCAGTATCTATATGATACTATTTAACACATCTTCTGCAGAAAAAAATTAAGCACAAGAAGTTTCCTTCTGAAACAAATATTCAGAACTGGTACAAATCACAGAAAAACTTATTACAACAGTCATAGCAATAATCATTGAAAATCAAAGGGTTAAGTAGTTGGCAATGACATGAACAACAGAAAAAATTATTTGACAAGATTCCACCCTCATTCCAATCTCTACCAAAGCATCAATTGTAATTATAAATTTTCACCAAAGATGTCAGATTCTTATGTTAATCTCTGCACAATCTGACATTGCCATTCTTCCACTCATATAGATGTGAACAGTTATCATTTTGTTTGTATGTCACCACAGACAACATAATCAATAGTTTTCATATCTCTCTGTTCATACTTTTTGTTAAAATGAATTTCGTGAGCGCTGCTTACTTTTGTTCCACTATGAAACTTGTTACTGCTTGAATAGAGAGTACCTAATCTCAACAATAAACATTATAATGTATGATAGAGCAGTCAAGGGGAAAGAAGTTCCAAGATTTTTTTCCAGTCCCCATTTTAACATAGTCTGTCCTTAGCAAATTAATATCTAACAACAGTGACACGAAAGCAACACAATGGATGGCTTTGTTCACTTTAGATGTACTAATCTGAAGCACAAACTGCCTTTCACTCCTTTTCCTTTTATGTTCTGTAATTCTGTAGTAAGGAAATCTTATTTCATGAAACTCAAAGCAAAAAATTTATAACTGGAAATAACTGGTTTATAAAATATTACATGTCAGCATCAATAATTTAAAGATAATCCACAAACAGATGGATTGCTTGTTTATTGTTTCCATACCCAAAGAGCCAGCAGGAAGCCTAGAGATATTCCTTCTGACCTGTCACTCAGGTGAAAAAACCATGCAGGGACATTCAGCTCTTCCTACAGTTCCACAGCAGAACTCCCTCACCTCTGAGCACAGTCAGCACAGTTGCTCCATACCAGAAACAGACACTGATAGATTTTCACAACAGTTGTAAATGACGCTCGTTGAAGAATTGCTCATCCTAGGATAGTGGCTCCCATGCAGGTAAACTTGATCCTTACTGTGCTGATCCATATACCTATTCTTCATGGATGCTACTTTTAAAAAGTAATTTTTTAAATCAGTCACCAGAGGCACAAACTGAAATGCAAAGAGGAGAATAAATTTCATGCTGGCATAGGCTTTACTTTAGCTTTTACAAATGAGCACCACTGTAGCAATGGTGAAACTTGTGTGGATTTTATGTTTGCTGAACTTGAGTTTAGAAACTGACTTTCTTCATACGCAGTCAAATGGGGAGTTTCCCTTCCACGCACCAAAACAGACCAAACTGCTCCAGCAGAAAAGACTTTTTTTGGATATAATGTTTTAACTAAGGTTTGAGGCTCTAGCTTCACCAAATGAGGACTTTAGATACTTAATACCCAACAAAGACAGTCCAGATCTTCTATTGCCAGCACTCAACTGATTTTATCCAGTGTGAACTAGAACCAGTTAAGAGCTGGCTTCATCCACACCTTATCAGCTTACAACTGATATACATAAATCATAGAATATGCTTGTATCACCTAACTGTTAGGTTTAGCCAGAGGTAATTACTGCTAAGAAACTGCAAGCCCAGCCTTGTCTAGAAGCAGAGAAATTATGTGAGTCCCCCTTGAAGGAGAGCCTCAGGCCTTTGAAGCTTATGCACTTAACTTTGTAAATCCAACAGTACTCAAGTCTAAGTGTAGCGCACATCCATAACCTCTGAGTTATAATACCACAGTATGCTTCAGGCTGCTGAAAAAGCAGACTTCAGAGAATGGTTTTCAGCGCAGCAGTACTTCTGTATATGTGTAATAAACAGTCCCTGAAGTGTCTTCTGACCCTATTTACTCCTGAAAAACTGCATTCATACACACAGGAGTTGCAGAAGTCTTCCTGTGAACTTGCTTTTCTAGCAATTTGCTCTCCACAACAATTGCTCACATCTCACATACCCTGCCATATCCCTGGCCACTCCAATCTTGGAGCAAAGGAACTTTAGAATATTCACTGCTAGTAATAGTCCTTGGAAAATATTCAACAATTTCAAGACTCTATGATACATTTTAGAATTCAGATATTTAACACCACTGATGATTACCAATTTTCCACAATTACCACCATAATCATTCTATGAGGATTCCGTCCTGAGGATACAGATGACCGGGAGATGTGTGAAACTTTAAAAAAAAATCTTCTGAATGTCTGGCATTTTGACAGAGTAATACTTTGTCTGCTTTTCTGACTGCCTGCTACAAATATTTATTTGCCTTTGGATATTTTTCTTATGGCAAAAGAGTCTGTTGTAAGGAGATGTGTACCTTGGTTTTACTACAGTGAATTATGCATCTATTCAGAGATCGTGCTCTCTCGAATGAACGTCCAAGCCTGCTAAAAATGTCTGCCAGCATACTGTGAAGATCTGGGAAATGGCACACCCTCACAAATGCCAGATGTAATTCTGCCCACAAGAAAAGTCAGATGGATTCCTCTAATAAATTCCTACTTCTTTTGTCTGCCTCTTGGTTGATATATGATACCACTGCACATGTATCCAATTTTATTAAAATTTGTCCCATCAGCTCTACTCTAAAAGCAGAATTTTCAGATTTACCCTGTGCACATTTGTTACAAGTTGTTTCTAAGCTGAAACCCAAGTGTTAAGCTTTATTCCACTTTAGTTCAGCAAGGTCCATATCTGGTCAGGCAGTCTTCTGTGCTTGTGGCTGTGAAAAACAACTGCATTTTTCTAAGAGTGCTTGGATATTTGAGCTTCCATCTCATTAAATTTTTCAGTTAGCCCTGAAACTGGAATTATTATGTTGAATTTGGCTAAATGTGAAAATCTTCATAAATAGTGGAGTTGAAGCTACAACACATGCCACAGGACTATATGCAAGCCACAAAGATCTCAGCAGAGCTAGCTCTTCAAATCCTAGCAGAAGCTTTGCTGAAGAACTAAACTGGAGAATAACATTCTTTAGTGTTGAAAGCTTAATATTGAAAGCTTTTCCTTAATGAGTGGCTAACAAAGTACTTCGCTGTGGAGATACTGGTAAATCTATAATTACAGATATCACTCAATTCCCCCGTCCCAAAGACATACCTAATGTTAATCAGTATACACAGGAAATTCACACAGTTGAAAGCCAACACGGTTGTCTATGGTCTTTGCTCAATTTGACACTAATAAAACTGTGAACTACTCTGAAAACCTCATGTCCGAAAAATCACCACACATTATAAAAGTATCTACTTGAAAGTTAAATAAAGTAGCAATTCAAAGTAACTTTGAAAAGGCTTTTTGAGTGAATATTACCTATAATTTTAGCATGATAATTTCCAAGTAGTCATATATACTGGAGAACAACTGCATTTGCTACATAGTCAAGATTTTCCTAAGAGGGAACACCGAAGAAGCCCAGTCAAAGTTTTTTGAAATGGGAAATATTTAGACTTGATATTGAGCTAATATTGTAAAATCTTGCACTGAATTACTCATACATTTCAAGACTGATAAAATAACTCCATATAAACAAATTCCCTTCCTTCCTCTGCTCCCCAAAATACAGATATACAAATATGCTTCTTGTTCTGCACTGCTTCATGTACAGAAACTAAGCTTTTAATTCAACTTGTCTTTCTGTAGTATTACTAGCTTGCAGAAAAGCGTGTGTTTTGTTTCTAAAAATGACATTTTTGGCATTATGCCCACATTACTTAGGATTCTGAAGATATTGTCCACAGTCATCCTCCTACTTCCAGTCATTCATTTTGCAAGTAGTGTTTGCAGAGACTGATGATCTAGAAAGTCCCTTGTGGTAAGATTTTGTATTCCACTTTCTTTCTTCTCCACTGAGGGTAGTAAGTTCTATTCTATTCGCATTTAAAAGAGCATGGAGTGTAAAAGTTAGTGATGCCCATGGGAAGATACTTTTCTGTTTGGGACAAAGAAGAGATTAATATTGTGTGAGAAACAGGGAGATAAATTTTAATGCAAGTGTGAAAATGAACTGGGGTTACCATTTGTGTCACTGTGGTGTCACAACTGGCCTTGTGATAGATGAGTCTTAGTCTGTGTATGAAATTAATATATACTAAAAACTTTATTAATGGAAATATTAATTACTCCAGGATGATAACACACCTTGGATCTAAATCAGATACTGCTCAAGTGCACACCAGGGATAACTAAGTATTGTTATATGAGTGTCTTTCTCACCTGAGAAATATACAATAAAGATTCTATACATTTCAGTTCTTGCAGAAAACTATCCAAAAGCATACTGGGGCTTCCTGGAGAAAGAGAAAACCTCTAAAAGGGGCCTTTAAAGTTGGCAAAATCAGTAAATTTAATCTATCCACTTTCTTTTGACCTTTAAACCCGACCTGAAAAAAGTGTTCAGCAACATAAATTTGATCTCTAAAGGCTGCTGCAGATCTCATTTTCTGCTGTTTTTCCATTAGGCATTTATGGGACTTGCTGGTGTTACAGGGGACTAGTAAAATGTCGAAGTAATCCTGCAGTTCCTGTGTATGAATTCAGCTTTTCCCTGTGAGATGACAACATTTTTTTCTCTGCCAGGGTTTTTTTCAGATACTGGAGTATAAGACTAATACCATAGGTGTGATTTTTTTTTTTTTTTTTTTTCCCCCATTTGGTAACATTAACCAGATCTAGCAGTTCAAGTGTTGAAACAAAAGAATTCTTTCCTGAGCCAATAAGGTGGCTTGGTGCACATCTGCACTAATTGAAATCACAGCATGGCTTTTCAGGATAGGAATTGTATCCAAAGCATACAGAGGA
This sequence comes from Platysteira castanea, assembly GCA_013397175.1. Taxonomy (NCBI): domain Eukaryota; kingdom Metazoa; phylum Chordata; class Aves; order Passeriformes; genus Platysteira; species Platysteira castanea. The sequence goes on along the minus strand of VYXC01000929.1, from coordinate 2,314,653 downwards.
TTTGAAGATCTTGGTTGTGTATTTGTACATTCTCTTAAGTGCAGAGGAAAGCAGCTGCTTCCATTTACGAACTGTGCTGATACATGTGCCTCAACGTACCAGTGATACAACGTGCAACTTAGCAAGCTAAAGATCTGCCAACTGTTTTAACAAGGAATAGGGAGAGGACAGGTATAGAAGGCAAGGCAACAGAAAAGAATTTATAATAAAGATATCTAATTTTCAAGTAGCACATTCTATAATTTATGCTATAATTCTCAAGGATTAGAGCTAGAGGATAAAAATAAGGTTATTTATTACATCATCCTGCCCTTTCACCCACCGATAATGGCCCTTGACTTCCAAGTTCCCTTCTCCCATCTTTCTGGCTATTGCGCTGTTTTTCCATAATACAGCCAAACCAAATTCACTTTCCACTCCTTTTATGCTATAGTAAATTTTGATGTAAATTCTTCTTTCCGAAGTGTTCTTTTTCTCTTGACTTTGCTAACTTTTCCCTTTTCAATGCTCTTACCTAACAACTCCCTCAGTACCTCTTTTGAAACATCCCCTTCGATAATACTGAACGTGGCTCTACAGGAGGGTTTAACATATCCTTACACTACCTCTGGCTCCAGCCTATTTTGAGGTAATCATTACCAAACACATTTAAGCTGATGGTGGAAGGACCTTTGTTTCTTCTCCTCTTTCTGTTTTAGTCCTGTCTTCTTCTGTCCAAGTTGATATCCCTATTTTCAAACCACATTGTCAGTTTAAATATTTTTTTATGTTGTCACTTGAATTCTTCTAATAGTTTCTGCATAAAATTTCCTTTACTTATTAGTCACACAGCTTAAACTAAGAAGACATCACCTTATTTCAACTGTGTTTGAAAAAGAAATACAAATAATTTTCCATTCATCACCTCCTGATTCGAGTTTTTGGGATTCGGCTTCTCTTCCAGGCTTTGGTACCCATCTTAAACCAGACTGTCTGTGAGCATTCACTGCTTGCTACTTCACTTTCAAAACAATCAGCTACCTGCTTTTATCCCATTCTGTCCCACAAGCAGGTGGACAGCTTCCCATAACCCTCTCCTTCTCCAGGACCACTATAAAACTTTTAGTGCTGGAGATTCTGGGAATTCTGGAATACTCAGACCAACATCATTGCTATGTTCTTATTTTTATGTGCTTTCCCTACTGCACACTCTGCAACAGGAAATACTTCTTTGAGTAGCACCCCAGCAGGGCTTGGATCTGTCACTGGGCTCCAAGGCACTACAACAATAGATGAAAAAAGAGTAAGTTTGTGTGAAAGTTTATAGAGAAAGTTCCAGAGACAGAGAGCAAAGAGAGCAGGGTTTTGAGTGTGTTTTACTCCATGCAACTCACATAATACTGACCACAGTCAGTCCATATGCTGCAATTGTAGTAAAACAACAGAAGAAATAGAGGGGGGGTATAACTGCAATGCTTTTGTTAAACAGCAAAAATAAAATCACTCATTATTGATTTAGTCCTGGAAAACCATAAAAGCATTTCTATTCAATAATTAAATACTGCACAGCAGAGGGAGTTATACCAAAGAGAGTTAGGATGCTGACATTATCACAAGAGAAGTAAAATTCAGTTCAATCAATGAATTTCGGTGTCAACAGAAGAAAATAAGGATTGTGATCACATACAGTCATAAGCGTTCCTTTGGAAGAAAAACTCATGTAATTAAAGGTGCTAGTTTCCACATCAAATTCCACTTTGGATGTGGTTAAATTCCAGCTTGGTTAAGTATTTCCTGTCTATTTAATTTCATCCTGTAGATCCAGCTGCACATAGTTATTCCACACTTCCTGTTCTAAACTATCACATACTGCCATTGTGAGTTGTTGAGCAGCTTCATTCTTTTTGATTCTTTATATGATGTATCAATTACATCATCTAGAAAGTGCTTTGAGACTCTCTGAGAAGTTACCAGAGATGTCAGGTTGTATCCCTAACAAACAACAAGTAAGTGGAAACTTAAAAAATCCCCGACATTTAAAAGGCAATATAAGCACAGTAAGAATTGTTAGATTACGGAAAATTATGCAGAGTGACCAAAAAATAAAAGTCAAATAAAAATTAATTCCAGACAGAGTTTTCAGAAAAGTTACCTCCATTTCATCATAAACAGGCTGCAGTTTCTAGGATGGTATCAGGGGGAAAAAAATCAAGGAGATTTAGAAGTAATATACAAAACTAAAAACCTGATATTTCTCTGTATTTCTTCTCTTTCACTTTTTTGCATAATATAAGTAGATGACAAAACACAAGTATGCCCTGTCAATCACTCAGTAATACCCTAGCACTCTTACCAGCTCACAAAGGACCAGAGAAGCCGAGTCCTCAGATAACACCTGGTCTAAAAGCCTTAAAAGCGTTTAAAAACATTGATCAGTATATAAAACTGCACTATATATAATCCCAAAAGGGAATCAATTCACTTTTATGCTGTAGTAAGAAGGAGAAATAGCAGTCCTTGACTGTCAAGCTCCCACAGACTTAGTAAACCTGGGCTGACCAAATAACAGGTTGCTGTTATTTACATTTTTTAATTTGGGATTCAGTCATATAATCCAGTATCAATTGTTCACTGTACTATTCTTCTATTTCCTCTGTAAATCATGTCAACTAAGGCCTCTCTAAACTGAACTTAAAAACCAGGATTCTTTGATGTAAAATGGTACAAGCCATCCTTTAAAATCTTATACAGTTATATGTGTGGGAAGGAAAAAAAACCAGTGCTCTGGCCATAAACAGGTAACAGGTGGCACTCAAGACCATGACCAGAATTACTGGTGCTTCTAACCACTGCAGGCACCTCAAACATGCACCAAGTCTGTGCATGGAACAAGAAAAACATTTTTGGAGGACAAGAACATATTGTCAGTATGGATAAGCAAAGCAACAATACACCTGAACAAATTATGAGTAAAATGTTCACCATCCACATGGGAACTGTCCCATAACTCTTTCACTGGTTACAGCCTGAATAACAAAGAGGATCGTTTACCTGAAGATCACTTCAAAAGGCCATTTCTGATTTTGCATCTGGAACATGCTTCAGGAGTTTGGGCCAGGCATGTTGGGAAGTGATGTCCTTTTCTGCACTGAAGCATCATTACCCAAGCCTCTCTTGACAGGATGGACTCACAAAGAGCTCAATTATCAGTGATGCAACTTCAGCAAACAAAATCCCCTCTTGGCTGTACCACAATGATGAGTAAACTCTGCTACACCCACATCAATCCATTGCTTCAGAGTTTCCCTGCCTAAAGACTGACAGAGGTTCTAAGTGAAGTCCTCAGTGTAGAAGACATCACCTTAGACAACACCTCTAACCACACAATCTCCTTATGGGCACATGACTCTTGTGGAGAAGTAAAAGGGCACGGATATAACTTCAGCAGAATGTATCCCTGCAAGGCTGATTGTTTATTAAAAAGAATAAACTAGCTAAGACAGGCACTTGGACATTACCGTAAGAATTCTGAATGAACATTTTATATAAATGTTTATATAAACTACTTGGTAGCTACCTTTTTCCCTTTTAGCCAACACACAGGAGCACAGAACATATTCTGGTTTCAGCCTCCAATACTCACATAAGGTCTATCTACACAGCATTGCCATTTTCTCAAGAAACCTAGATGTAACACAACTTTTCTACGACATTCTAACAAACAGATTTCATCATTCAAATGGTTTGAACCAAATTCATGCTCTTAAAAAAAGTCAGTGCTCACTATGTCTCAAAACCTAGACAAACACAAGAACAGCACACGCTGCCTGTGATACCGTGTTTCTCACAAGGCATCAAAGGGTTTGGATGTGGTAACAATACTGGTGGAAAAGCCACTTCCTACCAATACCAGAGACAACGTGTTAGTAAGACAAACCAGTAAGACACATTAAAAAGACAAAGACTTGCTATGATTCCTTCAGCACATTTCAGACTAATGACCCACAATAGTGAAGGACCTACTGGTTTTACAATGCAGATCAATGCAGTGAATGGCTCCTCTTGACTTTCATTATACGAATTATGAATTGCTCTGGAGAAATGGAAACAGCACACTAAGTAAATGTAATTTCTCTTTTGTTTACACTTCTGTAAATCACAGTACTGGAATACCAATAGTTTTTCCACTCAAGTGAGGAGAAACAAAAGAACTTAATACCATCAAAAGTTGTGAACACAGAAATCCACGAATGTAAAAGAAACCCTGGACACGTAGAGGCACAAACTGGGAGACACCAGTTAAGCTATTTTCACATTCAACCTCAAATCAGTTTTACTGCAACATGCACATAATGTTTCACATCAGTGTAACTTAAAATAAAATTTACTTTATTCTTTCTAAATGTGTTTGCTGATGTAGGGAAACATGACCAAACAATGAGTCTCCATTTAGCAGTGGAAACACAGAATTATATTTGCTTTTTTATTAAAATAACATGTGAAAGATGTATTACAGATTGAACTTCCTTTTGGAAACTTTAGCTGCCCTGGGAGACAACACAGCCTATAATATTTCTTTACTAAGAATATCCATAATAGTTTTGGAAAGGTCTTAAAATAAAATCTAAAATATGCATGAAATATATGTTTTTCATGAGTTCTTTTCTTCCCTGTCTTTTCCTTATGAGCTCTAAACTGCCAATTTTAATGTTTTAATATTTAATTCAATTCACTTAGTCTTTTCACCCTTTGCCTTGTAGGATTTAGGAGAGAAAGGTTGAAAAGTTAAAGAAAAGGGGAATTTATCTAATTAAATGGAAATCTTTTAATGATGTTATGAAACCACTCAGAGCAATGTTTTAGATTTGCTCCTGCTGTTGTTTGAAGCTGTGGTGTTAAAAATGCCCTGGTTAGAGTTACAGACTGTTCTAAAAAACTGTGAGGAATTTATGTAGGATTTAAAACAGACACATGCTTTTAAAGTCGAGAACCTTCAAATACTACAGCTAATCCACACAATAATTCAACAACCAACCATGCCCAAATTCCTAACAGATACCATATGCAACCTGTAATAAAAACTGCATCAAGGTATTTCAAGCAATGGGATAATTTCATTTTCCACTTAAGAGCCCTATTTACTTTTAATTAACAAACTCTTATAAGGTGCATGAAACTTATTCCACCATTTTGCATACAATGCTTATACTGAAATGGCTCCTGAAGATATTTTACTTTCTGAAGAGATTGGGTTTTTAAGTAGATTCATTATGATAAAATTACCTATAACTTATCTAAACATAGTTGACAAACATATACCACAACAACGCCTTTTGTTTTCTGTAACTACAACAAAAAAAAGCCCAAACTGACCCATCTGGTTCAAAAGTAGCAAAGGTATAAGTTAAAAAGCAATAAGGGAAGCAACCTCCAGAGTTCAATGTCATGTATCCTGTAACAGAAAATGGTGCTTTGACAATAGAGGAACACACTGTAAGGATACACTGAATTTAATGGTTTAGCCTTTACATTTTTCTATCTACTTTTTCATTCTAATATTCCTGCTCTCAACATCCTCCTCCTCCCCGAGGATTATACGTCTTCTAGAATTGGACTTTCTCACAGGAATAATTGTGGTAATAAAGCTGAACCCAAATTCCTGTAGTAGTTAAAAAAATGTACTTCATACAAATAACAGGATGTAATTCCTCTTTTGACTGTCTCTTTAGTTAAGCAATATATTTAGTTGGCTAAATAATTAGGCCATTGCTTAATGTGAAGATTTTTCAAATGTGAATCTAATTAGCCTAAGTAAAGAAGGTATTTCATGGGAAATTATTTTTCGCCTTCAAGGAGATGATTCTACACTCAGTGAAATTGTGTCATCTTATTAACACTCAGCTTGTCTGGCATAGGTCCTGAATGATTTACTCCTGTAGTCTGTTCCAAATTACAGATTCAGTAGCTCTTAAATATTAGCAATCTCTACCAAAATTCTCAGGATTTCTATTAAAATGCTATACTTCGCAGAAGCAAAAATTCGACAGTGTGAATATATTTTTAAAAATCAGTACAAAACTCCATTATGTCAAATGAAAAGCTTCTTTAAACAAATGAATTAATTGTTCATTATTATGATAGGAACTTGATGATCTTAAGTGAGGAGATTCAACTTCAGATCAATGAAGTCCATAACTGCTGACAGCCACAAGGATATCAGGATACCAGCAGACAGACACATTTCCTGGCCCCCCCATTTCCTTAAACCTTTAAGGAATATCTGACCTCTATCAGATACAGAATATTTGGCCAGATGGATTTTTGCCCTGGTCTACTATGATGGAATTTGCTTTGCTGATATGAGCAATTGGAAAGATTTTAATGCATCTTTGGGCATAGCAGCCTTTTACTCTATGAACAGATTACAATTCTACATAGCACAACTATTTAATAAACACAGCATGCACTAAACAAAGTATTTAAACTCTTCCACAAAACACCAAGAGCTCAGTGGTAATTCCTAAAGATGGCATAAATAACAATATGACTATACAACTCCAAATAGCAAAAAATCTCACACTGTCCACCTGAGGTAATCATAGTATTTCACAGCAACATAGGTTCCCCCTCAGGAGAGCATGGGAAAAAAGGAAACAAAATTAATAAATATACCACATATCAAAAAATTATTTGACCTGATAAAATCACTTTCATTTTAATTCATTTTATAACTAATTAAATGGCCTAAATTTTGGGTGCTCCCTATTTCTGCTTCTGACTAGGCACACTGAACAATTCACAAAGCTTTTTTGTACTGTAAAGTATCATTTCCTCCATACTAACACTTCCACAAACTTCAGCAACTTACTTAGCGTTCACTGAGAGGAAGCATGATCAGTCCATCTTCAAAAGTCTGGTTCACATATCTTAAACAAATTATTTCTGAAATAATGCTGTACTTCAGCTGTGACTCCCCTTAAAGAAGTACTTTCTAGAGTCCAAAATAGAATTTAAAAACTCTTCCTCTTACAATTTAAACAGTTCAATTAAAGTACTTTTAAATTATTGCTTAATTCTAGGTTTTCTATAAGCTACTCAATAAAATGGTACTTTGTCTTTTTTTCCCTGAAGTTGTTTTATGAACAGATGAAGGAAAAATGATCATAAAACAAAGTAATTTCTAAAAGCAAAATTATTGACTTCAACGGAAATGCTTTCCAAAGATTTTTAATTGCCCTAAATTTGTGAAAAACTACCCAGGAGATCAACAAATTCATATCAATGAACTGCATTATACTATTGAGAGAACCCTTGGCCTCAAGCCAGGGAGAACAAATAGAAAGGACCATTTTCACTTGGCTGCAAATTATCAAAAAGCTAAGAGAAAGCTATGCAGTTAAAGTGACATGTTTGTATGGTGGGAAAAAGATCAAATATTGATCGTCCAAGCTGAGGTAATTAGAGCAGTTGTCAAGGAGATGTGATGCATGTCGTTAGCCCTACAGAAATGCATCTTTGTTTTATATGGAGTGAATTAGCTGTTCAGCAGTTGGCAGCGATTTTTCTTTTCTTTCTTTAAAAGGCCATACACCGTTCAGTAGTAGCATATTCCTGCAATTCAATTTTTTAAAAAATAAACACACACAAATACACTTAAAACGCTTCTTCTAAATATTGAAAGTTTTTCTATATAGAGTTTTATGGCTGTTTTGTCAAATGGATGTGTAAAGCATGTCTCTTCCCCTGCTTATACTAGTGTAAAACCTCCGACTGTAAATGGAGAGAAAGATGAACAGCCTGGAACTGAGGCGCCTGCTGTTTTATTAGAACTCTTCCACCTCACCCTAGGCAGTAAGTCCTTGTAGATTAATGTCAGTCCACTGAGGACTGGAAGCTTACACCACTATGGACACCACAGAGACCCATCTGCTGGAGCTGGTGCCACTCATGCATTTCATTCAGCAGTGAAATGCTGCCGCTTCCCCAGCAGCGAGCCCACAGTGCCGAGATCTCGTGTGCTGCCCTCTCCTCCAGCAGCCGGAGCCCGGCGGAGCCCAGGCTGGCAGCAGCACCCTCTGCTGTGGCCTGGCTTTGGCAGTGCTCAGCCCCAGGACACTTGTGCCAACGAAGGCCAGAACTGAACGTGGCACCTTCCAGAAACAAGTGACTCTGCAGGGGTACCAGACTGCCCACAAAGACATGGACCAAACCAACAGCTGCAGCTCTGCAAACTGGACTTCAACATTTCACTCATCAGATCTGTTTCTATCAACAAGGATAGGACACGTAGTCTTTGCGGCACTGCCTGTGTCCGGTCCAACCTCTTCAGATAAAGAAGTGTTGTTTCTGATAGACATTTACTAAATATCTTCACCTACTGGACTAGTGGCAAAACACCCTCACCAGAACCCCTCCAAATCAATTCCCCCAAAAATATCTCCAAATGACAAAAGGTGAGATGTACAAGACCTCAATTCACAATTGCAAAGTGCCCCCAGGAAAAACAATCCATCTGACACCTAACTGCAAACTTAATTTCCTATCTCAGAGATTTCCCTTCAGTGTCATACAACTATTTAAATGGTTTCATTCTTCCAATTATAAGCGTGTTCTCCGTTGTGTACGGTTTTGTAAAACTTCCTGCTTGGGTCAAAATTTGTCAGTGCTGGATGTCTTCTGTAAGCTAAAATAATAATCTTTCCAGGAAATGTTAAGCAGAGGACTTGAAAGGAAGGCATGCAGTAACTCTGACTTGCATTCAATTCTCCATAGGATGACAAACATGTGAGGACCATGCTTTTTCTTAATGTGCTGATTAAATATTTTTTTAAGTAGTAAAGACTGAGAGATATGAATTTGATCATATCCAGCAATTTATTTTTCCGAAGACTAAGTCACCTCTACAGTGCTATCTCGCAGACATTTCTCACAAAAATCTGGTCTGGAAACAATCTGAATAGAGAATACAGTAAACAGCCACCTTTCAGTAGAATACTGAACTAAGCCTCAAAGCCTTGTTTCCATACTATGATAATCCCAGATTCTTATTTTTAAAATACTTATCACCATTTTAAAGCTTCAAGAGTAAGCACTAATGATAGATTTTCATACTGTTTTCAAGAATTCAAAAAAATTTTTATAAAGAGAAAACAAAACACAGCTGTTCAATCTAACAATAAAAAAACCCCTCAGCATAATAATACACAAAATGAAATAGCCTGTCTTTACTGCTTTGCAATGTCTTTAGTTTATTTCAAGTAATTCAATAAAAATAACTAGCTTTAACAGAAGCAGACCAGGTACTGGAGTTGATACTTTTCCAGAAGCCTCTGTTCCTTTTAAGCAGAGCTGTACAGAACGCATGAAGCTTTTGCTTCCTTTGGTCATTTACTCTTCCTTACACAGAATCAGGCTCCTGGAATACCTATTTGCTGGAAAAGGGACACATTATCACCACTTAGTTCAAATACTACTCTTCTTATAAAAGACAAACAAAATTAAAATCTTGAGCCAAGTACAATATTTCATCAGTCTGGATGCCATGGGGCTCCATAACATGGCAATGCTTTATCAAGACCTACTAAGCCTTCAGACCTGAGACTGAGAGGCTGGCAGCCCTTGGACTGCATATTGTTAAGGAAACTTCCCTGTCCAACCCTCCAGGAGCCACTCTGGCAGTCACATCTGCACCACCCGTGCTGGCACCGGAGGCCCTTCGCAGTGGGCAGCTCCAATGGGACTCCCTGCTCATACCACACATGGGCAGACAAGGATTCCTCAGCAGCTCGGTGCCCAAGCTTCCCCCAGCAGAGTCTCAGATACCAAATCTTCTGAACAATTTAATCTTGGTGCAATAACTGAACAACACAGTAACAATCTGAGCTGGTGCCTCCATGAAGGAACCACTGACAAAGGAACCCTTGGGCTTTTATAGCCTCACAGTCCAAGCACGGGGAAGTCTGGGGTCATTGGCTCCTGCCGTGTCCCCGAGTGACCGGTCCCCTGGCTCAGACACAGCTCCCTGAGCCCTTCATTATGCAAAGTCTTGGCAGCTCACGGCCTCTTGATGGGGCTCCCACCCAGAGCTCAACCTGCAGCTCCCATGGCAGCTGCATCCCAAGCTACTGCACTGAATGTGTTCCTTAACAATATCCTCCCTGATAAACACTTAAGTACCTACTCCACATTTGCATTCCTGTCATAGCCAAACTCAGAAAAGAGTCTTTTTCATTTTTTCTGCCATTAGAATTTGGTTGAAAACATGATGACACCAAAGTAAAAGCAATCCTTCAGATCGTGAAAAATTGCCCAGAAGAAAAAGTTGTTTAAATTGTTCTAGAATTTTATTTCATTACTGTGTATAGAAGGAAAATATATTTCCCATTTGTCATTAGAGTAACAACTTCCATAGTTCATCCTAATGGAGCCCCAAATTTGATATACCATGAAAACAAAAAGAAAAGCAACCCAAAAGGCCAAACAAACTACTAACTCAACAACCACTGAGCACAGTTCTGATATTCCACTTTCTTCTATCATGTACTTGGTCAATACTTGTCACACATAACAGTGCAACGATTCAGAGTAGTCTTGTCCTTCTAAGACAACATTTTCACACACACTGTATACCGTAAGGTGATAGTTATTCTTAAAAAGACACCAACACTGTACAACAGGAGCAATATACTGGTATAAAAATCATACCACTAAGAATATTTTATGGATACTGCCAGCTAAATGTTGAAAAATGCTAAATTTTTTATGTAACCAACTGCATATTTACTATAATGCCATCCTGATCAATAATTAAGGTATACTTGTCAGAATACATAAACAAGAAACGTGATTTCAAATATCTTCATTTATTATGTTTGTTTACTTGCTTCATCCAAAACCTGATCATATTTACTCATCACTGAAGCTAAGAGTTTCAACAGCACAGTAAATACCACACATTGTGTTTAGCATAATCAGACCTTTAGATCTGCACAGTATTTCTGTTTCAGTACCAGTAATGAAATTAGGATTCCTCTTACAACATAAGTAAATTTTTTGGCCAACAAAAATGTTTTTTTTCAAAAACAATCAGCTCTTTTACTCACTACAGGCACAAGGCAGTTGGCCTCTGAATAGGAACAAGAGAAGGGCAGAATTTTCCTCTTCATGTCCTGCTCACAACAGTAGACCTTTAATCTTATGTGCTGGAAACTGCATCAAGCTCACAAATCTCTCAAAAAAAAAAAAAAGCAGCTCAGCAATGGGCTCTATCTCCATCTGCTTAACAGCAAGGACAGACAGTTCAGCAGCTGCAGAAAAGAAATCATAAGGTGGCAAGCACTGCCCTTTAGTGGCTGTAGAAATCCTCACCCATAAAGTACACAAGTGTTAGATTATCACTAAGCGGAGCATACCTTACTGGAAAAATCCCAATATGTGCTTCCCAAACCTGCATTTCTCAACAGCATGAAAACGACTAGTCTCATTTCAATATAACAAATACTTCAATGGGAAAGGATTTCAGGGGATATGCCTAAATGTGCTATGGTTTCTGACCCATCAAACTGCAGAGTAGGGTAAGAAAGGAGCAGGCTTGAGAAGACAAGAAAAGAGAAGAGCTGAAATTAAAGAGAAGGACAAATTTATTTATTCATCCTTGTAACACTGGACACTCTCTAAGGGCTTTTAAAAAAGATACTGGCATGTAAAATATTAACTACTTTTGAAACTACTCCTAAAGACCATCAGTATTACCAGGCACCCAAGTAGCTTTGAGTACTGAACCCTTACACTTCTCTTTCAATTTAGTGTAATTTTCATTTAGGTAACTTCACATTTGTTTTCCCACTCCTGCCTTTAGACAGCCAGCAATAATTGCTATTTGACTTCAACAGAGTATGTAATGCTTCAGTATTCTTCCACAGTTATTATTTGTACCACCCACAGTTCCAAGATTGCAGGAAACAGCAGCATGAACTCTGAAAGACCTGATCTACTCTGACTGTCTATAGGTCAATGGTTGTCACAGTTTCCTCTGGTTACTATGAAACACTGAAAGTTTTAATAGAAGTTTAAAGCTCATTTGAGGGAAACACTAGCACATCTAGGCTAGTAAAGCAGGAAATGAATTTAGTTTAATTTTAAGGTCTTCTATGGACTAGCTGGCCAGTCGTGACTGTCATGTCTTCTGTGTGCAGACCATGGCACAAGTCCATAGTCTCTGTAAGCCAATTGTCACCTGATTTCTTCTGGTTTTTCAACAGATTTACCCATAGTCTTACTACATAGTCATTCGACAACTTTGAGTATAGAATGACCTTCTATAGTAATTATTATGGATTTGGTAAAAAGGGTATGCACTGAGAATCCAGTGGCAGTTGAAAATTATGGTAGCTGTTCATTTAGTTACATGTCCTGCCAGGAAAAGACCAAGTAATACGAAAGCCTTCAAACTAGTCTTGTATCCCATCTGTGACTGGAACACTAGAAAACGTTTTCACTTCACTGTGTTAAAAATTAATGTTCTAAATCTACACTGTTACAGTGACTTTCTCAGGTATCTAATATATGTTACGAAAATGAAATGCAGTTTTACAGTATTTTCATAAAGAAAGAAGATGTATCTCCTGTTTACAAAGGAAAAAAATTGTACTTTTACAAAACTTGGATTTTCTCTAGCTCTCTCCTGTACAAAAAAAACTTTTGGATTTTGCAGAGAATGGATTTTTAACAGCATAGTCTTGCTCAAAGATGGAATGGGAGTTTGGCTACTTTTTTCTCTTTGAACACCTTCAAAAATAAAACTAGTAGAAGCAGCACAGTGAGAAGTAAAGCTGTCTTCTTCATGCATTAACGTGCCATTGACCAGCAGATAAAGTAAGAAGATAAGACAGAGTGGCTAATTAGTCTTTAAAATATGCACCTTAAGAAACATTATTACTTAAAGTAGTTATTTGTACCTTAAAAAAGGTATCCTTTCAGTAGATTTTCATCATTTTCTCAGAGGTAGCATAGTGAGGCTGGACTCATCCTGTTTAAAATCTGTAAAACCTGGCATTCACTGTGTTGTACTGGATAAAACACTTGTGAAACAGAGGCAGCCAGTTGGGAGTACTAGACAGAAAGTCTTTGGCAGAACTTCATTAATCAAACTGGGCCACAAGATCCAGTGGAGCACTTGGAGCATCTAAGGAATAGCAAGGAGTTAAATTCTATAAGCTTTAAGTTATTATGGGCTGCTTTCCAAAAAGCGTGACTTCCAGTACTTGAGTATGCAAGCCAGATTTCATCTCTGGCTCCATCTCACAATGCTGTAATAGTTTAATTCAGTTGAACTAGAGATTCTCATCTACTATAAAAAACAAGAGCTAGAACAATATAAGTGCTTCATAAACTGCAGCAAAATTAATTAGCAATTGATGAGAGAAGCAAAATCAATAGTATCCTGCAGCAATTCTGCATCTGTGTTGGCTTCTTGCAAATCCTGCTGGCTGCTGAAAACCCTTCAATGACAGAAGATGCATTTATTTTTTTTTGGTTGATAACATATTATACATTACGATGGTTTTTATTATCTTTATCTAAAGTATGTGTTAAGCCTTGTATATGTGTGACCAGGAAACAGTTTGCCTTAACTTTCTCTATGAGTACTTTGCAGACTGGAAGTACCAAATCTAACATTCTCTAGTGTAAACATATAGTGAGATAAAAATTAAATATTATTTCTCATGTCTGAAAAATTATTTTAAAAATTACAATCAGATTGCTATTATATTAAATAAAAATTTGAAGTCACATTCAAAACAAATTGCCAACTGCATATAAAGCAGATACCATCCTGTTATCTTTAGGAAAAACAAAGCTTTAGACTCTGAAGGATTCCAGTTAGACCAGAAAGACACACGTATCTGTGTGTACCTGTGCACGTGCACGGAATAGATCTCTACTCTTGCTCATATGGCCAATAGTTCCTGAGGGTGACATCTCCCATCCAGTCATCACCTCTCTGAAGCATTGTCCAATGACCTGGTCTTGGTCTTGGGACAGCAAAGCAGAATTTTGATTTTTAATAATGTTACATATAACTGGATTTTTACAGAACATTTTCTTGGAAGATGTCCCCAGTTTCTTAGGAAATATAATTCAGTTTCCTTTCTGAGCACATCACAATGAAAAAAGGGAGGGATGGGTCCCATGGGTATATCATATATATAACTACTAGCAAATACAAATGGAAATTGTGGCTGAAGAAGTTATCCCTGGGGCAAATTGTCAACAACAAGGCAAATAATACTAATACTTTGCACTTGTAACAGAAGCTGAGAAGGTTTCACAAGTGTTATTAAATTAAACCAAAGAGCAAGTTCCCAAGCCAAGGTTCTGAGAAAAATTCTAATTGTACAACCAGGAAGCAGGTGTTTTTCATGGCTCCAGACTCAGTATCTTCATCTCCAACTTCCTCTCATTCCCCCTCTTCCTCCTAATAATTCTGGAGAGAACACTTATATTTTGCAATTAAGAGAAGACTCACATGAATAACTTGCTTCCAACTTTGTCACCTTCCTCATCATTCTCACAATCTGCCACTGAAAATTCAGTCATACTGAAAGGGTCAACATCACACCACTGCTACTTTGGGAGAACTTTGTACTTGCACTGAGAAATGCAGTGAAACAACTCACTTTTAGGTAAAAATGAATCATAAACTTTACTATTTACTGTGGCCATCCTACAAAGGAATGGACATCTGAAGAGGAAACACCCCTTATTTTTGGTTTTTTTTTTTGAGCTTCAAATGTCCTAATGAGCTTGTGCAAAACCCACTGCTTTGTTTTCATAAGAAAAACCTAAGTGTAGCCTAATAAGCCAAGCTTTTTAGTGATGAGGTAAGAGGTAGAGCAGAAACAAGCGTGGGTGAAACACCTTCCTATTGCTTTCTCAGTCACATGCCATTTTCTGCTATCTATTACACAAAGTAAGCCCAGAGATATTACCTGAAAATGAAGAACATGTATTGCAGAAAACCTGTCGAATAAGAATGAAACTGATTGCCATTCCTAGGAAACTGAATAGGCAAAAAATACAGAAATTACCTGATTTTTTTCTCTCTTTTATTTTTTTCCTTTTATAAAAACTAGTGGGCACTCAAGTCATCTGCCTCTAAAGGATGAAGAATTTAATTTATAGTTCTAAGAAACTGCAGTTTTTTCAGCTGCATTTTAGTAGCTTAAGCAACAAAACCAGTTCCTTATGTGTAGAACAATAACAGTCTGATTTTGCTCAAGTTAAGTGAGACTTTGTCCAACTTTCAATGAGACAGAAACAGAGTGTAAGGCACATTTTGTATAATCACTTCTAACACAAAAATAAAATACATGGAGCTTCTATCTGTTCTCTTAAGGAACAGTACATAGATGACATCATTTTGCCAAATACACAACAGGATCACTATTTCTTATTCATTTACCAACATCCTAAACTGCAAAAACAATATACTCACATATGTAGGAGCAAACAGTATTATCTGCCCTGGCTAAAAATGGGCTACTCTTTTTGAATTCATTTTGCATTATCTTTCTTAACCTGAAAATACACAGGAAAAATTACAGCCCAGAATTTTCTCAAGTGAATACATAAACAAGCTGAAGAATATTCCTGCTTCCCCAACAAAAAGTTTCATTCAGTCTCAGACTGATTGAAAGAAGCAGGTTACAATGACACAGTTAACAGTTCATTTTAATAAATTTAACAATAATTACACTGCAATCATCACTTATTTGCAAACATGTAAATGTGTGCTTTAGTTATGTTATTAATCATAAAACAAATATACAGTATATAATATTGTAATTAAGTATAGATTTATTAAAGACACATAACACTTGTAACTAATTAATGCACACAGTTAATAATTAAGTATCCTGCTAAGTGCTTATTAGGGTGTTTCTACCCATGGACATCTGATATTTTCCTTTGTCAGCTGCCTGATATCATCACATTTCAAAACAGTAAGGAATAGAAAGGAAGGTAAGACCTCTGCACAAATTATTTTGTATGATGAATATTATTTCAGATTTCATTGTGCTACTGCTTTACAATTAGAAATGACCCAACAGCTTCTGTCTTGGAATGCTTACAATCTAATAATTTAAACTCTCAAAAGCAGGAAGTTCTGTTAGATCCAGATAACTTGTATGTTTTGTTAGAATATACATGTTTTTTCTTCTAATAGATATTTGCATACAAAAGTAGTTCTTTTTCAATGACAAAGAATTTTATTGATTGACAAAATTTTCTCTACACCAGAAATGTGCACTAACTCATGAAACCTAAAGCCTTCAACTCATCTACACTTGACATATACAGAATTTAGGGTAGTTGTGCATCCTGTGCAGATGGGCTGCTGTTTCTTATTAATAATGTTTTATTATTTATTCATGTTGTGGTTATGTTCAAAGTCTCTGATCAAGATTGCAACTTCATTACAGTACAGGTGATCTATACATAAAGGCTGACTCAATTCCCACCCTAAAATACTAACTTCAGAAAAACTGCAAGTGAATGAGATACAAGGTACAAGCAAAGTAATTAAGAGCACAGACAAACTTCCTATTAGTTACCTACTGTTTTTATAACCTCCATAAATTCCCTATTGCCTTTCCATTTCCTCCTCTGTCACTGTAAATAACATAACAATTATGTCCCTTTTCTCAATTTCATGTTTAGCTACAAGAAAAAAGAAAAAAAAAGAAACATACTGCACTGAGTCAGAACAGCTCAGTTTACTTAGTACAACATTCCCCCCATGGATAGCTGTACAAATCTCCCACAGACATTTAGCAGCTCCTGGTATCTCCTCCTGCTCAAGGAGTGATGGCTATTGCCATGTATGCCATGATTGGTCATTCCAAACTCTGCAGTTAAGCCAGCTGTTGTTCCTGGTAAGTTCTGAACTTACTCCTACCCTAAGAACGTTCCTCTGCCTTGCCCCTGTGGGGCACACCCTGCCTAGATGTTGTTTGGGGGTTATACTTCTTTCCCATATACTCGGGTTTTTTGGAATGTTTTCTAAGCGTCAGCTTCACCACCATGAATACTTTTGGTGTGATTTCATATTTTAAGTCCAAGACATACCCTCTGTATTCCTCGCTTGCCCATCTTTCCCCCTCGCCGTCTCCTCATTCCTGGCTGCAAGTCCCCTCTTTCTGCCTTTGTTAGTCAATAACATGTCAGCATCTGCAACACAGTACAAGTGTCTGGAAACAGGAAATGAAGCTCAAGGATTGGGAACACAAAGGTATCCAAATATATATTAATATTTCCATTGGCTCTGAAACCTGCACACGTGACAGGGCTTGGTTGAAATGTGTTTTTCTGTAATAATACTGAAAGTAACAAGCATCCTCATGACCTAATCTCACTGCTTAGTGAAATCTTCATTCATACCTTAAAATATCAGACAGATGTTATAAAATTTATAACGAATGGATCACATATCCTTTACCAAATGCAGAAGATTGGATTCTAAAAGATTAGGATTTTTTTATTTACTAAATGAATAATTCTGTAAGCTTTTCAAATATTTCAATTAAATCTGTGATAAGTTTTTAGCAGAAAGCTGGATGAGATGCAGCTGCTTAGTATGTTTAGGTAGGTAGCATTTTTGGTTTTTTAATTACACTTCCAGCAATAGGGTACATATCCTGTATTTTTAAATACTTTATTGTGAAGGGAACTTTTACTACTGCAAATACTGAAATAAATCTTAGTGGCATTAATGTGTAATTTATATGACAGTAGCTACATGATAGATGTCCAGAGCATCTGAGATCAAAACACTGAATCAGTCATGAGCACATGCATGTTATTATCTTAAGAGAAACAGTATGCTTCATTTCTACTTCTGAAGAAATGATTCAAATTTCAATCCAACAATCTGAAATTTTACTTGAAAACAATTAAGCTGCTTTCTCATTATGAGGAAAAACAGACATCATGAATACCTAGCAAGCATTAATTTCTATGGTGTTTTGTTTCTTGGTGTTTTAAGGTTTTTTTGTTTCAAAAACAAACCCCCAAAAAACCAACAACTTCATGATGAGCAAAGGCTAATAGATGACTAAAATGATCATGTTCAAATTGCCCAGAGAAGTTTATCTTGACCTGAGACCTTGCGGAAATAAATACATATATACTTATCTCCCCCTTAGAAAACAGGACATAAATGCATTGAGAGCAGTGCAACACAATCACACACACAGCAATAAAAGCACTGTAAACAAAACATATTAAAACTAAATGTGTGAAGCACAAAAGATTTTTTTTTGAGGCATAAATGCATGCTGTGGGACTGGCACATCGATCTCCCTCACCGGCTGCAGAGTCCCTGCCCAACCTCAACATAAGACAGCACCAGATGAGTAACAGCCACTGATCAAGCCTCTTTGTCATGCCCTTATGATTTGAAATCCCTGGGCTGAGACAGGACAATAAATGAAACAGAGTTAGAATTACATGGTTGATGGTCAAAGACATTGATAAAAACGGCAAGTCCAGCGAGCAGTGATAGCTTCACATATACAGACAATTCTACCAGAGAAACATGCTTTAAAACATGCCTTACTATTTCAGGGATGCTGTCTCACTTTAAGCTATTACAGATAACTTTCAAAACCACATGTGTAAAGACAAGCCACAGGCAGATGCTCACCCAGGAACTTTTCAAAAGGAATTCAGAGTACCCCAAATAATTTTTAATTCAGTAACAACTGAGGTGCAACAAAAGAAGAATTGCTAGTAATAATACTAGTGGAGGTGGAGGGGCCAGCACTGATCTCTTTTCCCTGGTGACCAGTGACAGGATCTGAGGGAATGGCCTGAAGCTGCATCAGGGGAGGTTCAGGATGGATATCACGAAAAGGTTCTTCCCCCAGAGGGTGGCTGAGCACTGGAACAGGCTCCCCAGGGAAGTGGTCACAGCACCAAGGCTGCCAAAGTTCAGAGTTCATTGTCCGGACAGTGCTCTCAGGCACATGGTGTGAATCTTGGGGTGTCTTGTGCAGGGCCAGGAGTTGGACTTCGATAATCCTTGTGGGCCCCTTCCAATTCAGGATATTCTATGATTGCAGTTTTTGCACAACTCACTCAAAGCTGAACAATCTGTTACCATTACAGTGAAACATCTGAACTTAATTTTGGATTTTAGCTTTCTTGTGTTAAAAGATTTTTCCAATCACTGGTTTTTGGCAAGAGCTGATGGGCAATATATACTATTTGAATTAGTGTTATTAATTGTATTTACTCTGCAAAAATAGGTATTTCACTCCAATGGGGGCCCCTTCCGATGAAATAATGGGGCTTACATAAAGGGTAGTTTGTAGCTCTCCATTTGTTCTTATGTAAACTGTTGTATTTTCCCCCACAGCTGAGAATCACGTGTTTACACCCATATTATTCTGCCCAACCCCCAAACTTGTCCATGTTAGCAAACTTACTACTTCTACCAAAACCAAAAGTAGCATGGAAACAAGGAGTAGCACAGTTGCTCCTATAAGCTCTATACACAAGGGAAGTTGCTCTGCAGAGTAACAATTCTTTACAAATTTTTTAATGTTTCAGAATGTTCTGGAAAACAAGCCACAACTTTCAGTACGGAGCACAGGTATACTTGTACAAAGATCCATCCAGTCCCGTGTCCCACCTCTACTAATGGCTGTGAGTGAACACACATAGGGAAAATGGAGAACAAGGCATTTTTTGCTTTCCCCATGTAATCTTTCAGCCTCCAGCTGTTCTCAGCTCAAAAAATTTCCTGCGCACGCAGTCATTTCTCATACAAGGCAATACTCTGTGGATCCGTCTTTCAAGAACTCATCTTGTAAGCAAACACTTGGCATCTACAAACACCTTTGCCAAAGCTGTACCACTACCTGTATTTTTTTTAATCTGGCTTTTACTAGCTCGACTAAGTAATACTTTAGTCTCACCTTGTAAGAGAGTGAACAGTTGATTCCTATGTATCCTCTTATACCACGACTGATTTTTTCAGCTTCTGTAGTTTCTTCCTTTCAACTGCTACTTTTCAAGCAAGTATTCTATGTTCCTCCTCATACAGGAACCATTCTTTATCTTTGTTTACTGCCTTTCTATGAACTTTTTCCAGTTCTATTATTAGAATTGACAGAACAGAACTATCGGCATTATCCAAGGTGTGGATTTCATTGATGAGATAATGATATTTTGTCTTCTGCACCTTTTTCTCTAGTCCTTGCTTTATGATTCCTAATTTTTGGGTTGGATGTTGTTTAATTTGCTTTTGTTTTGTAGTCCTGCTGGCCAGCTGAGAACTATTCCAAGCGCCTCTGCTCCTCCACACCAAACATAACATGGGTGTCTGGTCCTCTGCATGGTTTTGCTTTGAAAACTGCTCCTATTGTAAGGCATTCCTTCCTAATGTAGACACAGCTGTATTAGTTGGATGTCCCTCACCCTCAGGTTTGTTGAGCCCTTCTAACAGCACAAATTGGATTTCCCTTTGCAGAAGCCATACTGACTTCTCCCAAGTGACCTATATTTACCCAGGCATTCATTAATTCTGTTGTATTATAGTCTCTACTAAATTTTCCTGGTAAAATCTCCATTTTATATGCCTGTAAATCCCTAGAAACTCTAGAGATTGCTTGACCAACAGGATTATCTCTAATAATCTAAACCAAAATGTTTAACTACTCACTAAGGAAAAGATTAATACAGAGATTCCTTTGTGTATGATTAGAATCCTCAGACAGTGTGTTCTAAAAGACATACTCCTTTTTTTCAAGGAAAGATAATTATAGATATGTTTTTATCTTGACCTTAGATAAGGTGGTACAGTTGTCAACCAAACCAACAAAAAATATTTTTGTACCCTAACTGTATTTTCAGTTTCAATTTTCTACCCCAAAATTACTTTAAAAAAAAATATTTTTGAAGTATGGATATGACCAAATACAAACATTTGCTACAGTTGTGAACAGAGTAATACATCCTTCTTCTACATTAACATACAGGAAGGGAACAATTTGCCTCTACATTTCAGCTACCACACTACATATGAAGATTGCATTTTCTGGTAGAAGGATGAAATACAATCATATTGTCTCTGATTGCCACAGAGCTGCAGCTTAAAGTCATCTGTATTTATTAAGATACTGGGCAAGTCAGAAACAAATATATCTTACCAGGATAGCATTTATCAGCTATCAATAATTAAGGAAAAAATACTTTAAAGGCTTATTTAACAACAGTTCTGAGAAATCGATTCAGTAGTTACCAAAGGTCTTCTCCAAAAAATACTCCCTTCCTCACAAAAGGTATTCTTTGCTTCTAAAATATTGTTGCTGGCATTTTCCTGCTGCTCTTGCTCACCCATGGTTAGATGAAGCCTGATGAAGCCTGGTTTGGCTGGAGAGCTGGCTGTGTACAGGAGTGATGCAGCTGTATGAGTCCCTTGTAGCAACGTAAGCATCTACCTGCTCCGCATGTCTAACTGGATGGGATCTTCTGTGCACACCACCGGTTACCATAGGACTTTTACTTCCATTAAGCTCTCAATGGAGCCTCTTGCAATCTAATTTTACATGTGTTTTGTGTTAGTCACATTTGCAATTACCCAGGTTACTCCCACCTCCTCATTACTCCTCATTACATTATTATAATTGTGACTTGGCTAATTGAAACCATAGGTGCAGTTTTAGAGCAAGACATAATTTTCCTGTAATAATGCACAACTCCCCTTTCCTTTTTTCCTCCAATGAAACCATGGGAAATGCAGAGACACCACTTTTCAGTAAAAAGCTTTTAAATACTGATCATATGCAAAAAGTCTACTGATAAATTGAGGAATCACCACTTTCTTACTCTTCACCTCTCTGTTCCTCAAAATATCAAAAGACAGAAATTAGATGAATAGACTAAAGACATAATGCCATCTCAGGAAGGCATCATACAGGAGACACAGTGGAGAAAAGGACATCTACCTTTGCATCTCACATAATTTTTTACTTTCCCAGGGGATGGGCGAGACCATTTCAACATATGCCAGAGCAGCGCTAATTGCCGCTCTAACGCATGGTGGTTGCCTTCTTTCAACAGCTGTTCTACAGCACAGAACACAGAGTTGAAAGTGCTCCATCCTTTCAGGCCCAGATGCTCCCATCCCCTCCCCCAGCAGACTTCCAGTCTGCAGTTTGGGAAAGCCGTGGGGAAAAGTGGCTCAAGGGGCTTGTTATGTTGCCTTTGAAGCTGAAGATCTACTGCAGAATGAATGCACCACTACAGACCTGCCCTAACAGATAATGCATAAACAAAGGCAATTCCAATTTTATATAGAATTAAAAAAAAAAAAACAACAAAACAAGCAAACCAAATAATATTAATTTTTATATAATTATGCCAAATAGCAAAATTGTAATAGGCACATTTCTCTGAAATCTTTCAAATTTAACTTCCTGTGTATATAACAATTTTTATTCAGTTACCACACCACCATCTACCTACATTTAAATAAAAAGATATTTTTAAGACTAAGTAGTACATTAATGTATTGGAAGTCCAAAATAATAAACTACGAGCTTAATGTTATTGGAAATGGGGTCAATAAATGTACTTCACACCTATATTTTTTTCATTGTTAAAAAGGTAAATGTAAAGTACACAGTTAGACCACAATTACTTGCATACTTTTATTATCAGTGGTGCTAGGGCAAGCAACTCCTAACCTCTACTCTCCCCAACTGCTCATCAATATTCCTAAACCATGCCCAGTTTTATGGGAAGTTTGTGGGGTTGCTAGGTGATTGGCTAAACCCCCAACATTTATGTTCTGTTTCTTCCACTCAGCTCAGTTCCCTGCTTCACTTCAGAGTGCATCCCAATAGATTATAATAGTAGGCAAGTGAAAACATGAATTAAGGACAGGGAGAACATGCTTATGATACACTATGCTCTCCATGAGCAAGTTACAGAAATGTCCTATAATTTTTTTCAGATATAGAGATGGGAAAACACTGCTAACTTGTTTTTCTTTAAGACTAAGACTCTACTGTCTGCCATGGAAACATAGCACTTTTAAAAATAATGAATTTGCACATAGCTATACAACCATACTATGCCATTTAGCAATTTTTTTTTTTTCAAATGACCAATTGATACAGAATTCATAGCTTAAGGCCTGAAGCTGTAGGACAATTAGTGCTGGTGGGCCCAGACATTTTTCTGGAACAAACCACCTATATGGCTGGCATTTGGTGGTAGACACAGACGGGAAACAAGAGCAGACTGCACTGCTATCCCCTCTCAGCTCGCAGGCTTTCAAGGTCTGCTGATCCTCAGGACAATCCTGCTGCTCTCCCTCTACTCTGGTCCCTCACACCAGCCACAGGCTCATGTTTTGCCATCCCTGAAAATTACTCAGACTCAGAATCATGTTTCCTTCTGCTTCTTAACTGTGTTTCCTTCAAGTCTATAGTCACTCTTAGGGATTCCTGTACCCTTGAGTCTGTACAGCTTAATTGGCCCGTGCATCTCTGGTTTTTTCTATGCTTGCAGAGCCCTGTTTCAGCTGCCATCTCTGTCTTGGGCATGCTCCTCCCTGCTGGCTGCACAAATTTAGGTTCCTGCCGCCCCATGCAAACCAAAGGCAACGCTTCCCAAGAGGTCGGTGAGGAAAGAATGCACCACTTCCTAGTCCTTAGGCACTCCTGTATCAAAATCCATTCATTGCTCGTGAAGTAAAAATTACTATTATATTAACATTCACAAGACCAGTGGATACACTTCATCCATAGTTCTAAAGTGACAGCAAACAATTATGGAGATGAATGCTAATTTGGGAAGATGACACCTAAATACAGACACTGGAACTGGAATGGGGAAGAAGTGCACTCAGATTTCTTATAGCTCTCATAGTCTGAAACAGATTTGCACATGTAGTTTGTACAGTTACACACTCAGGATACAGTCAAGGCTTCAAGTCGGCAACAGGTTTTACGGACAAGTTTAACTTCAAACTATCTCTTTAAAACATAAATACTAAAAAAATCTTCAACACTGGAAAAGATAGTCTTAAAAATAACAAATATAGTATAAGTTGTTGCACGTTTCTAGTTAAATGCTGAATGCTTTAAGCACTGCTAGAAACATAAAGGTAACATCATTTTAGCCACTGAAAGAGGTGTGAAAGTTGTCCTCCTCTACAGTATCTGAGTGCTATTTCTCAGTATATTTTGCAACATCCCTAAAATGAGTCGGAGCAGATTAACTGCACTCACAGGCATCACTGAAACCATAAAGCAAACAGCAGCTCCAGCTAGAGCTCTAAAACTATTTTAAAATTCTGAAATTATCACTATCGTGTACTTAGGACACACTTGCTCACTATATTATCATTTTACAACTAGTTCCCCCAGGTACCGGTAGCTTTCCAGATAAATTAACTTATAATATGTTATGGGAACATTGTTATTTCAGGTCAACATTTTCAATATGAACTCATTGTCTCCATGAAGCAAAGAAATATTATAATCCATTAATATCTCTTTCAACAAAAAGGATGAAATCTTCCCCTGGTTAGGCTGATAAACACTTTGGTGTCAAAACTAAGCCTCTTTATCACGATAACCTAGAGTAATGGTCTGCTGCTCCAGGCACTTTACTTTACAGATGAAAAATCAGTTCTACTTTCATGGAATTAGATTAATGCCATAACAGGAAATACTTCTGGGGCTGAACTTGCTTCATGCCTTCAAAGCTGGCTGTAAATTTAAAATACTTCCTGAACTCAAAAGATAAGACAGGAGAGAAGGAAAAAGAAAAACAGTGAAGTGACCCTCTTTCTGAAGAAAAATATTGCTTCCTGAAAAAGCTGTCAAAAGCTACTTGCTAAGGGCATTGTGCCCCAGAAGGCCCAGGGCAAGTCTGGTTTAGTTGAACATGAGGATACTGGGTATATATCAGACACTTGCCATAAATCTGTTTCTTCCGTAATCCTCTATGATAAACTTTTCTTTTTTTAGTCATCTTACTTGGCAAAAGCTGAAGTAATAACTTTCTCAGCTTCTCACAAATACAAACCAGCTTGCTATTTGATGTACAATATTTTTCAAGGATTACAGTTCTGCAAACCGAAAAATGGTGACCCCAAGCCTTAAAATTAGATTTCAATGGTGAAACTGAACAACAAGCAGCGAATTCAGTAACATCTTTATACACGAATAGCCTTACAAAAAAAGATGTAAGGCATTCGTAAGAGCAATTTAACATTTATAGTAACAGAACCCAAAGTCTGATATGAAATATTACTATAAAGGCAGACTTCAGGGAATTCTGTGTTAAGTTTGTCAGGGCAGGGAAGGTTTTCTTTAGTTCCCTTTCCCATCAGACAGTGTATACTAAGGAGTGTGGTATACATCTGATGTGGTATACATTTAAATGCATGTAATATCACATCATTAAAAACTCAGGATCAAATATCTTAGCGAATTTCACAGTTAAGTACTGGATAACAGTAGTATTTACATACTCAGAACCTTGAGTCAGAAAATCTGAGGAAGATAATATATATGATTTCCATCCACTCTAGATCAACAGTTGAGCCTGCTTGGGCCAACATTTTTATGGATCATATAATCCTTTCTGCCTTTTATGTTTGTTGCATTCAGTACATTCCTGTAGTTGGGAAAAAAAAAACACTTACTGTCTTGGCTCCCTGTTCAAACATCACCTCTGTAATATTACTGGTCCAAAGATGCATGGGTTTAAATGTTTACTCCTGTGCTAAGGCACCCTTCACTTGATCATTAAGCAAAATTATTAGTTTGAAAAAGTATAAACAGGAGAGAAAGTTTATTGATCAGCTCAAATCTAAAACCAGCACAAAAGGGAGAGACAGCTCCCTTCTTGTAAGGATTCATGTTTAGGCTTCCACACCACACATTGAGAACTGCATGCTATTTCTGAATGCCAACTTCACCTCCAGGTTCAAACAGGTAAATAAAGAGCCCACCCACAAATCACCACCAGCCTTCAAAGGTCGTATCAGATCCACAAGATGCATAGCCTGCAGCTCACTACTCTCTACTCATCTCTAAGCATCAATTTAATCAGTAGGAAAAACTACAGTGGTTTCTAAAGATGAGTGGGAGGTGAGAGAATGCTGTGAAAAGGGCATGTAAGTAATGCAACCAACTAAATTTTATGACAGAATTGTGTAAAGCATGCATTTACACATTTTTGAGAGATCAGCTTGAAGCTGAAACACACACACAGCTGTTCAAATGTTCAGAAAGACTGTAACAAACCAGATGCTTTTCTTTGTAGATTTTAACTGAACTTTTCACAAATTAGAATTAGATACATTATTCTGCTAGTACTTTCTGTAATACAAGACTGGATGCTGAAAAAACCAGCACTGTAGCAGGGCCTAACATCTAGACAACAATTCCATCTTCATCCTTACAGTATGTTCAAAAGTCCAGGGAACAGAAAGAAAAAAACCTCAGAAATCTATTTTAAGATCCACTCACTATGAATTGCACCTTAAATACACATTATTAGCTCCGTATACAAAATCCATTCATAATATCCAATTCTCAGAGATATATTTTGGAAGGATTTCAATATTGCTATCAGTGTTCTCTTTGCTTTTAAATCCCCAAGATCAAGTACTTCTTCCTGAATACCTTATGCTATGGCAGTCACATACTGCAATTCAGGGATAAACAAGCTTAGCACCAGGGAAATGCAGGATTTCAGACTAACCTTATTCAAGTAAAACAGTACTTTTACAAACCACATTTAAATTCATGTACTGAAACTATCCTGTAAGAAATTGCAGGTACATTGCACCAGTTAAGGTGACAACAGGACTGCCTGCTTCTAGGATAAAGCAAACTTGCTACAACACATCACTGGCACTTAACTCCCTTAAAAGCTGTACTGATTGATGAAGATTGTTACGGAGGCAGAACTAGAGCTTAGTCCTATATGTGCTATTCCTGTCAATGTTTTACACCTAAGACACACGGAAACCACAGGATTCAAAGGGAAAATGTAGTGTCACACCTGCATATTTATCTTAGGTAGCCTTATGGAGCAGAATATAATCTTTTCCACTGACTTCTATAGAAACATTTTATTCTGATGCATTATTAAAGAATAATAAGAGCATCAACGTCACAAGAGAGTTAAATAAAGACAAATTAACTGTGGTTTCATCTATAAAGTGGCAAATGTACAAAAAGGTCACTATTAAAAGAAGGGGTAGAATATTACACTGACGACAAAAACACATAAAGAAAGAAAGCAACAAGAAGGAATATAAAATAATTGGTAAACTAATTTTCTTCTGGGGGTTCCCCCTGCAAGGGTTTTGGGTTTGGCTTTCTTCTAGGGATGGATTTGTTTTGTTTTATGGAAGACTTGCTGAATCTGAGACCTTGCATTTTCTACAAATAAATATACTGTCTGATGTCAGGATTGCTGACAAGCAGGGTTCCTACAACAGGCAGGTACCGTGCTCTGAGACACTGGCATGGGACGCTAGCACTCCAGTGTCAAGTTTCCACAGATATCTCTACAAAGCTATAGATAGCATTGCACCCCATCTCTACTTCCACAACACTTCCTTGCATTCACAGACATCTGTTACTTTTCTCTTTCTTTCCACAGCACTGACATTCCTCTTACTGTTATGGGCTGCAGACCACACATGAAAATACTGAGGCTATACAGGGCATAGATCACTTGAAAGAAGAAAAATTTGAATCTATTATATGGAAAAATATGAATGAAGGACATCCATTTCAACAACCTATTCATTTGTTTTTCCAGAGTTAAAAGCACCATTATGAAAGAATTATATTCCTTTGTGAAATGGATATGTCATGTAGAAACTTCAGTGGGAGACTTTAGCCTAATCTATTATTCACATGTGATGGAAATTTTTATAAATTAACATTTCTCCTGTCAGAATGTTGTTATATTTGCATGTGTTTAACAAAATGCTGCCTTCTTACACCTACACTCACTAGAAATAGAGCAAACATTTCAGTCTTTTCATTAAAAAAAGCCACAGAAACACTGCTGTCCTAAACCTCAAACCCTCAATTTAATAAAAGGGAGGCTTTTCAAACCTGAGTAGAAGCTGTATATTTTACTCCTTGAATCTTTCACTGTGAAGTTTATTACTTCAATTATTGTAATACATCAAGTCTAGAGTAAGACAAGATCCATAAGCAGAACATGTGATCACGACAGGCACCAGCTGTAACACTCATTCATCTACTGGTGTCTGTATTTGTTACAAAAGGGGTGGAAGACTTCACTTGAGTGAGCTCAAACAATCCTTTTCTGTCCCACATGGATACCACATCAATATCCACTTTTGTGAGAGACTAGTCTTCCAGAAAATATTTGTTTTAAAAGAAAAGAACTGGAATACTCAATTTGTTTGGTACATTTAAGAAAATACTCTCCAGATTTTCCCCAGAGAACTTTATGAGAAGGCTTGTACCACAAACAGTGATTTACAGGAAAAAAACCAATTCTTGAGGTGGCAACAATGTTACTGCTAACCATTAGCCCTTTTTATGGATGGAATTTTTTTTTTTTTTTGCATTTCAGAGTTCAATTTTAAGTGTGAACATTATCTTTTGGAGTGTTGTGCTGCAGTTGGTAAGTG
The DNA here is from genome assembly GCA_013397175.1 of Platysteira castanea. Taxonomy (NCBI): domain Eukaryota; kingdom Metazoa; phylum Chordata; class Aves; order Passeriformes; genus Platysteira; species Platysteira castanea. The sequence continues at coordinate 2,285,960 of VYXC01000929.1, read as the reverse complement.
AAGAAGACTGTCAGCTGGATGCATTTTGCCACAGCAGAAATGTTGATAATACAATATACGGTCATACTCAACCTAGAACAACTCAGTTCCTGCTAATGTAACTACTCTCAACGTGGATGCTGACAAGCTCCATGACAAGACTTCTAATTCTTTGCCACATATAATCAGGTGCTCCAAAAGGACTGAGTAACTTTAACCTAACTGCTTAAGAGACATACGGGATAGTGTTTAGCTAACCCTGGGATGAGCCCAGGAACCTCCAGATACAGTAATGCCAGGGCACAGTAGCTCAAGTGCTATTTTGCACACTGTGTGTCTCAAGGTAAGTAACCCACAGTGCCAGCTTGAGCTGAGAAAGCCCAATTTGGCAGTGTAAATGTACAGGATGTCCTTGCACGGTAACACAAGGCCCTTCTAGGGAGCACTCGATCTGAGTGCAAACATTGGACATTCAAATTTATTTCACACCAGGCTGTGTGTGTAAAGTCACTACCAGGTTACACTGACAAATGTGTATTTGTAATTCATGAACAGAAATAAAAAAGGTGTGAATGAGTTTCTGAGGGCAAAATATATTAGCAGATCTGTCCAGAAAAAAAATTTCAGAACAGGCTCTCACGGCAGACAGGCCAAAACACCGGCATGGTTTTACTGAGGTCCCACTAAGACCATATCCAAAGAAAAAGAAATTAAATTAAATGAGCAGAAATACAGCCTGTTTACACTTCACAGGAGTCATGCTCAGACTATTAAAGAAACGAGCAACACTGCAAAAAAAGCATGCCACAAAGCATCACTGCATGGCTACCACATCCTCCACGGCTTCCCACTATTTTCTTTTGAAAGTATTTGTTGATTACTTTGTTATGTTTATCTACAAATCTAACCTTAAAAATCATAAGTGGTCTGCACAAACAGCCTGTATGAGTAAGAATATTTGGCGCTATGAAAACATGAAATGATTTTTTATCCTCATTTTGAAAAAAGCTACAGGCAATTGCCAGGGTTAGGTGTAGGAGGGTGGCACTGTGATAAAATTCTTTTCAGGCTACAATTGATTCTTTGCAAATGACTGACTGTTCTGGCATTAAGCCATGCGTAGCAGCCCACATTTTATAATTACCAAGTTTCGTTTTGTTGTTTTGGGGCAACTGTTTGGTGTTTTCTTTGTTGTTGCTGTTTGTTTGTTTTACCTTACTGCTACTGGATTTACAATAGTCTCAGACTTTTAAAGCAGTAGAAGTCTACACTTTTGGGAGATACCCACATACGCAACATTTTGTGAGTTGTCTAAACAACTTAAAACAAAACCACAAAACAACTTTGAAAGAAACCCTTTGCATACCAATTCAAAACAATACAAGCGAGATTGATATTCTTTCCTCACATATGGGATTTTCAACTTCATGAAACCTTAATTATCAGAAACCAGTTACAAACCAGCAAATTGATTTCTGATCACAGAGTCTTTCAGTTTGCCCTCTTCTTCACCAGCAGCACCAAACCAGACATACTGACTCAGGCGTCAAGACGGGGACTATTCTCACATGCTGTTAATTGATTCACTCCTTTTGTCTTTACCCTCCCAAAAGATGAATGATTTGTTTTCTTGTATCTTTTGATCTCCAATTCTCCATCACCAGAGTATTTAGAAAAGGAAAAAAATAATGAGATACACCCTCAAAGTTTACCTTTTTGAGAAAAACTCATTGCTCAGCAACTGCAAAAAAGGCAAGATTCAGGAAATAATTCTGAATAAATTACAGTCATACATCCTCAGCTGAAATACAGTGTTCAGCTCTTGGGAGCCAGAGCAGGACTCTGTGATTGCAGCCAGATCTGGTGTATGAAAACAGAGTAAGATAACCAGAATAAAGAAATTGAGAGCCAGGATGCCACAATCACGTGGCATCATATAATTAAGAGATACTATGTTTTACATGAGATTGAAAAAATGAAAGGATAAAATTATTAACAGAAATACAAATCTACGTACACTTGCTATATTAGGGCTTCTCCACACTGGAAAATATATATACAGTAAACTAGACTGTAAAAGAATCATAGTCATTAAGGTTGAAAAAGATCTCCAAGATCATCATGTCTAATCTTCAATACAGTTTGTACTCCATGGTAACTCATAGAAAGACTATACTTGGAGCTTATCCATGTTTTTAGAATGAAAGTACACCTTGCAGCTTCCTCAACAAAGGACTTTACAGCCTTTGCACACATAAGCCTACCCCAGAAGTCAGAAGTGTTTCCTCACAACCTACCCACACTAACGAGATCCATATGGGGTCACTCTCCCTTCACGTAACTGCTTACTCCATGTCAACCACCTCATACAAAATTACCCTTGCTAGAAGCCACAGCCAGCTTTGAGCTTCAGGAAGGACTTAGAGAACAATTGCTCAGTGTCTGTGATACTGTGGGGACTAAAGGACATCCAATAAAACTACCACGTGGCAAGTTCAAAATTTAAAAATTGTATTTCATCCACACACCACTCAAGTGTACGACTTGTAACTCCACGAGGCCACAAAGGAAGAAGATCAAACAACTAATATTTACATTTTCTTGTAAAAAACTGATAAACCTCAAGAACTCTTGAGCAACACGCCAGTGCCTTTAGCTGAGGAAGGCCTTGAGCTGCAGATTACTGAAAGCTGAGAGGGTATTTTGTGCGTATTTCCCTATAGCATGGCTATGATCTCCTCCCCCCTTAGCACTTCCTGTACTCTATCAGCTCACTCAAGAGTTGTAAATATTGCTCTTACTTTGTTCCACAGTTTTAATTCTCATTTGTATTTCTATTTTATTCTGTTGAAGAGAATATTTTTAAGAAAATAAACAGTATCTAAACCCCAGTTTTAGATATGTTTGATTATGTAATGACAGTGGCATAAAACGAAGGGAAAGAGTTTATATAATAAACAGCACTGATTTAAAGCAACTAGAGGGGATGAGGTTAACTCCTGTTTTTGAACTTAAAAGGAAAATCAATCACAGTAACTTTGTCCAACTCATGCCTGAACATTTGTATTAAACTATGTCCCTATAAGTTTGGAGAGCACCTTAAACTATCAAGATCAATCAGACCACAAAGTATTCCTGAACAAAGCATTGCTCAAAGTAGCACAACTCCCATTCAGCTAAATCCAACTGTCAATACTCCTGCTACATCCCAGCTGGAGCACCATGGCCACCTCTGAAAGCAGCCTTATCCAACTGCTTTCAGGCCAGTCATAAACAGCTACAAGTGCCTGAAATATCAGCTTTGAAAGTGATAGTAAATGTTGTGCATTTCATAGCAAGTTAAGTAGTTTTCTCTATTTCTGTCACGTACACCACTTCTTGGGAGAATTCACTTAAATCCACAGGAATTTCCCTAATTAAATCCATTTGAACAAAGCAGCAACTTGAACGTGTGCTTAATTTTGCATCTGACTTGTTAGTATCTGAAAATTTATTTTCTGACACAATATTATTTTTTCTTTCCTTTTTAGGATTAGCTTGCTGAAGTCAGAAGACAAGTTACATTTTTATTAAACTCACTAACATTTATATTAAAAATTCAAATATCCATTACGCACATATAACTGTTGAATAAAACTTTAATAAAATTTTAATTAGCAATCATGCAGTATAGTCAACATAATGCATCAAATATTTGGGTGATCTTACTAGCACATAGTCTCTTTTATAAAAGAGATATGTGATGTATATAACAAAAGTATGAGCAAAACTGGAGAAAAATTACACTTAGATTAAGTGCTGCATTCGAACCACCAACCACAGGCACTCACATTAGCACACCAACCACGCTGGTCTGGGGCTCCTAATGCCAACAATCACTGAACTTTAACCACATATGTCTGGAGAAAATGATTTGTTTGCTTTATTGTGCTCAACCACTGCTACCCTCTCAAGAAAACCGCACTGTAAACCAAATGAGGTGTCCCACATCCTAACAAAGTATCTTCAATATGTTGAATAAAAACATGAGTAGCATTACCAATGGTACTCTAAACTCCCTTATAACATGCTCTTTGCCCCTTCTCATTTAATTTCCTTCCATACTGTGAAAAAAAGTCACATCTTCTATGTCTGACAACTGCTGCAGATTGTACCATTACAGCTCTTTAGATGACTTATGAGATCCATGACTCAGTTTTAAAGGCCCACGTGACTGTGGGCTACCGAATCCTGCAGCTCATCAGCAGGAGGGATTCCAAGAATGACAAGATGAATTTTTATATTTTACATCAAATTACAGCAAGCAACAGAAATCTTCCACGTGACACAAGCAAATTAAACTATAAAATAAATGACAAAGTATAGAGAACATTATCTTGAAAGAGATTTTAAAAAAGAATCTCTGGAGACTAAACCAACCATCCTTGCAGTGTAAGTCCTCTTAAAATCTTAAATCCACACTTAAAATCCAGGATTTTGTTGCAAAATGGCAGCAATCTTTTTAATGTGGCAAGTTAGAGGGAGTAAAGATGACAAAAGAATGAAATCCAATTTTTCTGGCCCATTATTACCAAAACAGCAGAGAGTATTTGGGGACTGGGGGATCTGTGGTATTCCATTATTTGAAACATTATGCCAAACAAGGCTATACAAAATAAAACAAAGACAGATCAACCATATGTGTGCCCTTTTGCAATGAATTTTAGACAAAAAACCATTTTATATCAGACATTACAAGCTAAGAGCTTTTGAAAAACAAACAAACTATGAAGTTCAATATAAAAACCAGTGTACTGAGAAATTTTGGGAAAGCTGTTTTCTCATCAGAGGTTTTGGTAATGAAAAAATTTTATGGCAATTACAAAGCCAAATGAGTCATTAATAATAATCCTTAACATCTGGGAAGAACTGGATAGTTTATTATAATATATTCTCAAACATTTGTGGCAATAAATGTTACACGGAAGATGAACTCAATGTTTCAAAGTACTTCTAAAAGCTTTTCATTGTTTTTAAACAAGAGATTTTAATTTGGGAACTGCTTTTACGCCTGCTCTAAAGCTTCTTACCCGTTTATTGTATCAGGCATATATTAACTCCCCCTAATTTGCATAAAATAAAGCTTTATTTCTGAACCATCATCCATTCCAGGGCAGTCATCATTTCTGAGTATTACTACGCAAACCTATCAGTGAAGGCAAACAGAACTTCAGGCAAATATTACTCATGTAGAATTTACAGCTAACATACTTTATGCATTTCATCAAAATTCCCTATTTAGCTACAGATTTTCAACTTGAAAGGACTATAAACACATTCTAGATTCGTCCCATAATCTGTACTGGATTGTTGTGTAAGATTTTGCCTAATTCATAAGGCAGTTTTCCAGTTTACTGAGGTCATAGTAAGTATTTAATCTTATTTAAACTGAAATGATTAATGCACATAAGCAAAACATAAGAGTACACACAAAGTAACCAATATTTCCTTTTATTTAGCTGTGGGCTATTGCTGCCCTTCTGGTACAGATGAGTCACTCTGCAATACTAATTTTTCGCCAGTGGCCATGTCAACAAACCAAGGTTCTTATTATCTTCATCCCCTTTTTCTTGCTGAACTAAAACCAGAAATTGATTTCCACCAGACATTCTGAATTGGCAAAATCAAAACCACACAATAATATTAAGTTTTTTTGATTTTGTTTTTCTTGTTTTAAGAGTCTTCCAGCTACCAGTGGAAGCAGTTTTCAGGAATTCCACGTAAAGCAATGTATTTTCTATTAATTTTAAACCTAGCTACTGTTAAATTGAAAACTTATCTGAATTGTAACAAGATGACAATTTAGTGTTTTAAAATGGATGCAATATTAAGTAGTGTCTATTTACAAAAAAATGTTGGTGACCACTTTTAGCATTATAATATATATGGTACTAATAAGATTGAAAAGACAAGATGATGACTGAGCTTAGGTTTCTGGAAAAAAACCCCTCTTACTATAACAATACTGCCTAATTATTGTTAGGAGGAGGAGAAAATTACTTTCCAAATTCCAACTGATGCATCAGTTGGATATGCACAAATATATTTATATTATGAGTAAAAAAGAGCAAGCAAGAGTAAAGTCTAAGGTTTGCTCCATTCTAATATAATTGGGCTGAAATTAGGAGAATGGGAAGAAATGTGGAAATACTCTTCCTTCCTGGCAAATGTCACTTAGCACCAAAATATCCTGGATTCTGTCCAAAGGTCTGAACTATTTCTCTGTATGAGTAAACAAGGAGGCATGGATGACTCTGCAGCAGCTCAAATATGTATTGACTGTGACTCGATTTAGCTTTTTAGGCATTATGGCCATTTATAGCCTACAGCTAAGAAAATGGAATTCACATCCTGGGTAACATGCTGGGTGTTGTCTTCTACATGTAAAATCATCCTGGAATTTTCTACTTACTTAGATATTATTTCATTGTACCATCAGAATTAAAACATTTGCCTTCAGGGCAGATGTTAATTGCTGAGTCGCTTTCTAGTTGGTAACACAAGTTTAAAACAATTATAGCTTAACAAAAGCTATTTTCAAATCTAAAAACCAATAGCTCTAACAGTGTGGGAAAACCCAGTAAATGCTCTACAATGGTTCACCAATGTGTAAGCTGTATTCTACTATATTAACATTATCACAATATTTCTGAAAATAAAACATTAAAGCACATATATTCTTTTTATGCAAAAGAGAAAGACAGTACATTATAACATGCCCAGGAGACTTTTTTCCCAACATCTAAAGACTTATATTTTTCTTCTTAACGTCTAATGCTTTTGTCTTACTTTTCATTATTGTTTCCATTCCAGTTCTTGTGCTAAGTCAAAAATCAAGAATGAGAGGTGCAAGTCATGAATCTTTTGAACCTAAAAGCTGCAATAGTAAACTATTAGTTCAAAGTCCTTCCTAGTCCAGTATCACATCCCAACAGCAGCCACAAGTGGATGTCTAGACAAGACTAAAACAAAAGAAGCACATACAGCTCCTCCAGCTGCCAGCTGTTTTCAGTGTAGAGGATTTCCTACACAGATCTGAAGTTGCAGAAGGACTGGAGTACTCTTCTGATACTTTTTCCTGCCAGGTCAGTGGTGACATGACTGTTAGTGATATGAAAATTAGCAGACACAATCAGATTATCTATTCATTAGTAAAAAAGTCTCCACAGTGCTATCAATCTCCGGTTCCTTGGTTAATTTCTTGATATAATGCTGAAGTGGTCTTGCTGCTGTACCCCTCTCCTCCAACCTATGCTGTCACTTTATCAACAGAGCAGCAAGTAATCCCTTCTTTTCAAAACAAAATTGAAATTAGCTTTTCTTACAGATGATATCAATTCAACCTAGTGCTGTAAAAAATCCCAACAAGACAACTGTTAAGCCTGTAATTCTACATTCTATAAAATAGGATATTTGGTTGGGGAGCATGACTGAAGTTTAATACAAAATTGATAAGGTAGAGTGACTGAATAAAGCAGAGAATGTGCCTCCAATTATAGGGGTTTTTAAAACCCTTTTCTGATATCTATCTACTAAATCATAATATTGGATGTTCTCTGTTGTTACTTTTACCACTGTACAACATTTGGTACCAACTCTGCAATTGGGCAGATTACTATAATGACATTTTTGCTCAAAAGAAAAGAAAGATGACACATGCTTTCAATTTTACTGATATAAATTTATCATCATACTGATAAAACGAAGAACTTATTAAATTCATATTTTGAAGGTCTGTAGACTTTGTAATAGAAAGAAATTCAATGTTTTCAAGGTAATTAGAATCTGATGATTTTATTTAATGTATTTACCATTCTAATGTTCAAACATTTGACTCTGCTGCAATACAAATTTCACAATATTCCATATGAACTACATTTTCTACTTCTGCTGTTACTGTGAAATGCATTAAGGACAGGTCACATGATTTCCCTCATGTCAACAAATGATGGCTCAATTAGGCAGATAAGAATCTACAGTCCTCAGCAGAAACTCTCTTCAGCCCATTCTCAGCAGTATAAAGAAGCACTTAGGGACAGCACTGGTTCTGGGGAATGAATACTTGCTATCCTTTATATACACGCTCATTGAAAATTTCTCATTCTTCAGAGAAAATTGGATCCCTCATATCGCTCAAAATTGTCAATCACTTACAGTTTGTAATTTTTTTTCTATATTCAGTTGCAGTTCATGATTAAAATCAATAAAATCATGAGGAATTAAAATTTTAGCATATTGCTCTATTAATTTAAATTGGAATTTTACCTCTTGGAAATAAGCTATCCTAATAACGAAAAAAAAAAAAAAATTAGTTTTGACTACAGTCCTCAAAGGGGAAATTAATATTTAAGGAAGAAATTCATTCTTACCTTACTTTGCTGTGATCAATGACAGAATGCACAGCTATGAATGCCAGTATTGTCCTGGGTGCCCTCAGTGGATGACAAGGTTGTCCCTGCTTCATTCCAATTACTCACACAATCTTCCATACCCACTACCTGCCACTGTTTTGCTGAATTTCTTTATTTTAACCCTACTGTGAAGAGAAATCTATGAAAAATACTGGGGTCTCTCACTTCAGGTTATGCAGAGAGCAAGACAGAATACTCACTACCGCCCTCTTTCTCCCATTTCTTACATTTGCCTCATTCTTCTAGATTTTATGACTCTTCATAATGCTTAGCCTTTACTTTTCACAAAACACCTCAATGTTGTTCAGCACCAATTATACTCCATATGGTCTTAAAAACACATGTTCAGAGGCATATGCTGAGGCATATTTCATGATAAATACTGTTAACTGCTGTTTCCCACCATTTTCAAATTTGCAGGAAAGTATTGTTATATTGCATCTGGCAATAGCATAGTTGGCAAAAACTATTAGAAGCAGTGGCACTCTGCAAAACAACTTCAGTAACTTTAGCATAAAAAGTGGTAACAAGACAGATCTTCTCACCTACACATCTTCAAGGGCAAGAATTGTTAGCCATGTACTACGCATGGGAAATCTTGTGACTTAGGAAGAGCTTTGCAATATTTATGGACGATGGGGTCTGAGTATTTATGGTGAATACTATGGCCAGGTGTTTATTAAATTATTTTGTTCAAGCTGCTACGTTATGTAGAAACACGAAAAATCACATTATTCTTAACCAACACAGTCCTGCCAATAGAAACATTGGTGCAAGTATGACTGGGAAGGTGAGAGCACTTCTGCTGGTGCAGCAGCTGTTACAAATTGCCTCCATATTAGGGTGCTTATGCCAGAAAGAAGTGTAAATCCCCACGACGGTTTTCCACAGCAGCTGCATCAGCAAAATCCTTCTATTATGAACAAAATCTAAGGGCCCTTATCTTTTGTTTAAGTCAAACCTCTGCAAGGATTAGTACTGGTGTTTTTATCTCGTTCATATTGCTAAAATGATGTTTTATCAGTCAAGCACTACGTGCTACCATGATGGTCTGTATATTCCTTAGAAAAAACCAGTGTCTTACATCCACTTCTCCAAATATAAAAAATTCTTCAAAACCAGCACTTACTACTTATTCAGAGAATGTAGTATTTCCTTGAGCATTCTACCCTTAATTAAAGGAAAAAGAAAAGAAAAAAGGAGGATCTTCTTTCTTTTGACCAAACCAGACAGTCTGAAGCACATTTACCAAGGTGACCCGGAGCACTGCTGATTGAACAGTAGCCTGACCAGAAGGATTAAACCCACACCACAAAAACTTCTGAGTAGCTTCTTTCTAATGAACTTCCAGAGCCTGCTTTTGGAATCAGTCAACTCCTGTTTCAAATAAACCTGATAATAAACAAAGCTGGCAGCACTCAGCCCTTCCGCCTCCTAAAGGGCTAAAGAATTTATCACAAAATTATAAAAAGCCCAATCTGTAAGGCATACTATTTATGTGTTTAATATGTTATCATTGAAAATCTGTGCAGAAGCATTTTTGCAAAACTGTTTTTTTATTCTAGGTACACGATTACTAAGCACAATGTAGCACAAAAATTTTCTTGACACAGACTTTTAGGATATTGATTAGCTATGCTAGAAAAACATTTTTACTTTCTAAAACGGTAACTGTTTCTTGCAGAATCAAAAAGTAGCCTGCAGGTTCCTGTCTTTGAAAGCCCTGTTATTTCAAAGCATCTGTAGTCTACAGTGAAGATCAGTGCCCCTCAGTACAGTTTAAGTTTTAGAATAAGAAGCAGCACATATGAATCCCTTTGCATTATACGCATGCATATTTTAACATTCTATAATTTTACTGCAAGTTACTGGCTTTGAAATATCTTGCCCAAATGTTATCATTTCAATGCTCATTTCAAAGCAAATCATTCATCATAACCTTTTGCAAAAAAAAAGGAAGTTTTGTATTCAAATAACTGCACTGTCCTTACTACACAAGTAAATGATGAATGAAACTGTAATTTTCACTTCAGACGAAGTACTTGGCTATCATAAATAGCTCAGCTCTAAAGTTATGCAAATGCACAGTTTTAGCTGTTAAAAAATAAACCTTCTTCATGTAAAACAGAGCACAATTGCTGCAGAATTTGTATGTTTTTTTAACGTAAAAGTTGATGACAGACACAAAGAATACATATTTCAGGGTTATACAGACTATGACATTTCCTCATGTTAATGAGATCAGTCCTTTAGAAGAAAGGAGGAACCTCACATTTCAAGCAACTGTACACAGAGTGGTGACTGAATTTATGATGAATTTTGGTAGGCAGCAACCAAAACAAACATGTTTAACTCAAAGTAGAAAAATACACAAATTTCAAGTTTTGGTCTTTAGAACAGTCTCAAATTAATATTCTTTTAAAACGTTATCAGAGAAGTACTGAAACAAAAATTAATACTAGATAGAACCAATGTTGTTTCAGAGCTTCTAATGCCTTGATTTGATTGTGTTTTAGTTTTGAGATTTTGCTATATGGAAGTTGACATGGTAACAGACAAAATTCTTATGCTCTCATAAGGAGAGCATCGAATAAAGCCTGACATGCAAGAAAAGCTACAGTAAAAATTTCCCTTCCAACTGACTCACCTCACCACTTAGAGCATGAAGTCTTCCCTTTTTAATTTACATTTAAATAAGTGTGTTAAGTCTACCCAGACTTTACATACGATTTGAGACTGAGTGTCCCTAAAGGCAGAGGCACCTGGGAGCAGAGGTCTCTGCAGTGAGCTGTGGGTGGCACACCAGGTCCCTGTCCCTGGTGAACACCAATTCTCAGCACTCCCCAGCCTGCTACAAAGCCCAATTCAGTCTTTGCAGACAAGTAGCTTGCAACCAAGAGACTGATTCAGTATTTCAACAGATTTACATATTCTATTAATGAAATAAAAGCATGCCCTTTCCCTTCTTCTCCCCACCCCCCCTTTAAAAAGCAATATACTTTTAAAAGGGTAATGAAATCACAAGCATTATGTCAATGAAAATTACACGCTGGGTTTATCTCTGTAGGTATCTGTCAAATACAAAGCGTGCACAACATCTTTGGAGTAATAATGATGTTTTATCATTTTAATTACAAACACTTTGAAAAAAATCCCTAAAGTGTACCAATTGGGGTGGTCTGAATTAACAGTAGCTTGACAGCCCAAGGGTAGCAAAAATAGATTGAGCTACCAAATTTCATAGTAGTTATAGCAGCTGTCTTCTTGCCTCAGGGAACCTGGGTATTTAACAAAGCACACAGCTTGGCACTGGCATCTGATAAGTAACGTGGGTTTTGTTGGACAGAATACATGTGGTTCTATTGTTTCACTGTTTGGTTCGGAACTCAGAGAGCTGTGGCATCATTTAGTTCTTATAGTTAGCTTCTGTGTATTCACTTACAGGTATTGTAAAAGGTTATTTTCTCACTTATCACTTGCTACAAGTAGGGAATACTGTCTTGAAACGAGCAATGAAACATGACAGGATTTAAATGTCAGGGTCAGTTGCCTTCCCATTTCTGTGCCAAAATTTCGTTGAACCAACTGAGTAAGTTTTTGTAATTGGGCAGAAAAGTGAATAAGGGTGAAAACCTGTTCTCCCCCTATTAAAGAATTATTTGGAATTTAATATAATTGTAAAACATCATTTATTCCAGTTTAACTTTAAAAGGGGAAATTTCTCTTCAAAAAAGAAGTCTCAGAGGTAAAATCCAACTATTGGGGCTTCTGGGAGAGGGGGATTGATTTTTATTTTTCGAATCCCATAGTAGCCTGACAGTTTGGGTAACCACCGGAGTAAGAGAATCTCCAGTTCAAACCTAATCTGCTTAATAGTAAAAAATCTCAGTTAACATGTTTTATCTAAAAAGGTTTGATCTCGGGACATAACCTTAGCACATACAACAATATTACTTCGAGGTTTGTGTTTGAACTTCATACAACCAGAAAGACCCCCCACGTGGCTCCTCTCTCTTTCATTCTTTAAGTATACATCACAAATTATTGGGGCTTGTTGGCAGAGTTCAAATCACTGAACTCATTGCAAATAGTCTACTTCAGCTAGAAGTGCATTCTTTTACTCTATCAAATCCATCTGAGGTAATAAGACTTGATGTTTTATTCAACAGAGCTGAGGAAAATTGTTGCACAATAGGTTAATTCAAAATGGCAGCATAGAAAATGCATCTGTCAGTGGGGATCAAATTACAGGGCAAGCTCCTCTCAATGCTTAGAAAAACAAGTCTGCAGTTCCACAGATTATGTGCATGTGTGTGTTTAAAGGGGTGGGAAAGGAGCTAAATATCTGAGCTAACCTCCAATTAAAGTCAATCATAAAAACAGCCAATTTAATGAGTACGGATTTCTTTGGGTAATTATAACACCAACCACTTTTTTTCTCCCTCTCTTTTAAATCTGTAATTCTGCCTTCTTGTTATTGCTTGCTTTGTCATTAATCGCCTCAGGAACTTGATTTCCTAGCAACAGACTCTGCCACCAAACATTTGGCTCCTTTTCAACATTTTCTTTGTGAAAAATGGCACTGCTATTGCCGCCTGGCTGTTGCAGCTAGACTGCCTGTGTAAGTGTTCTAATAATGCATTCTTCTAAAAAACCACACAAAAATCACATGATAAAAGGAGCGATGACTGAACTTCACTAATTACTGTGCTGAAAAAACGTAACTGCAATTTAAAGGCTACTGGGGTAGGAGGAGAAGGACTGAAAATGAAATATGTATGTTCTTCATATTAAAAAATACAATTAATAACATAGAGGTGAACATTTAGAACTAAATATTTTTATGTTAGACAGATTCTCATTAATTTTATTCTACAAAAACAGGAGGTACAACCTTTGTTAAAAGCTGATGACGTATTTTTCTGCATAAAGTACAAAGCATTCATCTTCAAAGAATGGCATCTTGAAGACCAAACTTCACAACAAAAAAGAAAAAAGTTTCTAATTCACTTTTCCACATAAGTTACTTGAGAAAACACTAACAAAATAGTTTACGCATGAGAAGTTATACCTGAAATGGCAGCATAATGCACTCCGCTTCCCAGATATATCACAGGATGACATAAGATGTGGCTGGTGCTAGTTTAGACAAAGCTTTTTTTGCATTTTAATCAAAGAAATAAAGCTGTGGGTTTCTGTATTTATGAGAGAGAAAGGTTTTTTCTCTGTATTTGTTTTGGAAGCCAGTAAATTGCAAATTTGCTTCGTGTTTAGATATAGAGACCATCGTCATCTCTCCACAACAAATATATTCCACTTCAGCTGTAACTTCCAGAAAACACAATGGCTCAAGATGGTGGGTTTCAGGAAAGAAATGTTATCCCAGGCCATCAAAAAAGGCCACAATTAACTGTTGCTAGCTGCACCTTCTTCTCTATGTCTAAGATATTCAGTATGGTGTTTCCCTGGTCATAAAACCTATTCATCACTGTGAGAAATAGTTTTGCATGTCAAATGGCAGAACATACTGGTGCCAGAGCACTATGGCAAAAGTTATCAATGGGAAAAAAAACTACTGTGAAGTTATTCAGACAAATGTCCTTTCTAGGGGATATTTTGCTTCCTGCCAGTATCTTGTTTCCTGTGATACACACACAGACCTAGCACATCTCAAAGTAAAAAGCCTATCACAACCCATTGTAAGTTATCATACTTATCATAGCAGTAAATTACAATAAAAATGCATTCACTGAATACGCCTCTGAAAGGAAGAGACAGCACAAAAGAAATTCCATTTATACTCACATTGTTATAATAATCAGCATTTTTTCTCAAGTAGAATAGCCAAACCCCATGTAAAATACTGTAGAATGTTATTTAAGCTTTGCTACACATTGCTGACATCAAGCTTATGTTTTGACAGACTCATGTTGAAACCAGATAATTCCTCCATCAAGCCCACTACATTACCACAGTATCTCTCTGCTTAGACAAGCACTTAGGCATTAAAAGAAAATAAATATAAAAATACCACAGTGTTTGTTGAAACAGACCAGGGTGGTTGGAGTTTTAAAATTTTCTCCAGCAGATAGGTGTGTTCCATTGGGTTCATTATGACTTGCTGCAATAAATGACATTTCCTCCTGGAAACTCAGCCTAAGCCTGGAATTCCTGGTCTTCATCGGAACTGTCATCATCATCAAAATAAACTACACTTGACATTAACTTTGAAAGCACAGAAGATGGTGAAGGTGGTGAATGTAATTCAACTGTGGGCTAACAAATCTAAGCAGCATTAGAAAATTTTATACTCAATGCGGTACAACTGAAGGGCATCATCACTGAGAAACTTCAAGTATTTGCTATGCCGAAGTAGGAGAAGAAAAGAGTTTAAGCTTTTACAGATTATGAAATAACAACAGCCAAATAACAAAGAAGATCTGTTTGGGTTTTGGAAGCCACTTAACTGATCCATTCTAAGCTAAGACCAAGTTACTACAGACTGGGAACACGACTGCAGTCAATACAGCCATTTCATACGCTTAGTAAAGGAAAGCGCTTGGGGAAAAAAATAAACCAAACAAAAAAACCCAACTGAAGCACAGAAGGAACTTTCAAGAAGAATACACTACTTCAGCACAGAAGATATGAGCATCAAATGCCAGTGTTCCACCCACCTCATCCACCAACTGCAAACATTAAGCAAATGCAGGTGTTGGACTGAAGGACAAATTGAGTATAACTAAGTAACTGGCAGAAATAAGGATGGCTAACTGGAACAAGAGAAAACACATATCTGGGAAGCACCACACTTGTAACCGTCACGTTCACATACAGGGAGAAAGTTAAAATTCAGCTGTCTGTATGAGCAAGCCGTATGTATCCATTGATACAGTTAAGATTTCACAAGGTTAGGTGCAGCTTTTAATGAAGGAAAGCATTTTCTCCTTTTCCATTTTCTTCCCATAACGGAAGAACAAATGCAAAACTTCTTACTTATATTCAGTAACACAGAAGTTTAGTTGGCAACTAAAATTCTCCTCAATTTTTTTCTGCTCTTCTAGGTAACCCTTATCAGCAGATTTTTTTTAACCCAAACCACTGACAATAAAAATATCTTTGCATTTCAGGCCTTTGTAAAATATGAAAATTAGTAGCTATATACTGCAAACTCATTAATAATGTCAAAATGTTTGTGTGCAACGTTAAAGAAACTGAAAACCAGCAACTTCCATAGATGCCTCTGAAAATAGGACAAGGTGCACAAATATGGAGTTTTGTCACCCAAGTTTGTAAGATGCAACTCTGACACTTATGATTTCTGAAATACAAGTCCTGACAGCAAGCACAGACTCACAGAAAGAGTAAAAAAATAAAAGAAAAAAATTGATTTGCCTGTTTCTCCCCCGAATTTACAATTATTTTCACATTGTGTCCATTCACGATTTCGGAGACAGACTGACAGTGTTTAGTGCTATCATTACTCCCAACTTATTTTGAAATAAGGGAAATGTCTGAGGGAGAAACATTTTCTAGCCTCAGTAGGAACCAAATAAAATCCCTCACAGTGAATTCTAATCAGACGCCAGCAGCACAGCTAGCTGATCCACAGTGAAATGAATATGACAGACTGGAAGATATGATGTCAATGGTATAAATTACTGCAAGTATAGGAATTATATCTGGAGAAGGGAAAAAAATTGCATAGACTTTGACAGTACATGTAACCTATCTAAAATGATACAAAATAGAGTAATTTTAAAGGATTAAAATGCACCTTTAAAGTTTACCATCTTTGAGAAAGCTGGGGCAGCCTCTGTATTTTGCTTCTACCTGTGATTTACTGGGTCCTATTCTCCACTAGTCATTCTCTAATTTGCCCGCTGGATCTGATTACCAGATGGCTAAAATAAATGTATTGTGTTCATTCATGGTAACAGAAGTTGTCTTTAAGGTTCTGTCATGGCTTCACTATCTCTTCCTTTGTACCTACTCCTCCCTCTGTGAATTGATTAGATTTCAGAGCTAAGTGACATGTGAGGGTCGTTCTGCCGAATGCTGCACTGAAAAGCATATAATCTATTCTAGGAAGCACATACAGATGACCACAGGATACTAGAGACCTGTCCTAAAGCAACAACTGCCCTGCTCTGCTAAGAAAATAGATTGTTTGATAATCTCAGGACATGGATTTCCAGAATAAGTATCTGTCACTGACATACACTCTAAGGCAATCCAAGAAATAGGTGACAGTTGGATAGGAAGAAGGAAATGAAAAGCAACATATGCACAGTGCAAAGTCAAGGAAGGTAACAAGACTAAAGTGAAGACAGACAAGAGTAGACAAATTAATGACTCAGAGAGCTACCCTCTACCTCAGGAGTGGTAATTGCTCACTACATGGTTTCGTTTAATCTGGTAAATCACTACAAACCCACAAGTAAAGAAGCTAAATGAAAGAAAAGGGCATGAGCACTGTGTAGCACGAGGAACCACGGACAGTTCTACGCTGTCTCCTCTCCTTCAGTAAAGTTACACATGCCATCTGTAATCTCAAGTGATAATACTGTCCTAGAAATCTCAGTTGAGCCCATCCTTGAGTGCTCTTGCTGTACATGTGAACAAGGTTTTTCACTCAACACATCTCCTGCAATCATATACTCCCCTAATCTGAATTTCATATTGCAAATATCTAAATACAATTTATTAGCACTTCAGTGTTATTTATTTATCCATTATCACATGCACATCTTGGGGTTTATTTTCAGTTTAGTACAATAATTCTCTGTCTCCTTGTCAAAATTTGGATGTTGTAGAATTTGCATCTGAGAAAAACAGCTTTTAATATAAAAAAAAATAAGTGTAGTGAATCACGTAGTCAAAATATAAGTGATCAAACTGACTGAACAAAGAGGAGTGACTTCAGAACTAAAATAAGATTAAGCTTTATCTTAAAAAATACAAACCTGTTTAGCACCTCATGTAATATTTCCCAATTTTCCTGAAGCATCTCCACTAAGTTTAATTTTTCTAAGTTGTACATTGGAAGCTTCATTAGGAATTATATATAGGCATGGGAAAACTAAAAAAAAAAAACAACCCAAACCCACTCCAAACTTAGTGCAGTAAAACATTTGGGAATATTTGTCATTCTTCTTTATTTAAACTATACTCTGAGCCTTTCAAAACTTTTCAGCCAACAGCATTAATTCCCAAGCATGGCATTTGGAAAATAAAGAGCTCAGAACACTTGAAAAAACAGAAATAAAAAATCAGTAGACAATATAGCTACATATATTTTAGCCACAGCACAAAAGTATGGTTGTAACAGCAGGATGTATTTTCTTCATACACTGAGAAGGGTATAAGCATTTTTTGACAGTTATAAAGGGGCAGCCTTGGCCATACACAAGAATCAATAACAACCATGTAAAGCCTACAGCAGCGCACACTAACAGGCTGTAGGAGACATTAACACTACCTAAAAGAAATAACTGTATTTTCAATGAACTTGTTCTTCCTGGATAATCAATTTTTTACACTTCTTGCCAGCTGTTCCCACATAGCTCAGGTAGCAGAATAGAAACAGCTGTCATACAGAATCCATATATTACATGCATGTTATGGGGTTTTAATCTGTCATAAATGTTCTATGTTTGTTAATTTTGATCAGTCATATCAACTTGAGAGCAAGATAAAAACAAATTCACCACTGTAATCTACACAAATACAGTAATCTGGCTTGATTCATTCTGGATGGTAAAAGAAGAATACTAATTGTGAATCTACTAATGCTCCATCCTCAAACTCCCCTTTATTCCAGAAGGAAGATTTCATCATTAAAATCAGTTTGCCCCACCACCCACATTTAAGATATTTGTCACAATCATTGTTTCCGAAATATTGAATTATAAGGTGCCATAGTAATTACTATGGAATAAATAGCAATTAAGATTGTTCACACAAATAAGCTCAAACTGTTTGCAGTGAATAATTATGCTAATAGTGTTTTTCTACATAATTTGTGCATCCTTCACAACAATTTACTAGAAAATGTGAAATGTAAATTTGATGCATTACTACAAAAGCTCTGAAAATGTTTAGTTCCTATGATTTTTCCCACCAATTTGAGAGAACACACAACTAAAAACATACTTCTACATTTGTACATCTAAATTTGAAGAAATCAAACTATGCTGAAATTGAAGCAGTCACTTTCTTTCCCTGTCTTCCTATGAAATCATTCTAAATCACATGTAACAGACATACTGCTTAAATTTCAGAATACTGTAACACAAACTTTAGCAATTTGAAAGAGGTTGAACTTACTGCTATATAATAAACTTTGGCCTTTTCCACCAACTTCCAGTTCTTCTCCAAATCAAGATGCTTTTCCTTCTTATAGCAATTAGCAGCAGCGAGGTTAGCTACAAGAGACCTGAAAGTGATTAAAAAACAAGTATTAGACCCTCTGTAAACAACACTACTGCAAATTTCTCACAATGAACATAATTTCTCAAAGATCCTAAAGAACATAAAAGTAACTGAAAAAGAGCACCATAAGCCACATATACTTTATTTGACCATTTCATAAAATGTAAATATTTAAATAATAGATTAAATATAATTTATATCTTATATTAAATAAAGTATTTTAAATCCAGCTACATAGTTTAAGTAACCCATCACTATTATATTGCTAAGGTGCCTCTGTTTGCTTTGAATCAACCTTTGTTTCATTCTGTGATCAACTCTCTCCATATGGGAGGGATCTGCAGATTTTCAGTAAAACTCCTCTAGTATCTGTCACCTAAAGAGAAGTAGTTACTCCAGTTTATCTCCTGAAAACTATTTTCCCTCACTAGAAGCAAAAGGCTGATGGATATGTAAGTCTTGCCTTTATAATTTTCCAATGAATAGTTACATAATTTAAAAAGGGGTTTGTTTTGGGATTTTTTTCCCCCCATTAGGTTCATATTTTCCTTCAGCAAATAAAAAAGGGTCAGGTTGCTACTTTTAGATGATGAGCTGTTAAAAAAACCTTTGGCTTAGCTGTGGATTACTGGAAAACTACCAAAAACTCATTTGTACTTCCTTCTTTCCTAACAAGTTATAACATAAGCCGTGGGACACTACTTCCATTACCAAGAACAAAAATACTTGTATCATATTGCCTCTGTTGCATGCAAGATATATTCATTTTAAATCATCTTCTTCACCCATTTGATTCAGCCTTATGAAACGCACAAAACTTACAGACATACTCCTAAAAAGAGGTCATGAAAAGACATGCTCTACCTCTCCATGCTGGCTACCATGACCAAATTCTTCTATGCAATTGTATTCTGAGAACATTTAATAGGATGCAGTATTTAGAGAAAGGGAATTGGGAAACAGATTATTTCCATGCTAGCATACAAAGCTTTAAATATAATTTTCAAGATTTAATAGTCAATTGATGCCCTTTTAACATTAACACATCACTGTTTGGTGATATTTAAGTGCATTAGCCAGATAATCATTGTGTAATTACAGATAGAACATTTGGCTATTGAAAACTTTGGCCTTCTCAAGGTGCATGCAATTGATGTTGTAAGCATCTCTCTCTTCCACATAAATGCTGCTACAATCCAGACACAGCGGGGGGGAGCAAATTGCTCATCTGCTTTCACCAAGTTATGCTTCTGCCTCCCGGCTCATTACCTTGTTCAGGTGTTAGGGGGTAAGTAAAGGGGACATTCTTTACTCAATAAAAAACAAACAAAAGACCAAAAAAACCTTTTTATGAACAGAGTAACAAACTCTCCTTGTAAACTTCCTGAAGCATTCATCACTGACAATACTTGTCAGTTCAACAGATCATGTAAATAAAAATGAAAACGAAGTTAGACTAACTTTATCTGAATATATCAGAAATACAACAAATAGTTGTGTGTCATTTCATTCCATGAGCGGTCTTGGAGCTTATCTCTTTAATTCTAAAACCTAAAGGCAATGAAAATTAATGTGAATTTGGAAAAGAAAAGAAAAATTTATGAACAAATACACCAAGCCTCTGTAGCATTACAAGTAAAAGGACAACAAGTTTCCTTCTCCATGAACATTATCATTTCAACAAGAAATCCACTGGAGAACCACGTAAATCCAAGAAAGATATATGCATAACTGAGGTAATTTTCTGTAAATCAAACTTTAAAAGCAAATTAAATCTTTCAGTTTTGGCAAATCCTAAATATCCATCAAGGACATAGTTTGAAAAAAAAAAATCTTGTCTGTCTACGTATGTTGCTAAGTGAAAAGCAATTATGTTCCAGAAAACTGAGCAAAGACTTTCTATATGTTTCCTTTCACTTACCACATGCCCCTGAAACTGTAAACCCAGCTCTGTGTGGCTACATCTAACTGTAGAGATGCTCTGCACATATGGGTAATAAAAGATTGCTACACTGATGACAAAGCACCGTGCTTTTCCAAATTAAAACTGTAAGTCTGACAGCACTAAGTTCAACATGTGGGGCACAGACAAGGTAGATATTTTTTCAATGAAATACAGTAATTGGAGACAGCCAGGGCGCTTCAATTGAAACAGCTTAATGGAAACACTGTGCATGGGGTTATTTCTAAGCAGAATGCACAAATCAAAGTCATAGACTGACAGAGCGTAGGTACTACTTCAGAGTGTAATCATGTGTTAGGATTTTTTTGAAAAGCTCTGAGAAAACAAAGCATATTAGTATTGCTAAACTAGAGAATTCAGGGGGGTTATCACCCATCAGCTCAGAACCCTTTCCTGCAAAAGCTAGACAGAGTTAGCAGAAGGAAGACATATTCCTATCAGGGCATCTGGAACACAAATATACACAGCCACCTCCTGGGAAAACCAGGAGTGCTACTAGCCAGCTCCTCCAAAACAGACAAGACAGCTGAAGAACAAAGTTAGCATGTACCTCAGCTGGAACAAGAGACTAATCAATAAATAGTTATCAACTGGGGCCAAGTTGAAGTGATTCTTACCAATACAGAAAATGCTAAAAACCAAGAAACAATCAGAGGGTAATTAAAGACTGAGAATAAACTTGCTCTCATAGGATGGTCAATTGCACAATAAAGCCTTTAGCAGCAACCATCACCTCTTTTTTCTTCTCCCAAGGAGTATGAATTCCTGCCACTCTCAAGTGTGCCCTAAAGCATCAATTGAGATGAAGCCACTGTCTAGTAATTGAGCAAATATTTGATATTAAGAAAAAAGTCGTTTATGTTAGCAAACCAAAAATACTGCTTATTAAGTCAAAGAAGTATTTGCAGACATTCTTATGAATAAATTTACCTAAACTTTTAAATTCCATTGAGATGCACATGTTTTTCTTGAATTCATATTGTATTGACACTCTTAACTTCAGTTTTCCATCATGTTATCTAGAAAATGGTGATTGCTACAGGATGCATACACAGACACTATGTGACTGAAGAGAGAGAGAATCACAGAGCAAAAACATCTTTACTGCTTTTCTTCTGTTTGAAAAACTGAATATAGATCTTGGAGACAAAGGGGGAAGTCTGTAGACATAATTAGTGTCAAAATTCCAGATGAAGATGAATGAACTTCCTTCCTCCATGGAGTTTACACATTCATTCCTGAGAGTAAGACATTATGTACAACATTAAATTGGGAGGGACAGGTTGATAAGCTGGAGGACAATGCTGTCTGTCATTCAGTAGATCTTTGACAGCGTGAAGAACTGAGCTGGCAGAAAACTCGAAGGTATATGCAAAGTCATGTAATTATACACAACAATATAGGCTGAATGTTGAGAGGATACCACACAGTTTTCCAGAGAAGGACCTGGAGATGCTGGTGGATGAGGGTTGTAACATGAGCCAGCAGCGCATGACACAGAGAAGATTAATCACAATCTGGTGTATATGAGCAAACATGCAGCCAGGAGGACAAAGGAAGTTTTAAATCCAGAACAGAGGAAAATCTCCATCTCCAGACCTTATCTGGAGTTGTATGTCCAGCTTTGAGCTTTCCATTACAAGATACTGATACAGAGCAGTGAGTCCAGCAGTGGGCCATCAAGATTATTAGGAGGCTGGAACACTTAACAAATGCAGAAAGGCTTTGGGTGAACCTAAAGAATAGGTATCTAAGGAGAGACCTTCCTGCTTTCTTCAAATATCTAATGAAAGTTTACAGGGACTATTCCTGAATACGTGAAGGAACAGCCACAAGCTGGAAGAAGGAATACTGCAACTGGGTACCATCAAAATAATTTCTCCCATGAAGAGCGATCAAATGTTTGAAGAGTTTGCCCAGAGGGCTCGTGCAACCTCCATCCTTTGTGATATTCAAAAACCAGCTGGACATGGCCATGAAAAACCTGATCTGACTTTGAAGTTGGTCCTGCCTTCTGCAGGGATTTACATCAGATGCCTGCTCTAGTTAAAACTGTTCTAGAGTTCTATATATTATATTATATGGAAAACACTTCCTCCTCTGACTCTCATTTTAATTCATGTTGCTGTCTACCACCTTTTATAATTCTACCCAAAACATTCACCAACTTCTCCAGAAGTATGTTGTGGACTTCAATTATGGGACTGCTATCTCATGTTAATAAATTCTACTAACTCCTGATACTGCTTGGAAAGGAAAAGAGGAGGTCCTCGGGACCAATGGCATTGAAAGCCACTGAGGGAAACAAAAAAGGATAATGACAGACATTTTTATCTTATTCTGAGCCAGAAAGAAAATATTCTTCAGGGTAACTGATACCATTTTCATTATTGATTCAGTATGTAGTATCAGAAAATGTAAATGCTGTCAGAAATCAGGGAGGGCTGATGTGTGCTGGTAACATCTCAAGATTAAGTCTAACCTGATTGGCTGGCTTTGAAACCTTTAATAAAATTGTCAGAAGGTAATCAGCAAAGACGTAGAACACAAGTTCAAGAGTTCTGGGTAGAGGGTGAAAGAAGAAAGCAAAGGGCCATGCTCAAGAAAAATGAATAGAAGAAAGTAGCAAAGGAGAACATGAAAAACAAATTCAGAAGAAATTCTTAAAATGTAGACATACAGAATTACAGGTACTAGAAGAACTTCTCAGTAAGTGCAACAGCAAAAAAAAAGCTTTTCTCTTTCTCTTGTATAAAACGAAATTAACCCTTTCAATCTGGCTATATGCTGACAGCTATTCTCACTAAACACAGTATCACCTGAAGTATATTCCTCACTTGCCAATCAAGCATAAGCCTTATGTACTGATCAGCTTGCACATAGGCTGCATAAACATACTTGTTAACCAGCTGCTGTCTCCCACATATTTTCTCTCTCCAGAGCAAGTGGAAGCTATTTCAGAAAGTAGTATATTACTATCTTGCACTTTCTGGCCATAATACCACTGCTATTCTCTACAAGTACATTAGTACTGCCCAGCCCCAAACTATGGCCTAGGCAGCTCTGCGTTGTCTCAAACCAGTGCTAACACTTCATCATTCAAATCACAATTTTTCAAGGCTGGATACTCCAAGCAAACTAGGCTACACTCACTATGCCAACTGCATTTGTATCTTCAGAAAATATCAAAGGCCCCTGACCTGTTGTCACTAGTGATGCAGGCAGCACAGGTTCCTGTTGGCTCTTCACTCTGCTCATAATAATGGGCATCCACATGAGCTTCTTCAGCCTTCTTCTTCAAGATCTCTCCAAATTTATCTTTGCCAATGCACCCAAAGAAAGTTGCAGCTTTGTAAGGTTTCTGAATCATCCACTGCAGATTGACAGGAGGAAAAAAAAAACACAAAACAAATACAAAGTTAAGATGGCTGGTATATTATTTTTGCCATTTTTTCTCTCCACTCACCATATTTATCTCTGTGCTTACACTTTGACTCATAGAACACTTGTATGCCTGAAGTAAAAAACACCTTGCACAGCAAAGGAAGGAAGGGCAGCAAAGAAAACAAAATTTACCTATAATGATCCCACTGAGTAACACTTAATATAAAACTTCAATACATGTATTTCTCTCATAAATAAAGTATATTAGTATATTTTTACAAGGTATACAAAAAGAAGCTCCCTTGCTCAAAGGAGTTGCCTCTACACTTATATTTAATCAAACAACATATGGTATCTTCAAAGAAAAATTGTAGAAAATACAAAAAAAAAAAAAAAAAAGGAAAAAAAAAGCCCACAACCCCCCCCAAAAAAATAAATAAATAAAAAAAGAGAGCGAGCATGTAAGAAAAACAATACATTTGAGAAACCTAAGCAACATTATGCAACGTTCATAATATATATAAAATCTAAGTGCTACTGAAAATAACCATTTGTATCTATCATTTAATTGCAACCAAAAAAGGAAATGCTCCCGTTTTACACTGTTAAAGCACACATGAAAGTATCTTATCTCCAACTTTATTAAGAGCAGTTTTGTCACTTGAATTGTAAAGAAAGAGAGTAGTTGCATAGTGTTGCCTGGTTATTTCATAAAGTCCTCTTTTACTAATAAAAAATGTATCATTCAGCTGTCAATGTAACTCTATTTTGTGCTAAGTTAAAAAATAGCATTTATCAGCAACGTGAAATCAAGAGTGAATTAAAAAATAAATGTGAAGAAACAATCATAGGCCCTACTCTGCTGGTGGTGAGCCAGCCAACTGAAGTCATTATAATTCACTCTAATTACAGTCAAAAAGCTTATCCACTCAATCTATAGTATGAATTAAAGGCTACAGCAATTTTCTGCTATACTAAAACCCTACTTATAATTGTTTCCTAATCAAGATTTAAATAAATGATAATGTCTCCATTACAAAGCAACATTAGTGGTAGCTGTGGGTTGTAGAAAGGTCAAGTAACTAAGTTGCAAATACATACTTAGTCACATCTTTATTACAACAGCTCAAGAAGGAAGAGAGAGAGAGAGAGAGAAAAAAAATCTTTAGTCATGTAAAATCCCCATTAATAAGACAAAGGTGGACAAAAGTTGCAAGGTCTCTTTCTTTTTGAATACAATTGAATACAATTTTGAATAAACTTTAAGAAGGAAAAGAAAAATATCATCACATGGTGGCAGGGTTAAATCTCTCATTCATTAAATGCACTCTACATACACTCTGCTTATCTATTCCATACCACTCTAATAGCAATTTAGAAAACCCTTAATAGGAGAATTAATACATTTCATACAAGGATATCAATTATATTCTTGAATTTGACACACCTTTGCACATACATAATAGATATCTGCACAGTGTTCATTTAGGATGTCTCAGGAACAATAACCCTTTATATTTGGAGGTATGATTAAGTGGAACACATTATTTAAAAAGATGAAAACGGCTGTGACCAACTGTAAGCAAATATGGAACAGATTTCCACACAGGTAAGAACAGAAGTACCTGAAGCCTTGTGCCCCATGCAAGCCTGCTTTACTGTCACAAATAACAAGAATTAATAGAGATCACTGCGAACAACATTTAGCAAAGAATCAAACCCCAAAAAATCTTCAAAAAACATAAGACTTCAAACCTCATCTCAGGCTTACAACATTTTATCAAATGCTGTTATTTTATATATAAGTCTGACAACATTTGGAGCCATAGTAACTAATATTTCACATAGATCTCTGAAAAAAGAATTCCCATTCAAGTATCACAGTTTTAGCTACTGGCAGCAGCTCAGTTTCAATTCAGATGTGATACATGCCATATATAAACTGTCACAATCCTGATTTTAAATTTAAGTCAAGTTATACTTGAGAATCAAAAGTCACAATCCAGACATTCCTCAGATGAATCTCTGTATGTGGTGCAGACCACTTCTTCCATCAGCAGTTCTACTCATATTCATGATGTTTTAAAATACAGGTATTATATGGTGAGAGGATATTCCCACTATATAGGTATTATTTTCATTTGTGTATCTGAGTTAAGCAACACCGAGGAAGATGGGAAAGTAGTTCAGCAGTGTTTCTGCAAAGATCCTCTCATCACAGATCTCCAGTTACCAACACTCCTTGGAATGATCTGCTCTTATTCCCACAACAATGGTGGTGAGGTATTGTCAGTTGGAGAACTCCTCCAAGCTGATTCTCCTTTCCTCAGCTAAAAGGCTACATGTTAGTAAGGGCAAAAGCAGACATCACATTACATTACAAACTTGATGAAACCGATAGAAATATTTCTGTGGTACACCACTGAAGTTGCACCTCGTGGAATGAGCCACAGCAGGCCTTTTCTGTGAAAAAACAAGAGAGGCTCTTCAAGGCAGACACTTGAGGATTTCTTTTTTAATTTGACCCAGAACTGGATTTAAAGTTTGAATAACCTGATATGAAAAAAGACTTCTATGGGCTACTTCACATGCTGTTGTTATTAGTGACTCTTTGGCTAAAACACTCCAAATGGGAGGCAGTCATCACGAGATGTTTATCATTGTGAAGCAGCCATGCAGCATTACAGCCAAAATCATATGAAGGCCAATAACAAACTGCATACATTAATGCCAGATATATGGTTATATAAACTTGAAAATTAGTTTTATAGATTTATGTGAAATACAAGATTTAATTGAATGAAAAAGACTCTAGACAGAAACAGAAAATGACCCAAGCTCAGCGGGAATCAGCATAATGAGTTAATTATCCAGGGTTTGGGTAGGCAGAGAGGCAGCTACTAACAAACTGTATTGACAGTCTGGTCAGGAGAGGTTGGCACCTGGCCACACCATGAATCCTCACCAGCACCCAAGGGAATCTGAGGCTGCTAATGGACCAAAGGCAGAAGTGTCAAAAGTAGGAACTTATCATGAAACAAGACAGCCTCAGGAGTGGGCTACCACAAAGGAAACTCAAGGAGTGGTTTATGAAATCTAATGTGTTTCTCTGCTCTAAAGTTTTCTTCCGTCAACACAGCTTGGACACCAAGTACACACAAGGACAGGCCCTGACCTTTTCAGTTAGCATAAACATCTGTGACAGAGAAAGGAGCACGGGAAATAGAACTCCTTTCAGATGTTCTCCTGAGTTAAACAGACTGCATTTTCCTCACATTTTTGTTGTATGCATTCTGATATACGCAAAGCGAACTTTATTTTAATTATTTTTTATATTTATGCCTTGCCTTTAGCATAACTGTGTCTTAAAATTCAGCTGATTTCAAAATAAGCATAATCAAATATCAGGTTACCATATCCCTACAGACACATTATTTCTTATGATCAAATACTGAGGCCAGCACTTGCAAAAGAAGCCAGCATCCTGGCTGCTCTAAGGCACACTAGAGGGTGACAAAATACTTCTCTCCTTATTTTCATGAGGCTAACTTGGGCTCACAGTACCAGGACTATCTGTTCATGGGGTTTTAGATGATCAGAGTTGAACAGGATGAACTCTCTGGCAAGCTTTAGCTATCAGAGAAGTGTAAGAACCTTTGTGTTCCAGGGAGTGGGTGGTAATTGCAGAGAACAGCACCATCTTTTCTTGCAAGACGTTGAGATGCCAAGAAAACTTGGTAACAAGAAAAGCTTCTGAAGACTCAGTTGTGATTTTGTGAGACTGCTTGGAGTGAACTGTGTCCCACTCTTTCACATCCTCAGACTTGAAGATGTGGTACACCTATTTCCCACTTTTGTCTGATTAGATAATGGCTTTTGGAAACAACCTTTCTCCTTTCTTCCAAGTTACAGAAGAGCTCTCCTAGAAGCATTTCTAGCACTAGAAGTGACTTGACCTTGATTGGATACTCAGTGCTGTCTTTTGAGAACCAATACCCCCTGCCCAAAAAAAAAGAAAAAGAAAAAAGAAAAAAAAGGCCCCTTCATATCATGTGAAAGAAAATCAGTGGACTCATACAATTAGAGAAAGGGAAAGTTCTTCAGTTTGAATTTCCCAGGCTTATCCTATTTGGCTTGAGAATGCCATGCTTCTGCCACAGGAGCAGAGTTCAGTATCCCCTATCACAACACTTGATCTGCATTCAAAGCTTTGCTTTGCTGTTCCTGCAAAGTTCACTGTAGAGGAGGACCCTACTAATTTACCTCACTGTCTTCAGCTGCAAAGACACTTTCCCTGCAAAAGGAGAGTTTGCTACTGCTGGGTCTCAGTACACATTACCATAAGACTTAAAAAAGAAACATCCTACAGATGAAACTTATGACAGCTTTATAGCCTTCTGTCTATAACAAAGATCCTTCAGAAATTATTTCATTTTACTCCAAGTCTCTGTTTTGCTGTAAGTGCCACCATTAACTGGACAACATTGCTAACTGGAACAAAGAGGCTGATGAAGACACAGCCACATTGTTCTCTGCCTGAGCTCCCAAATTCATTTTTTAAGTGGCAGCCAGTAGTGCATTTCCACATCTGTCAGTCATCTTAAACTAACAACGCCAAAGCATCCGAAGCTTTCCTTAGACTGACATACCTTCTGCACATAGGCGTTTTCAGCTGTGGGCTTGAATCCTAAATGCCTAGGAACTGACAACACAACAGGAAGCATAATGCCCCTTACACAGCGAAGGATCTTCAAAACTCATTAACACTGAATACAGACATCTGAAGTGCATCTGAAGTGCATTATTTGAAGCTGGACTCTTCTCTGCATGACCTGTCAAATCTGATCTTATTTTAAATTGCGGTTCACAGAGGCGAGGACTCCAAGGACCTAAAATTAGCTAAGATTTAACATGCTGGCTGAAATCTAAACTAAACAATGTGAGCAACTATTCATGAAGCGTCTCTTTTAGTAAATCAAAACAGGAATGGAGTATCTCTTATTTTCATGTTCTAGATTTTAGAATGAGCCCATATACTTTTCAAAAGGTTTTACCAGCCTGTTGTGCCCCTCACCAGTTGTGTCCCTCTTATGTCCAATCACCAATATATACACAGTCCATTAAAACCCCTTTGGAATATTTTTAGGAATATTTTAGATGTTAAAGGAAATTAAATCACAACTCACCTTAGATGGCCATATAAAATGAGAAAACGTGGGATCAAAAATCAAATCATATATCTTAAAAACACAAAAAACTGACAATATGCAAAACAGTTCTTTCAATGTGCAAGAAAAGACAGTGTCACTGTTCCAAGTGAGCTCACTTATTTCTTGTGTATATGATACACCTCAGGCTCAATGGAACGCAATATTCTGTTACCATTACACACATCATGCCATTTAAAATCCCTACTGTGGATTTTAAAATCCCAGCCAGAGCTGAGCCTCTACCCAGTCAGTCTCTCAATCCTCCCTCCTTGAGGGACAAAGGTGAGAATCAGATGTGCACCAGTGAGAAAAAAAGGCAAGGCTCAAGAAGAAATGATGCAAAGATATTCATTCACCACCTTCTACCAGCAGACTGATGCCAAGCCACTCTGTGATCCACGGCTACTTGGCAAAACTCCCCCTCCCTTCCAGTTGTATTGCCATATTCTATGTGCCCTGGATTATCTCCCCGGTCAGCTCTCCTGACTGTGTCCCTTCCCAACCTCGTTCCCTCTATGCAGTCTACTTGCTGGGGGGGCAGCAGAGTGAAAAAACAGAGAAGGCCTTGATGCTGTGCAAGCACTGTTCAGCAATAGCTAAAACATTGCTGTGTTAAATAACATTGTTTTGGTGACAAACCTAAAACATAGGACCATATGGGCTGCTATGAAAAATTAACTCCATCCCAAGCCGACCCAGTACACCTAACTCCAGAATCACTGTTACGAGACTACAGCAGGAAGACCCTGGAAAACAGATGAGTTACTACAGTTTGTTCCAATACCTTTGAAATTTTTTTCCTTTTTCTTATTTTCATTGATTGATTTTTAAACACTGTGACAGCTATTATCGCATAATGGCCATATAAGAAA
The DNA here is from genome assembly GCA_013397175.1 of Platysteira castanea. NCBI lineage: Eukaryota > Metazoa > Chordata > Aves > Passeriformes > Platysteira > Platysteira castanea. Next base: position 2,255,668 of record VYXC01000929.1, on the reverse strand, counting down.
AAAATGGGAAAAGGAAAAAATAAGCTTATCTTTATAAAAGCAGGCTTGTTAAAAGGAGCCCCGTGTCCTGCACAGTAATTCTTCCACCATTAGCTGAAGCTGCCAAATCTTGCATGAGGAAGTGATATTGTTAAAATGCATGACAGCACCCTCAAGCAACTTCCAGTCAAATGAGATAAAAGTGATAATATTTTTTAAAGAAAAAGACTAGTTAAAGCCTTGTGCTGAGACCAATAGCGAAATCTTTCCAGCATTTGGCTCAACATGTACTATCCAAATCCCTGCACAGGAACATCTATTAGTTTTAACATGGTGCCACAAGTGCCCTTTGCTACAGCTTTCCAAATTAAGATGTCTATCAAAACATTAATCATCCAGGAGCAGTACTTCATTCACTTCTACATTTAAAAACAAATTTAACAAACTGCTTCTTAAAAAAAATTTCTATAATCCAAATAACTATTTTCAGTACTGCTACGCTTCTGTACTCCATTTCCTATTTCTTATCATTGCTCTTCATCTGCTTGTTCACTGTTTTATTTTTAGTCTAGTTTGTAAGCTTCTTGCTGTACAAGGAAATACAAGCATATTTTCTGTAATTAAACATACTCCAAAGTTTCAATGTGACCAAAAGCAAGTGCTCTTTTTTACTGCGCCCTTTAAATAACACTTAATTGCAATATTCCTTACTCCATCACATTCTCATGCTGTATTTGTAACGTTACAGTTCTGCCTCAAACACCTAAAGCACTGCAGCCTCTTTTCTGAAGGTCAATTTACGTTATCTGAGGTCAAAGGCAGAATGTCTCCTGCAAGGCCTTACAAGGCACACAACTGAGACACAGCTGGCCTTATGTCCTTTTACCATTTGAAGGGCAGAACCTAACGCATCAACCACTTCCCCATTGTCTGATCTGATATATCACTCCTTTCCCTCAAAAATTGTACATTCCCTTCCCAAAACCAGGTAAAAGATGACAAACCTACAGAACAGGGTTGGTCACACCAGTTCTTCTCACTGTCACAGATGAAATTCCAGGTTCACTTGGGACTCTTCTGCAGCTGTTTCAGTGTATGTAACTATTTATTTAAAAATCAGCCAATATTGCAAAGCTGTGTATGAAGTAAGGATTAAGAGTACCTTTCTCAGCAAAAGAACTCAAAAGACACTAACATCCCTCTTGAACACTCTGGGTGTGAAATAATGAATGGTGGTAAGTAAAGTACAACATAAAAAAGTCTTGTTCCTCTCTGGTTGGAAGCAGTGGCGGTCAGATGTGAACAGAAGGATATAAAGAACATGAAAATGGAACATCATACTCAGGTATAGTAAGAGACTCATTGGACAACTGTGAAAGTACTGTTAACAACGCCTCAGCCTACTCGTAAAGAATTAGCACTTCAAATAGATATAAAAAAGACTGATAAGCAATTTAAAAATACCTTCAAACTCTCCAGTGTAAAACACTGTATATGTATTTAGGTACTATTCTATAAGTGAAGCTGATACTCTTGCAAAGTGATATTTTTAGGATATTTCGTGTATGATTTTGCGTATCTGTAACATTAAAACAAAACTTCCTTTTAAAAACCCATGCATACGTCACCCACACTCCCCTGCTAAATGAAGTGCAGTCTCAATGAATACACCCACACTCAGAAGGACAGCAAAAACTCCACAAGCGGAGAGACTTCTTTCATTGTCTGGCAGCACAGAATTCATATAGCACAAACTGTAAACAGCTGCCTATCAGCTTCTATCAGCAACAGTATCAAAAACAGATGGCAAAGGTCAAGTCAAAGTTTATTGACAATGATGAACTTGGACAACCTCTATTAAATTACTTCTTCCTTTAAGGTGTATGTGATCAAAGCAGCAGAGAGATTTTCACTCAGTCACATAACAAGCTATTTGTTGAGATTGAAACATCTGGTCAATATCTTCTAACACTGCAATTTCATGCACAGTTAGCAATAGGGTACATTTCTTTTCTTCTTCTTACAGGGTCCATAAGGGTGGCACATATGGCCGATCATTTCATTCAAAAAGGTTTCAATTCCAGGCATTACATACAATTGTCTCTATGCTTTATAGTACTTTAAGTCTACCCACCATCGTTTTCCATCATCACTGCTGTCTGCTCTACTCTTCGCTATAAAAGCTCACAAATATGACAGAGCACTTAAAGCTTAACAGCTTTTGACTACTGGAGTTAGAAAGCTGTTAAGGCAAGGGAGTTTTTAAAGTGGCAGGTCTTCATCTATCTGTTGTCAGGAATTCCCAATGCATTAAACTATTTACCAAGGCTCTCGTAACACAGATTATAATTTTTGTTGTAATAGCAAACCTTTCATTTTTAAGGCATCCCAGAGCAATTTTAAATCACCCTTTTTACTAATTTATAAACATTATATATTTTACAAACATAACACACATTATATTTCAAGTGAATGTATGCTAATTATAAAAATCTGATGAAACATAAATCCTGTTTCTCAACGTGAAATAGGAAAAAGACACAAAATGCTATCTACCCCAAAGGCTAAAAAATGCTTGCCTTTAAAATTATGCATCTACGTTGCCACAGCAACAAGTACTGGATAATGTAAAATGTACTTCACCCTTCCATTTCCACATCCCAATCTTTTTGGTCAAAAAATGAAGGAGGGATAGTTGCAAGCCTACCCACGCAAAGTACATTTCAAAGAAATTTCAGTTACTACTAAACAACCTTCATTTTTATTCAGTTAATGTTTGATTTCCACATCTTGTTCCCACAGTGACTGACTCCAAATAGTATCTGAACCTTAGAAGTTCACCTAGCAGTTGTAGGAAGACACTGATTCTAAAACTGTCTACTATAATGATGCATCATGCCCAGAGGTTGCACCAAAGGCGTAATGGAGGGGTGGGCTGGGAAGGAAGAAGGGAGATAATTTCCATGAGGGAAAAATGTACAAAAATGTACAAAATGCTTGAACAGAGGCATCCCTCAGAGATGTCACTAAAGATGCCCCAGGAGCGTGTTGACTTTTGGCACGAGGGCATCTCTTCAGGAGATCTATTCTGAAGGAATGGGATATGTAACCTAGATCTAACAAACAAAACATCAGGGTACTTCACTAGAAACTGATGGGTTTCATGTAAATGTCAAGATATGGCTTATAGGAAACAGAGCACCTTTTCAGGTTGCAAACATGAGCCTATGTAAGAGCCTGTCATCCCATGCCACAAAGACAATCCAGTCAGGAAAGCAACTAATTAGGTCACTTAGCACTAACAGCACTGGCGTAGAAATTAAGTAATTAGCCAGATTCTAACCGGGTTTTTTAACAGAAGTTCAAAACAGGAAAGGTTTCAGGAGCTCCAAACAAATTCAGAACTGATGGGATTAGCACTACTAAATTGCAATATTTTTTCAAAAAAACAAAAAACCATAACACCCAGTAGCAAAGATTGCAAATTCAGCCCCAACTTTATTGTATATATACAGTAAGGCTTATAGCATTGTGGTTGAACATTCCATCTGAGCTGATACGGAGTTTATTTCTTCCAGAGTTAATAAAGAAGCTTCTCCAAAAGAGATTAGGAGAAAAGTTTTAGAAAAAGATTTAAGTATGGTGTCTCCCCTCTAACTTCAAGGCTTTCTCTTACTAGACTAGAAGCCCTCTGAATGACCAAGCCAAAACAGTGGTAAGGTGATATTGGGCTTTGAGTCAATCCTTTCAGGAATTAGTAATTCAGGATTGGCCTCTCCTAGTTGTTATACCATATACTTCATCCACAGTTCCACACGGAAATGCTCCCCCTCCGAGGTTCAATATTCTTAAGGAATGATCCCTCTTCTAAGAAAGAAAAATGTGAACCAACTGAAAAATTACTGCTTTAGGACAGGCAAATCCCAGAAAAGCCTCTGGACTCCCCATGTGTGACTTCCAACCACATTTAGTTGGAAACGCTCTGTGTTCACCAAATGTGTGACTGGAGCAGACCAGGCTAAGGTTCCAGGGGAACACTGGGTCCACAGTGTGCATATGAACAATGCTCTGGAGGAGAACTCATACATGCTGTCACAAAATAATAAAACTGGCATAGTATTCCAAATAGGAAGTACTCCCTCAAAATCAGAATGTTTTGTTACTGAAGCAAATCCATCAAGTTCACTGCTTTGCGTACAAACATAAGTGTCTTTAAAGGTTCAGAAAAAACCAAGAAACTTTGGATAAAGAATACACTTTCACATTTCTAAATTACCTTTCAGCTTTTTATTCCAGCACCAGTTAGATACAAAATCAAGACAGAATATAATCTGCACAACTCATTTCTTAGTGTTTCTTGCTACACTAACATTGGGAAGTCTGCACAAATGGCTCCAGGAGAAAAGGCATGGACATTCTGTAGCCCAGTGAAGAGAACTTCCTCAAGCCCCTCTGTCAGATGTTTCTGCTAATCACTTACCTGGTTCCTCCACTGCAGTTCATGTTATCCACTCACATAAATAGATGGGGCTTTATTCTATTCACCAATAACCGAAAGGTAAATAACTTATTTATACCATTTCTTAAACATAGAAATACTGTATTTTATCTGCTCCAATCACAAGAATCTCTTTTTGCAAGTTTTGTCCATAATGTCTTTAGATTTGCTGTGGTGGCACAAGCAATACCTTTACCAAATTAATTTAAGAGAGTTTCTATTTGTCATAAACTGAAAGACATCCCATACTGACTCCCAAGATATATTAAAAAAATAGCAAAATAGAATTACTTATTATAGCTTTTGATTTCTTTTAAATGGATGTATTCCTTCCCTCATGGTAATTCTTATATTTAATTGCAAAAAATCTAATTTTTAAAAAAAATTATTTTAACTAAATGTATTACAGAAGTCACATATAATTACTTGCAGTCGAAAGCAGTGCTTGACAATACCTGGATTTCTTGGCATATAGCTCAAACACTCCAGTAAGTTCAAAGAATTTTCACAGAACAGATAATTTAGTTGCCAACTCCTGTGTACTTCTGAAAAAGAACTGCAAATTGCTCTTAAATTTGTTTTTTTCCTGAACTCAATCACTGCTAAGGCACTTGACACTTGACTCCCACGATCAACTCCGCCTCAGCACTGAACTCCAAGACCTAATTTGGCAGGAGTGGAAGGCAAGGGAAAGCTTACATTTACTAGAATGCTGGTTTTGTTTCAAAAAAGAGTCAGCTTTTTAGCTGTTGGCTTAAGAAAAAAAACCCCACAGGACTGTATCTGATGAACTTCACCTTGTCTTTTGTCAACAGGAAATATTTTATTCACATCTAAAATCAAAATCAACAAAAAAGAAGAAATACATACACCAAACCATACACCGAGAGGATGCTTTGCTAGCAACTGGACAGTCCTGACCCAGTTAATATTCTTTGAGTGAGGTGTATTTTGAAGTTAACAACTTCCTTTTCCCATCTCCTCAGAGAATCCGGAAAGCCTGGTCCGATTGGGATCTCAAATAGCCCAGTTTTACACTGCTGTCTTAGGATTCTACTGGCAACTGATCCTTTAACTACAGGCAAAACCAGCATCTCTGAAAATGTGATTGTTTCTATCCCCCAAATTCACTAATTTGGAATTCGGGGAGAGGGGGTTTCTGTACTTTGGAATGCATGCTATTGATGAAGATTATACTGTAAGGGTGAAATGTGGATTCACAACCTAATTTCAAAAGGCAAGAGTTGGAATGGCTGCCACACAAGAAATAAGAAAAACCATCAAACCTAAAACCAAAAAACCCCCTCCCCCCAAAACAGAATCAGAAATATATGCAGAAGGTACTGTTTTCCAAAACATACTCTAGGACTAGAGTAGCTCCTATTCGTATCACAGGCAATAACTGTTAAAAAAAAATTGAGAAATCTTGTGGCCAAAATTTGATGTGATATACTCTGGGCTTGTACATGTCATGGAGCACAGTCAACGCTATTAAATGAGACAGAAACCCTCAGCTGATGCATTGAGAATACAAGAAATTTGGCATATCTGATTTTGTAATAAATCTGTCATAAAATATCTCCATCTGAGCACATAAAATAGTCCGTTTACTTTTAAAATAAATGCTTTTATCTATGCTTTATAGAAGAAGATAAAGAATAGTCTAAGCAATAATGTCATTCAACAAACTCTTGTTTTCTGTTCAGGGCCATCTGTTGCTTTCAGCAGCACCAGGTAAGCCAAAAGCCCCACATCCCCATATCTTGCTTGCACTGGCTGCAGGACATGCTAATTGTGAACCCTCAACATCCAACATAGTAGGCAGCACGTACTTCATGTGAAACCCTAACTGCATCTGTGTTAATTAATTTGGATCTATAATTAACCTTTATTACTCTGGTATTTTGTATCATTTTCTGTGCAGCACAAAATCTATTATACTGAAAGTGCACAAGTTTAATTGCATTAAATTTCACATCTATGGAAAACTAAAATCAAGGGATTTTGGACTATAAATATCTTGAGATACTTCCCTTCTCAGACAAAACTGCAACATCATTTTAAGGATTCTTTCTGGAGTTTTTTGGATCTTATCATTATTGTTAGCTGCAATATTAATAGTCATTACATCATTAAATGATTTCCCATGGATAACAACTTGTAATTCCATCTGTTTATTCTCTTCTGAGGAACACAGTAGATTAGAAGGCTGTCAAAATGATAAACTGACATAGAATGCAAATTTGCTTTTATTTAATACAGCATGCAAGATTTGGAAATGCTTCTTAAAACAGAAGCACCAAACTAGCTACAGGCACAGAACACATGCTTCAGGCAGCCAACATACAAAAAAATGCTAATGCATTAGAAGATATGACTCAACAGCAACAACAACAAAAAAATCTATCTAAACTTCATTAAGAAGAAAATCTGTCAATAATTCAACCGAAAGATAAGGACAAGTATCAATATTGAAATATACCAGCTATAATGAGCATAAAACCATTTCCTTTATGCAAAGCTAACAAGTTATTATATGAAAGGTTAACTCATTAGTCCCTATTTTCAATTTTCCAGAACAAATCCCTAAGCATTTCAGATACTTTTAACCTAAAAGCCTATTTTTTCCTCATACTTATTTTGATGGAATGTGATTGATATCAGTGGGATTATACCACTAGGAATTATAAGGGAATTTGGTCCTATTATCTTAATTCTGATGGTAAATTGTTAGTTGTTCTACATAGTGTACTACTATTCAAAATTAAGTCCTCAGGATGGAAATACATGGCTCTATTAGTTGGCTGTGAGGACATTAATTAGTAACCATAAAGCAATTTGAAATTGAATAGACCAGATCAATTCCAGATGCTGGTATGAAAGTTTTGCCTATATACATGATTTTAAAGGCAGCATCACCACTTCTTATTTCTAAGAAAATATAACCACATTTCTTTTTACCAGTTGAGGTACAAAAACCACTTTTACTAAATCAAAGCAATTTAATATTAAAAAGAACAAGCTGAAATTAAGTTAGACCATCCAGATATTAACAAAAATGATTTCTGCAGATCCATTATTTTAACAACATTGAAACTATTCATCCCTTTAGTAACATGGCATAACCTACACTGAAAAATGCCATATTAATAAAAACAATTAAGGATAATAAAACAATGTGATTACTCTTATTTTGAGGCAGTCTAGAAGGACTGGACGGATTGCTACTGAAAGCTAAAAGCCGCCTATGATTGGCGAGTAGCAGCAGTGGTCAGTGACAGGAGATATCCACAATTATGAAGATCATTCCTATACTCACAGTTTATTTTAACACATACCAATGTACAGAGTGCCCTGTGGACACACGATATGGGATGACCAGGATGGGGTCTCTCTCTAGGGTCTCACTCTCCTGGGAGAGGGTATGGATTGTGTGCTGTCACCTCATAACATCATCTGACCGGGGACTAGCTACTATCACTGCCATTGCTTCTATTTTTACAATGATTATTTACCCTGTCTTTGTCCATTTTTAATTTTACTATTCTTTTCCAGAAAAATAAATGCAGCTGTCATTAAAGGACAGATTGATTTTTATGAGATTTAAATCTGTTATGTACTGGTTTTCACATAAAATGAAATTTCAGAGGAGCGTGACCACCATAATCAATTTCTCAGAGGGCCTGATAACTATTTACATTTAAATTTAGCCTACTAAGTCGAATATTTCTAGTGATGAAATGCAACATGGTAATGAAAAGTCTTCATTTTCAGATCTTTTCAGTTGTCTCCTGCAAGTACACATCCACTAGATTTTTGCTATACAAATAAATTACACATAGCAGACAAGAATTTCCTCATTTTATTTCTATGGACCACTTAACAAGCCAGTGATTCCTTTCAGATCACTTGAATGCCACTGGACAAACACGAGGCAAATACTAAACACTAGAAATGAACCCAAATTCAGCTAGTTCAAGTTGATATCTTCAATAGCTGCTCCTATTCCACCACCACCCCCAAACCAATAGAAAGTTACAAAGAAAATCAGTATTACCAGCTTACAGCTAATCTTTATTAAAAGACCAGTGTGTCATGCCTGGTGTGTCTAAATCCAGATTTATTAACTCTTACTAGGTTTTTCCTTCAAACAGCAGAAATAATTGCCATAGAGAGGATTCCTTCTTGATTTAGTGATACTAAAAGCTCACCCTTTAGAGCAGTAACAGCTATGAGTTGTGTCTCAACAACTCAGCCCCAGCCCCAGCATGCCATGTTCTAGAACTTTTTATGTGCCATAATAAACACTTGATTTTTCCAAATTTTACCTTTTAAAATCCCAGTCTAACAGCATTTTAACATTTTGGAAAGGTTATGATGACAAATGTAGGAAAACAATGCTGTTGCAGTCATTCCTGCAATTAAATGACTTATAGCATTAATCATGTCAACTTTTTCTTTCTTTCCTCTGCTAAAAGCCAAAAGTAGAATTCTTAAGTCAAGAAATTGTATCCAATTTCCTTGCTAATCCATTATCCATTTTAACAATTGCTCAAGTCAGAACAAAAGACAGCAATATTAAAAAATGAGAGCTATGACAAATCTTGGACTGTTTCGGAACGAGGTTTTAAAAAGACAACAACTCTATAGTACTGTAGGCTGCACATTCAGAAGATACCAATGTAGTGAGCAGTAAAAATCCTTTTTACCCTGACCTTACCAGAGATCACACACACATTGTAACTCCCGGTGTTATAATAAACGAACCTTCCCCTTCCCCTCCTCAGAATAACAAAATCAAACCACACCACCAATGAAAAACCAAACCAACCAAACAAAAACCAAAACAAACCTCAACACTATACAGAAGTCTAAGCTTATTGCACAAATGCTTTGGACTCCTTAACAACCAAAACAAACACAAAAATCCCCTTAAATTGTTACTAATCTGTCTGTCCACATCAAGCCAGTTTGCACATACCACATTTAGGATTAGCAGATTGCATTCCTGTACACTGAGGAAGAACTAATACTGAGAAAAGACATTTCAGGAAGAATTCTACAGCACATCAATGAATTGTGGCAACCGGCAGTGTGAAGTAATAGATCCCACAGTGAGCATTAGTAACTTCTATCAAGTACGTAGAAATAATCTGATTTATGGGATTCAGACTTTAACACTGCACATGAAATTTCTACTAAGAGAAACTCAGAGTTTTGCAAAAATGGAAACTACCTTAAAATAAAGAAGCAGTTATAACTACAGCACATCTGGCTGAGCACTATACAGTCATTTAATATTTTGTCACTTTAACAGCAGAAATATATCTCAAGATGTACCTTCTCTATATGGTACAATCACCCCATTATAGCAGAGGTTTACTTCTTACTCACAAGTGTGTCACCAGAAGACCATGCTGACTTAGCTGACGTCCCCTGTAAAAATTCTACTTTTCTGTCTAGGAGAGTACACCACCTCTAACTTAGCTACTTGCAAAACAACTGCAAATTGTTCTGCCTTGAACAACCTATTACTCCAAGACAAGGTCTCCTTGAACTCTACTAATGAAACAAATGTACCTGGAAGAGAACTGAGCTATTGTTACTATTACATGGATAAAATTTGTTCAGTCAATCACAATAAATTGTTCCCAGGTATGCGTACTAAACTGCTCTGTTTTCATCAAGACACATAAAATTTACAGCATTCCCCTGGAAATTTAAATGAAAGATGAGAACTGGGAGCCATTATGAAGCAATTTTCCACTTCTATGTTTTGTACCAAACTCCAGGGAAAGTCTAAAATTTGGTTCAGAAAAGAAGGTAGATAATAAAGCACTTAAATACTTACTTCACTATATTGTTTCACATCAAAAAAAAAAAGATTCTGCGTATTCAAAATTGACTAAAATATTCACCTAAACCAAGTAATAAATACTCTATATGCAACTAGTATTATATATACTATTTATTGTGTTCTGAAGACAATGTCTACCACAAGTCTCAATAAATATGGAATTGCACCTAGTATTTGGAAAATCACATCACTTCAAGTTGAACATCCAGAAGATTTCTTTCACTGAAAGGGTTATTAAGCATTGGAATGGACTGCCCAGGGAGGTAGTGGCGTCACCATCCCTGGAGGTGTTCAAGAAACAACATGGCAATTAGAGCTATGGTTTAGTAGTTGTGGTGGTGTTTGGTCAAAGGTTGGACTCAATCTGGAGGTCTTTTCCAACCTTAATGATTTTATGATTCTAAATATGCAGTCTGAGATCTGGATCACTCAGTGAAACCTTCCATATCAACGCTAACAGAAGTTACTGTTTGTCTTCTACACAAATTGCAGGGTGTTACTACCTACTGTGAAAAGAAAAAAATTTAAAGCCAGTCTACCTACAAATCCATTTTTTGTTTCAGATCATGACAGCTGCACTCATATTTAGAAGAAGGCATTCATATTTATTTTCAGACATTCTTTGAAGTAACAGATGCATGGCAGAGAGAACAGGTTACAAAATTTCCAGAACAGTCAAAATAACTGGATTCGTTTGTGTTTGATACTGAGGCTTAATATAGAGACAAACAAGAAAACAAGAACGCCAACTACCCATAACTATCTGACTCAACATACAGAGAATAGGAAAAAACCAAGCACAACACTATTAACACCAAATGGAGCAGCAGAAGGGGTTTGAATACATACCTCAGTGATTCTCTTAATTAAAGTTCCCAAACTACTTCTGTGAGTAACTCTTCATGAGGTTACTATAAGCATGTTAGATGTCAAAATGGCTGGCAGAAACAAGTCAGATTTTTCTTTATAAGCCACCTTCAAAAAATGTCTCATTTCAGCTTATTTAATTGCACAAATAAAATATGCTCCTTTTACATCTCATAGAACCAGTAACCAATACTTTTGTCATGCTATACATTCACCATAATTGTACAGCAAATATCCAAATTTAACTGATCTTCTACTAGTTCTGCCTTAACAAATTAAGATGTTTCAGCACAGTACACAGTAAACTAGTCTATCATCCTAATAGTTGTTTTTTTTAACTTTGAGTCTAATGATCACATTTCAGTAACCAACAAACCAAACACAGCTTAATTAATTCCTTTACTGCATTGAGAAGTTATTCTTCTCTTGACAGTCCGGCATAACTCCCATTAATGTTAATGAAGTTATACACGCTCATCACAGTGACAATGAACTCTTTCCGATACACAGCATAGAGTCTGCAGGCAAGTGGGAAGATGCTTTGATAATGTACTGCACTTCCAACACTAATACAGAAAAGCTGTATGCTTCAGACCCCAAGCTATTGATTCATAGCAGAGAAGAGCTCTAAGTGGGCATAGTCATCATAACTGCTGGGAACTACTTCTGTTTGTTTATTCTGAACAGCTTAACTCTCTAATTTGAGAGTCATACAGAGAAATGCTGAAGAGCAAGAATTTTGACTTACCTTTAAGCTATTTAGATATAGTAGCTTAAGTTTAAGGTATTAGAGAGTGTCCAAAGAAAGGCTATGAAGACAGTGAAGGGCCTTGAGGTGAAGCCATATGAGGAACAGCTGAGGTCACCTGGTCTGTTCAGCCTGGAGGAGACTGAGGAGAGACCTCACTGCAGTTACAGCTTCCTTGTGAGGGGAAGAGGAGGGGCAGGCACTGATCTCTGCTCTGTGGTGACAGTGACAGGACTGAGGGAATGGCCTGGACTTGTGTCAGGGGAGGTTTAGGTTGGATATTAGAAAAAGCTTCTTCACCCAGAGGGTGGTCAGACACTGGAACAGGTTCCACAGGGAAGTGGCCACAGCACCTGCCTGACAGAGTTCAAGCAATGACAATGCTCTCAGGCACATGGTGAGACTCTTGGGGTGTCCTGTGCAGGGCCAGGAATTGGACTTTGATGATACTTGTGAATTCCTTTCAAGTCAGGATATTCTGTGATTCTGTGAACTTTGAACGTGTTAAGAAAATACAACTTGCAACTTGAAAGAATAGGAAATAATCATATGATGGGACAAAAAGGACAATATACTCATGTGGGTGGATTTGCAGCTCTGAGGAACAAACCACAAGTGCAACATAAACAGAATAAGATCTTGAGGAAGAAGTACAAGTGGTACTGGGGTGGGAAGAAGCCGCAGTGGTTTACATTACAAAGAGAAGACTGAGTAGATTTAGATGTCATAATGTTCTGGACACAAAATTAATGAAATTTAAGAATTTGACACTGAATTTAATTTAGCTAATGGAAGCTTCCCTGCAACTATATATTCTTTTTTTAACTGCTATTTGTGCTGTAATTTTGGCAATTTATTATTTATTTAATCTGAAATACTGGGGGGAGTAAAACAAAGTTATATATCAGGTGAAAAACTATGTGTTTAGATTTCTTAAATTTAAGTTTTCAGAATAAATTGTACCTAATAGATTTTTAAATACTTCATAAGAACAGTGATACCCATGTTCAGTTTTACAGCTACAGTTTGTATAATCTAAACTCAAGTTCTTTTTAACACACTGAATAGAAATCTGGATTGTTTCAGCCACAAAAGAAAAGTTTCTTTGAAAGACTGCCAGAAATACTTTCATAGCTGATATGTAGCTGACACATTAACCTGCTAAATGTTTGTGGAAGTACTAATGACTAAGCAAGGAATATCAAAGACAGTGAATAAAAGAACAAACAGCTGCCAACACTTGGCATTCCATTCTGCTATCATAGCTCATATGACTGGCAAAGGAAGTTACACCTACTTTATAATAATAATACTACATTTGGCAAAGACTTCTAGATGGAAGTATTCCAGCACTCACTTTTACAAAAGGTGTTGTATGATTCATTAGAAAGATCAAAATAAAATATACTACTACTGTACCTGCAGTACTCCAGAGAATTATAAAATTAATGCATCCAGATCAGCAGTCTGCTAAAATATACAATCAATATTATTTTGACACTGATATATGTTCTACTATCACCTGATTTTGATCTGGTTGAAAGCATTCAGTTTAAATATATCCTAATGGCCAACTGACCTGGTCTTGAACATTTTACTGAAGAATGGGTTTTTTTGGACACTATGATATCCTGAGAGTCCAATTTTAGATAATCCATTCTACGTTAGTAACGATAGGAAAAATTAAAATTTCAGTGGACCATCTATTGAAAAAAGTGAAAATTAACATATAAAGGCTACTTACGGCTTTCAAAATCCCCCAAAGATCCGAAGTTGCATAAAAAGCAAGTTGGATTTTATACCTTACTTTTATTATTGATCACGTAATTATTCAGTGTAATATGAACCCTATCTATGATGATCAATATCCACAATTTACATTAATTTTACCCAATATGATAATCTTGATCATATCTTTTCCTATGTCTTAAATATTTAATAGATTTCAAGTACTGATTGTAAACAATCAAGTGATATTTTAAAAATATATTGATTTCAGAATATATTGTTGGAAACCTGTAGATTACAGAATCATTATTATGATGATGACAGGAAGTGTCATCATAAATCAGAAAAAATGAGATGAATACTGACCTTAAATCCTTTGAGATTACCAAAAAATCTAATTAATCAGTTTTAAATAGTTTAACAGATTAGGACAATACAAGTACAATTTATAAAAAATGTACAATCTCAACTAATACAAGGAGTTTGTTTTCAGCAGGTGAACGTAAACACTAAAAATTGTTCACATAAAAGTTTTGAATTTTGATATTATTATTTTTAAAATCTGAAAACATTAGTTAAACATGTTGTCACGAAGTTCGGAATAGTGCTTTCTTAAATCTTTCTTTGTGGAATTTATAACATGAATGCACATTCAGAAATACTGTCTTCAGTGTCTTTGTCTGACTTAAGATATAAATAGAATCACAGTATCATAAATATTTAAGCAAATGAATAAACAAAAAATTCCCAGAGGGAAAAAAATTTGTTTCACGTACTTATTTTTCAATACCCTCCTGTTAGGAAGCAAAAGTCTAGGGATCTCTTACCCATAAAAACACTATCATCCCCATGTGCTTAATTAGCTCTTGATTGGGAGTAGATGGGGGAGTAAAAATGAGCTACATGTATTTATTCTACTTAAGCGTTTGTACCATGCATGATTACGAGTGTACAAATTGATAAAATGATAATTCATATTTAAACACAAGGCACCAAAGGAAACGGCAGACAGCTTTACCCCTTGTTGAACACACCTAAGGAAATGAGACAAACCCTCTTTTCATTAAGAAAAATGGGCAGGCTGCCTCTCGAATAAGGCAAAAGCATCATGAGGTTACAAAGGACTGAGTCTGACGTCTCTGGAAGACTTTGCAAGGCACACTGACACTCACACTCACGCTCATGGAGAAAGCTGCCTAAGCAGGCTCAGATGGTCAGGCCTGTGTGCTGCAGGGGGGTTGGCAGTGGCTCCCCACCGCTCACCCTCTCTTAGTGCCACCTCTGCTGCACGCCCCAGCGCGCCCTTCTCGTGCCAGCTCCTCCAAGGGCTTCCAGGGCTTCCCCAGAAAAGCAGCAACCACTCCATGGGAATGTATTTACATAGCGTTTGTTCAATAATACTGTGCCCAACAGCTGCCTACATTTCGCTTTCCTGCTAGTTTTCACCTACACCTCACATACTTTTTTTTCTGCCTGTGTTCCAACACCACAGCACAGCATTGGGAGCATTTTGGGCAGGGAGGCACAAAGTATCAGGTGGCAGCTTTATAATGAGCATTCTAAAATAAAAGCCACGTTCATGTGCCCCCACCAACTTCTTGACCACCATACCAAACCCTGAAAAATCAAGAGTATTTCCTGAGATAGTTTATTTAACTTTTAACAATAACTAAAAAAATAGAAAACTGTCTTAAGTAAACCAGTGAAGATTTTATACCACACACTACCAAGTTTTTATCTGTATAAAGCTTAGGAAAGCTTTGGAAATGTTTAGTTCCAAAACAGATAAATATCCGTTGCAGGATAAAAATTATGTTCCCGATCAAAAACTTGAAAAACAGCAAAGTTCTACTAAGGAAAACTATCAATCTGCCATTTAATTAAAACTATTACAAATTTAAATGGTTGATGAAGTAAGAATATGAAAAATATGCACAAAGAATTTTCCATATAGCTACTGAAGACATGATCAAGTACCCCAAGTATCATTTCTTACAGAAAATGTCTGCTTCAGAGACTTACAGCTTTTTACCCACAGGTATTAATTAGCATCTAAAAAAATTACAGGATATAATAGATTGACTACTGAAACATCATGTACTGCAAATACAGGGAGCAAGAAGTAGTTCGTACACTTAAGAAAAGGGAAAACATGACATGGATAACTGAAGAAGTGCAGTGTGACTTTAACATCATGCAAGATTACAGGAACTCTTCTTGAATAGCTGAGGGAAACATACGGGAGCAGAAGTGAGAAAAATGTTGCGTGGACTTCCTAAGGGTAGATTATGTCAGACAAATATGACATTTGTCTCTGATATTTAATGTATCTGGACTTGACTGCAGTATTTGATTTAATGCTGTAGAGGGAAGTATTAATGAAGCTGCAAAAATGGAAATTGGTAGTACACAAATCTCAGGAAGTAATGGGCAGTGGTGCCTGGCAATGGGTTATGCTGAAATAAGCACCATGAGGCTTCAAGCAAGTTAGTGCTGGAGCTCCTGCAGGATCAGCCCTAGGACAGATCTTACAAAACACTAATGAAAAACATCCCAGAACACTGCAAATGAGATTTGCTTACAAAGAAGCTCAATAAAGAGGAAAATCAGAAAACCTTACAGAAGAACGAAGTTACTTTGAGACCTACTGAACTGTGAAAATAGAAATGGTATGAAATGTTTTCACATGAAATTCAAGGTCACACATGAAATGCCCAGTAAGTATATAGGTTTATTTTCTGAAGAAAGATCTGGGCATAATAATTGATCACAACCTTACAATGTGAGATGCCTTAAAAGACACTATTTTTGAAATTAAAATTAAAACAAGTAAAAATACAAAAAAAACAGGGGGCATTTCCAATACAGAGAGTGAAGCACTAAGTTCATTGTAAGCATCCTTGTCATAACCAGAACCAGTCTGGTCACTGTTTTCAGAACAGGAAAATAAAAATTGAATGGAACAGTAAGATGATAAGAATGAAGAAGGTAGAAATGAATCCTAAAATACTTCAGCTTTGTGTAGCTTAATAAAAAAAAGGATGACAAGGATTTTATACTTTAGATTAGACATCTTTCTGCAGTGAGATTACTAGGTCAGTAAATGAAGGAAATGCCAGGGGTGTTGCTTATCTCGACTGCAGCGAGGTTTTTGACAGCTTCTCTCATAACATTCTCAAATGATGAAGTATGGCCTGTGTAAATGGACTGTGAAGTGGACTGAAAACCATCTGAGCTTCAGGGTTGAAAGTACACTGAAAGTACCTTAGGTTTTACATTTTGACCGTAGAAACTTTTTAATTAATAAACCTTGAGAAGAAGTGAAAATGATAATGGAAGAAACAAAAAAACCCAACCAACTTCCATCTTGCAAACCCCCTCCCAAAAATGACCAACCTTCCCCAAACACCAAAGTCCAAAATTTCTATTAGGATTTTTTCAAATGCTTGCATTTAGAATGATTTCTGCTGTAAAGGTAAAATCCTGAATGAATAAGCACCAGCTAAGAGACGCTAATTTTCAAATGTAAACCTGCAAAATGGAAACATTTAGAACAGGTTGTGTCACCTCTCCTTGACTTCTGGGTCTCAAGATCACTGTATGTAAGAAGTCCATCTTTTGTTTAATCTATTTCGCTCCAAAGCATCTTCAGTGCCCAACCAACTATGGCATATCATAACTTCTCAGCAACTGATTTCACGGCAACAAGCAATTAAACATCTTCCAAATAAACATTCAAAACCTGCATCAGTTGAGGTTTTATTTTTTTATTTTGAACAGATTACCAAGTTAGCTATTTAGTGTATGACTGTAATAAGGAAGTATCAAACAATTTATGGCATGGAATAATAACTACTAGTCATTATCAAATGTTTCGCATACATAAGAAAACAAGTATCTACAGACCTCAATTTAAAACTGTTTGCTACTGAAGTGCATTCAAATACAGCAGTTTGTGGAGTCATCCTGCCTTCTCATTTGGCAGTTTTTAACTGTTATCACTAAATTTCTTCTCTTGCAAACAGCAGCTGTCCTCACAATACACAAAATTGCATTGTAATTATTTTGAAATGGCAGGATTTTCTTATACATTTGACCTGTGTTGGCATTCAACATATGCTCTTTATTGGCTTTTAAAAGTCGCCCAACTTCAAACAGTGTAAATAGACTACTACAAACCTAAGTAAAAATCTCAAGGTACTGCTTTATCACAATACCCTTCTAGTAAGCTTTTTCTAGCCTCTGATCCTACAAAATGAAAACACAACACAAAACAAATTGCCCTTCCCTCCTCATCACACTTCCAGAAACTACAAGTAACCAAGCAATTTCTGAAGTGACTGTGGTGGCAACTCCATGCTTATTGTTTCTGAATTTAAAACTTTGAAAAAACACTTCAGAAATTGCTGAGGTATCTACCATAACATATTTTTCCAAGGAGAATACATGGATAATCTAGTTATAGATGATGTGTTATTTATTTTTGCTAAATTGGAGGAGTAATTCTGCCAAATACTTCATTTGGTAACATCCTGCATGGAAATATGTCAGAAAAGCAAATACATAATAGCTATAAGCAAAAACACCCAGCAAGTCAAGAAAAAAAAAAAAAAAGACCTTGGGGAAAAAGAGTTATATTTAACTGTTAAGAAGTCATGGGACAACTATATTTCACTTGAACTGATAACATCAGAGATGTCTTTTTTTGACAACAAACATTTAGAAACTGTCAGTTCCTCTGTCTAGCAATCTTTCATCTCTGTAACAATTCTTTGTAGCCACATCTTCAATCCTAAAAGATGGAAGCAACCCGATTTTTAAAAATGTTTTGTTTCACGAGAAGTAGCGTCTTTCAGGATTTCTTCAGTATGAATCAACACTCATAAAAATTTTCAAGTCTACATGCCTAAATAGCTGAAGTTCAGTACTGAATATAGTGGCTGCCAGGTTCAACACTATTAGATAACTCCAACATCTATTGACATTGATTAGAGATAAAATACTGAATATCAACACTGAAAGCAAGCTGCTCACTCAGTGGCTCCGAGTGTTTCTCTGTGACCATTTAACCAGAAGAGAACATGAAATCTTTCATGAGAAGCTCTTGTTCTCATGTACGGCATAACCAGCGATATTCTCTGACACAACTGAGATTGGCTGTATCAGCCTCCCATTAGCCAGCAGGATAGAGGATTTAAAGAACTGGGATCACAAAATCCAATTCTCATTTAATTAGTTATGGTTCTTCCAGCTTTACTGTTAGGGAGTGGGGGCATAGGGGCATGCAAGAATCATTTCATACTCAAAATACATCTACAATTCCAAATAAAATTTCAGTTCTACAGATACCTAAATGGATCAGTAGTCAAAACTGAAGACAGGAAGAAGTGTTCAATGGCAGAAATGTCCTTGAACACCTGTGTGGAGGCTGAAAGACCTACCAAACAAATAAAAAGCCCCAGATATGTAAGAATGGTACTTCAGGCAGAATCTGCAAAGACTAAGAGAAAAAGCAAAGGGAAGCCAGGAAGTGGCAGCCATCAGGCCCTGCCTGTTTGTCAGCTCCCTGCTGGGTGGAAATGTGCATCTCCATGACTCCTCAGGCCTTCTTCAGACACATGCCTTAAGTGCAGTCTAGCACACATGTCCAGTATGAAGATTTCTGGGGTATGCCACTAGTCTTGTTCTTTTAAATTATAAAAATAAGCAAAAATTATTATTAAAAACTCCAAAACAAGTGGTCAGTATACTTTGTAAAAGTCAAAACCACTCAAAAAAGTGGCCAAGTCAATTTGGCTTCCATTTATGGTGAATCTAAATTCCTTTTTTACTTAGTTCAAGAACTGAAATCAGCAAGTCCAATAAAATTGTATTTGAATAATAATCTGTGACATTAAGCAACCATAAGCAGAATTATTACCTTAAAAAACATTTCTATTTTAATAATCTTCAGAGTTAGCTCCTGTTCTGGGCAAATGCACAGTGGTAAAACCACAGTTTCTCTTTTAGTAGACTTGTGGGCTTCCTATTCTTCACGTTATAATATTTAGTGCAAAGTTAAGAGAGACACATTATCTTATGCTCACTTCAGTGCCTTCTCTACTGTAAGTATATGAATAAGACACTTTTTATCAGTCACTCTCTGCATTTCTAATGTTTAAGACAAAAGTACTCTCCAAACAAAATGAAGACATTAAATATAATGTGCTTAATCACTTTGATCTGGAATATGGCCCTCTTAGAAGAAAGTAAGACAGCTTTCCTGCATGCATAAACAGATACCCCTATTGGGTTTTTTTCTTAATTGGCACATGAAAAACATGGGTCTTGGAAAAATAGAAGAAATAAGATTTACCCTAACCTGTATGCAATGTTCTTAAATAATATGTAATTTTACTACTTTTGAAAATGTTAGTTAAGAAACAAAATTGATAAAGTAAAAACTGCATGCCACTGTTGTAGTTTTTCACTGAACTACCAATAACACACACTGAGAAAGATTGGTGTTGAAAAATTACTGCCTGCTAAAATGGATTTAGTACAAACCAGAATGCATAGTATAAAAGAAAATTGATCGCTACGTACAGAGCGCTATAAATGAACACAGTGCTTTACAGATAAACATTAACAGGGTTCCTTCCCCTTAAGAGCATATAATTGAACTCAAATGGGATACTCTGAATGACAATTAAGGATTGTAAAAATGAGCAGAGACATTGTTATTGCAAAGATGGATATAGAAAGAAACAACAGAGACTTGCATACTCCCTGCTTGATTTCTTGCAAAAGCTGTAATTTGCACATTGCTATTGTTCTGATGGCTGTATGGATTTGTCCAAAGGAAAGATTACATACCTGTAATTTAAAGGGTAGCAATTGACTATTAGAATGATCAGGTTTGATATTTCTTCTATTAATACAGAACACTAACAGAAAAAATAAGAATTCTATAATAGATGCAGTTCACTGCCTAAAGTATGGCATTATTTTTCATCCCAGAACAAATTAACATAGTTAAAGCACGCGTTTTGTTCACCTTCTGGTTATAGTGGAACAGACTGAAAGCTGTTTGACACAGCCAAGATCAATACAGATGAGAAGACAAATGACCACCAGCTGTGTAGAGCATATCACAGATGCAATACACAAAACCCAGAAGAGAACAATCAGAAATAAATGACGTGAAGTAGGAAATGGTCTCTGTCAAAAGACAATTTTAGTACAGTTCTCTCGAGGGTCCTGAGGCAGTTCACAGATTAATTCACAGAATGAAGCTATATGTGAACCTTTAGCAGTAAATAGGACAGCTGGGGATATTCCTCTGTCACTGGCAACAATGTAAAATTTTTAAAAAAATCTAGAGCCAGGTGAGGTCATAGCTACTTTGTAAGACCAGCTAAGAACGTCTCGATGCAAATACTGCAGTTGAGAAAAATCAAGCAGATACTTTTTATAGCTTTAGTAACTTAAAGCTACTCCCTATTCCAGAATCCCTTCCGAATGCACCAGGACACAAAGAACTGAGAAGACGATCAGAGACTTCTTAATAAATTACATAAAAAGGGATAAATTCAAAGTTTTTTTCAAGAGTTAAATACTAGACTGGGAAGAAGACTTCGAGGGAGCAGATGGCCTGCTTGTTAATACACATGATCACCACTGAAGAAAAAAATCCCCAAATACGCTAAGACAGGAGGGGAGAAAGGTAAAGCATAGGTAAATGTAGAACCATCAAACCAACAAAGCAGGCCTGTGCACTGAAGTAGTCAAGTTATTTGAGAAATACTTGAACAAAAGCTGTTTTGGGGGTTCATTGGTTTGTTTGGGGCTTTTGACAAACAGAAAGAAAACTTGAAATAAGCAGGCAAGAAGAGAAATACTGATACAACAACAGAAAATACTCCTTTTCCAGTAAAATCAGTTTAATTTACAAGCTAATGTTTAGGTACCTACAGAGACAAAAGGAGATGTATGAGTATATGAAAATTTTTCAGACAAATAATAAAGTACTCTCAACCATACATTAAGATGTTGAGTTTCAAACATTGTTTTTTGACACAAGGGGAAAACCACCTATTTTTAAATGTCCTCATTTCTTATCCATGAGATCTGAGGAAAGGTGTCCACCCACATGTAACAATATCAGAGTGCAGAAGAACAATCCAACCACCAAAAAGGAAAAAGAACATTGCTGTAGGATCATCCAAAAATCTGCAGAGTGTCACTTATGATGCAGAAGGCAAAATTTAAGGTGGAACTTACATATACAATCATAAAAGTTAGTTAATATATCTTTTTTAAATTGCGTATGGATTTTCATAAATTAACTTTCCCCTCTAATATCCAAAAGAAAACTATTGCAGTTTTTTTCATCTGGAAATGGAAAATAGATATGTATGAAGAACACAAAAATTCATCAACAGTTATCTTATTATCTTAAAGATAAATTAAGCTACAAATAGCACCCTATATTTAATCTGTCCCAACAAAGGAACATCTGAAAGGGGTGGCAAGGGACAAACACAAACCCATATGATTAGGCAGCTAATGCTTTTGCAGTGCACCTTCATAAGCATTTATTCTGTTAATGATAGCTCATCTGTTTCTGTTAGAGCTTCTGGTTTAGTAATTAGGAATTAAACACCATGAGAGTAATTTTTAACTATACAGATGGGCAAAGGAAAGCTGTAAAGTGGAAGCAAATATGCATTATTGAAACATGACACTACAAGTAGCAAAAGTAATGCTCCCAACTTTTGTAACGCCCTAACAGTCAGTGAGGCATCTACACATCAAATCTCACTAGTGCTGTTACTTTCCATCTTTTCATCTAACATAGGTCCTGATATAAAACTTGAGGAAAAGACAGAGTGCTATTTTGACAGGATTTTCAGTAAGCCAGACTATACATAATAGAAAGTACATGTTATGAGAAGGGGCTTAGAGGTGCCACTATACCAGTATTATTATTCATGTATTTGAGAAAGGAAAACTGCATTTGGTCTGTGATTCCAAATTGTCTAATCTCAGTACAGAATTTCAGCCATAACCTGAAATATCTTCTTCAATGTAGAACCACAGTGTACCACTTAAAAAAAAAATCGAAGCAGGTATGACCAACTTCTTCTTTTGATAAAATGTAGCGACAAGCTGGTAGAAATTTGTGCATTAAAAACCAGTTAATACACAAGAGTAATGAAAGCAAAGCTGGCATTCGCAATGTTTTTGTTTATATTTGTTTCTTTTTGAAAAGAAAATTTGAAATATGAGCAAGTTTTCAATGAGTTTTACACAGAAAAATTGAAGAGAACACAATACTTCTCCTAGAAGCAAATCACTGAGACAAAGAAGTGCATTTAAATTAACCACTGAGAACAATATACATATTTAGAGGGATGGGTATTGAAACATCAATTCCTTATGCTATTTAAACATGCAATAAAAGCAGGCTAAACATTTCAGCTTCATTCATAGAATCTGTTTTACAGCATGCTACATAAAGTGAATCTAAATCTATCTCTTAATTGTAGCAGATGCAAAATTAGTGAAAGCTTATCCTTTAGTTATTACAGGACTGCACTCACATCCATAAATACTGGCTTCAAGTGACAGCTCTATTATGCAGAATCCTCAGTTACAAGAATCCTGATAGAAGCCTCAGTGTTTTTATTGGGTAATAAAATGCAAGTCACTCCAGTGGAACCATTAGAGGAATTTTTTTAATATGTCATTAACATTACCTCATAAACTAAATTGTTGATTTGAAAAGGGAATGAGGTAAACAGCCCACATTTCCTGCTGGACCATTTACACCTAAGAATGCTGTAGTACAGTATTTTTACTTTTTACAGGATGACTTTGCTCCTGTTCCGATACCACACCCACTGTATCGGAGGGACTTCTCAGGAAATTTAATTTCTAGAAGTAATGCAACACCCAGCATTAGGCAAGTGTTGAATTTCCCTGTAGTAGCTGTATTACTGGTGATAATACTCTATAGGGCTACATATTTTCCACTTCTACAGCGAGTTTTCCATCTGAAGCTCAACACGATGCTGTTGTAATAAGATTTTCTGTCAGCATATCTGCCAATATACATTGTATCATTACCTTATACATGTTTATAATACCTTTAGATCTGAAAATACACTTGTTTCCCTCACTGAGTATAATTATTTTCTTCTTTCTTACTCCTTCCCAACAGTTTTTCAAATTATCTATAAAAATCTTACAGCTAAGTGGGAAATACATTTTTGTGAAATTTTAAATGTTTTAAATAAAAACAGAGTAAATTCTCAATAGCTTGCATGGCCTACGTAAAAAAAAAACTTCAAAATAAAGTATTTGCAACATTTCTATACAAACACTGGAAAATCTGCCTGCTCCATGCATGCACATACACACAGAGAAGGCCAGAAGCTCCCTTTGGACTTCTAACTTCAGAATTTTGAAGCACCTCCAATACTTTTTAAATGATTTACGGAATGCAAGAGTCCACTCAACGTAGTGAGCTAGAGAAATCATTGATAACATTTATGTTCATGTTTAGTGCTGGTTCTGAATCTGTGTTCACTTTAACGTGCAGCTCTTCATTTGCACTGTGGCTATTTTAGTGCATGGTGGCGCAGCTACAAGAGGCTCAATCACTTTCAAACATCTTCCCAGCTGGATACCACAGACTTTTCACCTTCCTCTTTAAAAAAAGTGTGTTGCACACCCATTTCATGCACACTGGTAAATGTGTATTAAATCTGGAAGTCTTCTCCTATTTGCCAATATAAATATTGAGTTTAATATATGGGAAAAAATCCTATGAATAACTACAACTCTTGAAAACAAGCATAAAACCAAAATAGCTTTATAGTGATGGAGACAGTGTTCCATTCAACATGTATCTTTAAATTTTTATGTTCCAGATGCCACCATTTTGCAATTCTTGCCACTAATACGGCTTGATTATGGTAACTTAAAATATTTTTCCATCTTGCAATTAAGAAACTATTAGATACTGAGACATGCTAATAACTCTCTCTCATTACCACATTAGAAATCATTATTGTCACCACACAGTATAATGTAAGGCTGGATTAATATAGTGGAAAATTGCTAATCATATAATAACATTTCAATGTTTTTATTACATTAGCAAAACTGATTAAGAATAAAGTGCAAATAATAAATAAGACAATTTTACAAGCAAGGAGAAAATTACAAGCAAAATGACAGCCCTGAGAATGCTGCCATACCCAATAATATAAGTATCAATTATGTTATGCTTCTGGCTAGAATTTAAAATACTTCAGAGTTGCTGATAACACAGCACTTTTGGAAATTAAATCTATTCTTCTGTGTCTTAAATAAAACTAAAAACTGTTATGGCCTTTTCTAATTGCAATGGAATTTGCAACCAAACGGGAATTATTTTAAAGGTTGGAAACCATCTACAATTTTACCTCCTGTTAAATTGTACATATTTTTAAGCACTGCGTTACAGCAGGAAAGTTAGCAGATAATTTCAAGTTTTGGCTAGGAAATAACTGAGTAATTTTAATAATTCCCCATAGCATATTTAGATACTACACTTTTGACTTAGCATGCATGAAATGGAAAATGCCAACAGGATCCCATTTCTGTTAACATCCAAGAAGTTTTTGTCTGAGAACTTTCAAGCAACCACAAATCCTACTTTTAATTTAAAACATCCTTTTTGTGGCATGCAAGTTCCAAAAAGCACGATGAAATATGAGATTACAACACAAAAGTCTTTCCCTTTTATCAGGCTTCATCTTGAATACTCTTTCAAAATATGAAAGATTTATTATAAATGGATTCATTAGTTATTTAAATATTCTGAACAGTGCATATTACTTCAAAAGCAGTTAACAGCATATATTCAGATGCTTCTGTAATTTCTTTTGAAATAAAGAATGCAAAACAATTGTAACACAACTTTTACTAATTCTAGCAAGTCTACTGTAACGCAGCTCACAGACTTGCAAAGTGAGTTTGAACTTAACTGAATAAAGTATAATTAATCTTACTTAATCTAAACGTAACTTTAATATTTAAAGATAACAACCGACTTTAGACCTTTATTCACTTCAGTAAAGATGTTTTTAAAGTACTAAGAAGAAGAAAACATTGCAAAATGTTTCATTTTCTATCTCTCAGACAATAATACTAAGCTAATGAAAGCTAAATTTTTATATCCGCTTGATTACAGCCTCTCTGCTAGATTCTTATTCAATTACAGTACTAACTAATGTAGTTTCCACTGTCAGTACACTTCACCATGTACCTCAGTCTCTGAGTCCAGACAGTTTTTGGCACTCAGTTATTGTTAGAAGTTAACTCAAGCACCACAGAATGCCAATAGCCACTGTGTACTGTTCCCTATTGTTAAACGCCCTCTCTTCTCACCTGGTGAAGAGAGAAGTGGATCATGAATCCAGTAGATTGGGAATTCCATTTAACTGTGCAGAATGGTTCTCTTTGTTTGACAAGACTTTTGTCAAGACTGCTCATGATTAAAATGCATCTCCTTATTAGAGAGACAGACCTGAGCACATCCAAGAGTTTTGCTGCAGGTCATCTAATTAGGGTGCTGAGAAATGGCAAAGGACTTTCTGAAGAAGGGTTTCCTGTATCCCAGTGACTGCAGGGACTGCTTCGGTACTCCATGGATGGATTTGTCATAGGATGCTTTGGGTTGGAAGGGACCTTTAAAGGTCATCTAGTCCAAATCCCCTCCAATGACCAGAGACATCTTGAACTAGATCAGGTTGCTCATAGCCCCATCCAACTTGACCTCACANTAATGGAATTACAATTCTCTGTAGAATTAAACTCTGTATTTGTCAATTATCTAAGTTCCCAACTTTGAAGGTCCATTCTTGCAATGCCCAAATTAAAAAGACTGAAATACATAAAAACCTACCTAAAATATCAAAAAAGGANTTTCCAGGGATGGAGCACCTACCACCCAGAGTTTCACCTCTGTCATTCTTTCTCACTGTGTCAGATTTGGCTCAATTGGTAAAGGCTGGCCCTTGAAAATCTTTTGGTGTTTCACAGGAAGGANCTTCTGAAGTAAAACTAACTTAAAAGTTAATTGTTATTAATTGCTAGATGATATTTTAAATTTTATGTTACTGTTCATGTTCAGAATGAGACATTGAAATACTCATCTCTCCTTCATTTCAGTTTCATCACCATGCTGGTTCAACTCNAAGAGCGTGTGCTGACAAAGGCATAACTGAGAGTGTGAAGTGTCACAAAACACCAGTCAAACTTAATTTTCTGACAGAGGAAAAGAAAAAGCTTCTCTATATTTTGTTTCTTAAACTCATCGAGATACCGGTCCTCCTCTAGTAAATACCAACACCAGGTATTTCCAAGTGTGAATACATTCATGATTCTTACATCCATCTGGGAAATACTATGTTTTNAAACCCCAAAGCTCCAAAACTGAAAAAACTTGCTCTGACATTAATTACATAAAGTTATATTACACTAGTGGAAGTGTAGTATCTGCTGACTAGGACTCCTTACTTCCCTCATGAAAGACTAGAGTAATGCAATTAAATCAGTGTCTTATCAAGGTGGCTCATATTTTGGCATGGGGTTTTTACAGTTTATGAACTTTTATCTGAAGTACAATCTCACAAAAATGGTCTTCTGAAGAACGAGGTGATACTTCCTGAAATTCACAGGAACAAGTGAACACTTGATAGCAGGTACATAGCAACTCATTTATTCTTACAAAACAGATTTGCAAACCAATCATTTTCTATTTATTCCGATAAAAACAAGTACTTAAATTATTGATATAATACATTTTTTCATGTCCTGAAAAATAATTTTCCTTTTTATTTGTCCCAGAGGAAATTTAAGAGTGTCTACAGATGCTGTCTTGCTGTAATTCAAAAGCATTGCTTCAAATCCAGTTTACCCATATAATCACCAATATATCACTTTTTTAAAATTAGAGGTTTAATGGATCCCTAAATTATTTTGTCACACAGAAGATGGGGTTTTCAACCTACACAAAGAAAATATTATACCATAAAAACCCCAGCACCCAAACAACTTGGAACAGGCATTAAAAGCCTGAGTTTACCAACAGAAGCAAAGGGGTTCTAGCAGGATTCCTCACCTTAACTGCACAGTGTCTAGATAATGCACCACATGCCACAAAGAAGATCAATCAGAGAGATGAAATTGTTACAACACCTAGACACACGCTACACTGAGGCCAGCAAGTCAGTACACACTGAAAAGCTGTTCCTTATGCTTGCAGGATGTTTTATTTCCGATTAAAGAAACATCAACAGTCTAGAAAGTGAAGAAAGCAAGAGATTTGAACAAAAACATCTGTTTGCTTTGTTTCCTTACCTAAAAAACCTAAACATAGGAGTATATGCAAGTTAAGATGTCACTGTGATTAAATAATTACGTTCTAGTACCATGGATAATGTTAGTAAGGAGAATGCTGGGCCCAGGCACATTTTTTGAGAAATTTCGCAGTACTGTGGGTCACTCCCAATTGTAAATCTTTCTATTGCTCTCTAAGTTGTTGCTGGAAGTGCTCAAAAGAAAGGTTATTTCCACAAAAAAAGATGACTTTTCTCATCTAGTACTTCCCCTCCCGCAACCACCTTCATGAGAAATTGATGGGTGCACATGCAACTTGATATAGTGAAAGACAGGTATAGAATGAGACTCTAAAAGGTCAAAGAGACAGTAGGTGAAATAAAACTGCCTGACAGCATTCTACCAGTGATGCTCTACTTCCCCAGGAACAACTATTTTTACCTTCTAGCACAACCAAAGAACTAAATATTTCTAAAGGTACAACAACAACAACAACAACCAAAAGACAAAAAACCCCGAACAAACCAAACTCAAAAGTCTTTTATTTTTCCCCTTAGCTGCCTTTCAGTCTTGTCTGGACACTTTACTATGTTTATCTTGCTTTTTTCTTGCATCTGTAGTTATTTCACTCCCTAGAAAGCATGAAATAAAACTGGCTGTTATCATAAATAGGCAGTGAAGAGTTACCTGGATTCCAGTTACCACTGAAAGCTTACAGGTGGTTCAGAAGATCTGAGGTCACAAATTTCGCTTGCAAGAGAATTTCTGGGGGCTGATCATCAGAAAAAAGTCTAGGCCATGTTCCAAAACGATATAAAATTCTCAAAAAATATACTGCTTTACATTCACTTGCCTTATTTGGCCCCTGTTAGGATGCATATATTAGAGTTCATATCTATAAATTACTCCCCTCTGTCTCTAAATGTTACTCTTTATTTCCAGTTGTTATTTTTAACAGCTCCTGTTTCTGTGGAGGACAGCTGTCATGGCAGAGGTAGAGCAGTGAGCTTTGATGTTTAGCACCATGCTCTGTATCCAGTATGTAACAGAGTGCAAAACTGCAGTCTAGAACTGAAACTTTCAGCTGAACCTCAAGTTGCCATATTCTCAACCAGAAAGCATTATTTTAAGCCTTAGGTCTTTTCCAGGTAGATGACTGTTAGTTAGAGTATGCAAGCATGCAAGTCTCAAATATAAGATCTCTATCTGTCACAGTAACAGCATAGACTTGTAGTCAATAAAAACCAAATTTTAAAAGTTCTGTCCTAGGCTGAAGATCTTAAGCTGCACGTAATCTTTAATTAAGTGCAACATCTGAAGCACTAACTTCTAGCAAAGGTTTCATCTTTCCATTGGTATCAGTTCTACACCAAGTTCAGTCCAAATATATTGATTTTCATGTATACTCAGATTCTTCAGAAGACTTTGATGCTCCCTGTACTGACTTAAAAGAAATATACAATTATTTAATGTCTGCATACTGGCAATATTTGATAATCTCCTGGGATTTCATGTGAATTCAAACTACCATGGAGAAGAAAACAGAAGTCTGAGAGACTCTGTGCAAGACAGCTCATGCAACAAAGATGTCAATTCCCATAATATGGAGTTACCAAACGTACTGCTACTGACAGTAGCAACAGCATTTGGATCCGTGAGCTGTGAGATGAACAAATAATGAACACGACTGTGGAAAAGTTGTCTCCATGTCTTCTTTTATTACTCCTCTGATTACAACCCTAATATTAGCTCTGTTAAAATGAGTGCTTACCCACATCCAAAGCCAAGCTAACAGAAAGGGCCAAGTGAAATAGCTCCACAAGAATGGCATTTTTTAGAATTGTCCTTTAATCTGTATCTAAAGCAAATTCCTCCTAAGTGAAAATCTATCATTCAATGAGAAAGATACAAAAGCATCAAGTGCTTTTCTTTGTAATTTTCCCTTACACCTAAATTATATTTTATACTGGTATGCTACATACATTACAACTTTAAAAAAAAAAAAGTACTCTTCTTGAAAGAGTGTCTACACTTTGAACGTAACTCTACAGCACAGGCTGGAGCCTATGTCTGGCCACAACACTCCCAAGCATACTCCAAAACCAAAGAAAAAAAGGAACAGTTTGGAATTGTTCATAAGATACTCTTTCCATAAGGACTGTGGAGACTGCTGCTTGTTGACACAAGCAGCACCTGACAAATTCTGTACTAATGAAATACCAAGTACTACTCAAAGAGCCACCAGCTCTTTCCTAAGCAGATCATCCAAATAAAAAGAAAACTTTCTAGTAATGACATCTTGCCACTGCATTCTGGATCCCACTGTTGTAAGAGGAGGGGTATTTGACTTTCCTGACAATAACCTGGAGTGGCTCCCTTGGAAAAAGGGATGGTCCCTTGTTCAGATCAGAACAAAGGAAGATTACAGACTCCTAAGAGGTACAGTGAGCTTGTATTAGAGCACAAATCCAAAGCAAACACTTGCAGAGATCTCAGGGTGAAGAGGAAATTGCACAGAATTTGTCTAGTGTCAGAAGTCATTTCAAGCCCCTACACTACAAAGCAAAACCATTAAAAAAAGCCCTACAAAGAACAGAACAGGGTGGAATTTATTTTAAAACTTTTTTATTTTAGCTGCCTCACCCATATAAATTTAAATTATAGCTTTAGAACTGGGAATATTTGGTGTTGTTTACATGCTCACAAGAAAAAAAAGGCATGGAAGGAGATCATGGAAACTGGAAGAGGTCACTTCTTATTAAGCCAGACACATTATAAAAGAGAACTTCAATGTCAATGGTCAGAGAGTAGTTCAGAGCATGAGTCAGAAAAAAAATTTTTATGTCTTTTTGGTGTCTTTGATGGAACAGATTTGTATTTTAATAGGCAAAAGTCTGCTTTCAGCTGTCTAAAAGCATCTTAAAAACTAGACACTTCCCATAATGCTAATTAAATAAGAAAAATCTGACAAGAACCCAGGTCAGATGACGGTCAAATTCTTCCCCTCCTTCTAAACCTTCTAGAAAAGAAGAAAGAATAATTAAAACTCATCTTGATACGACTAACAAAATAGTTCATCAACATGTCTCAAAGAATGGATAGGAAAAATTATAAGATTAAAAAAATAACAGAGTAAATGAAAAACAGAGAACCCCAAATGCCAATTCACTCCATCATATTGCAATTAAAAAATAATCATCTCACACGTTATTGCTTGCTTGACTTCGAACATACTCACCTACTATACCTAAACAAGGGTAATAAAGCATGCCACAGCATTCTCCATTTTGTAAGGCAAGCTGCTTTAGAATTTAATTATTACTCTTTAAATTGATTCTAAAATTTAACTTAGCCACAATATTCAACAAAAGCAAGTGGATGTCAAGCTTGTGCTGCCTCACTAATTGGTCCACAGACCTTCTTTCATCTGCAAGAAAAATATTAGGTTATTGACATAGGGGTCTCTTGGAAACGTAGCTTCTTATGACCAGGTCACAGTCACCTATTCTTATAAGTAACTTAATTCCCAGCATCCTCAAACCTTTGAACTGTATATAAGAGTTAAATAAAATACCATTAAAAAAATCTGTCATACACAGAAGCCCGCTTTTTAAAAATTTGCATATATATTCTGAATTTGTGTGTACAGCTCAGATTTTAAAACAGAAACCTGCTTTATTTTTAGCAGGGCAGCTTTGAGTCATCTAGTCTAAAATTCTAACACAGTTAGATTGTCACAGAAAATCACACTTGGTCTACTTCACAGCAGCATTCCCAGCATAAAGCTCAAATTTACATTATGTATGTAAATTTAAAAACTGTCATTGCTACAGTTTTTTAAATCATGTTAGTTCTTCTGAAAAAATTCTATGTGTCACACCTAAAGCCATTATCCAACCATACCAGAAATAGGGTAGCAGAAAGAGAAAATTTTCCTTTGATTCCTGCCAACTTGGTCTTATTTGTGACCCTTCAGTCTCAGCTCACTCTAGATCTCTGAATCCTGGAACATGCTTAGTGGAAAACAAGGCATGCAGTTTCTTACAGGGTTACTGCAAAGAATTTAAAAAGCAGATATATCTTCACCAATAGTGGTGGCAAAATTTGTTAAGTTGCCAGTTTAGAAGGCCATGGACCAACTTGTAATAAAAAACCCAGGAAAGGGTTATGAACCTTACTAAACAGGCAGAAAAATGCTTATTTTAGAATAATTTCTTTGGTAGAAAAATAAGACTTTTAATGTATTGCAAAGCATATAATTCTTCAAAAAATGCAATCAGTGACACAAAAACAGCGTTAACTCATAATTGGAACATAGGTGTATTCCCGCAGTGTTAATTTCTTTGCATTTTGTATATTCCCATTCAATAAAGTTTTGAAAGTAATAGTTGAGAGAACTTCACAGTGACTTAAATAGGTAATCCCTAAAGACTTAATCATGTGTTACCATTTTGTGTCATTGACAAAATGGGAGTAGGGCAGATTGTTATAAGCAGTAGTAGTTAGCAACTTTTCACAACAATTTTAAAAGGTAACGCACGTAACCACGTTATCAAGATATCTACATTTCACACATGATAACCATTGCCAAAATTAATTTGGGGATCAGTTACTGTAATTAGACTAATGCTGAATCTTGGACTACCTCGCAGTTATCTTTAGGTATAGTCATAAACTGAGGATGAAACAATCTGAGATCAAATTCTGTCTCGCAACAGTGCAGGGGCCCATACAGACATAGCTGGACACCAGTGAATGACCCAGACGAATTTCTGTAATGTGCATCCTCCAGGGAGGAAAAGCTGATTTTCTGCGTTTTTGGCTAGGTGACTAGCTCTGACTTATGAGAAGGAACAGATTTCCATAGGAGAGTTTAGTGGTGTTTAACCAGCAGCCTACCAATCTCTTTCCCAGGAACCCTTGCCCTCACTGCAGGAACAATTCACTGGCTCATAACGCATCTCCTGAGCTACCACAGGTGACAGCCTGGTAAATTAAAATAAACCAGCACCTATGTTCTCTCAGTATTTCAGCCTGCAGGTTGCAGCAATTCAGCAGCTGTTACAGAATAAACGGACCCATTTTGAGATCAGAGATGAGAACTGCTGAGGCCACACAAAAGTCAGCTTTTTTCACCCATCATACCCACTGTAGTCTGTACACAATGTATTTTAAAAACTTGAACAATGAATAGTAACAATGTTAAACATTGATGTCAAAAAGTTTCCTTTTTCATTTAATAATCATCTACTGTAAATTATGGAATTAATCTACAATCATGCAGAATTTATTCCACATAAGATGCATGAAAAAGGCAGAAAATCCTAGCTAATCTTAAGAGTTCCAGTGAGCTCTCAAAAGTAATATTTAAAACACAAAATCCATTTATTTTATTTACAAACTAAGAACATGAGATCACTGATTTCAGGCCATATTTTTAAAAGACAAGCTAACCAACTTAATTGACCCTACAGGCTCTACAATGACAATAAAATAAAGATGTATTCTTCAGGTTTACAAATATACATCAACACATTACGGTACCATTGACAGCACAAGAGTAAATAATTTTCTTGGATTAGTTTATTTGTGAGACTGTCATGAAGAAACTCAGTATAATTGGGTGTAGTAATTTCTCTTTAGTAGGAAGGATATCTAAACTTCACTCTACTTATACAGATGAGTATGTAATATAAAGTATGTCTTTTTTAAGTAAAATGCCATTCAATTCCACAAAGTCTGCATCTAACTGCTAAAGATGCCTTAGTAATTCAGAGTAGTCTTCTCATTAGAAAAATGGAAAAAATAGAGCCGTGTAGAAGCAAACAAGTTAAATACTTCAGACATTGTTCAGTTAGTCCTGACAGTGTGACATGTGTGAGGATGGAGGAAGAGTGAAAGACAGATCCTTAGGAACAGGACCTCGCATAGCGAGGAAAAGGATGCAGAATGCAGCTATTACACATAAAGGACTCTTCCTCACCCGCAAGTGAAAAAAATCTCAGTTAAAAGCAGTACACAAGCATGGCACTTGAAGTGAGTAACTGCCAGCTTTCAGTACTTTATGGGTACAATATAGCAAGAAACTAAGTGGAGCTGCTGCATATGTTTTTTGTGCTTTAAAAAATTCAGAGTATACAAGAGCCATATTTTTCCCCTTCAGGTCTTGTGACCACTTCGAATGGAACCCCAGTAACACGAGGTCAATATTCTGGAACATTTTCTATGATAGTTGAGATGATAACAGGCCTAATCCATCCAAATACAATTTTGCAGCAAGAAAAATAAAACTGTGAATCTCAATGCATACCAATGAGATCAAATTTTACAGAAGTTCTTTTTTTTTTCCTAAAGACTAGGTATATATACCAATAACAAGACAACCTACAGGCCAACTCTTACAGGTCAGGGTGTAAGTGAACTGCTAATGGAGTAGTCCTAGGATAAGACTTCCCTATTGGGAATTCATTGCATTATCCCATATCCTTTCTTTGAACAAAGTAGCACATAATGCTAGTCACTGCAAAAGCCACTGAAACACAGTCTGCTGATGTGATTGACAATCCTGTATGTTCCTTTGAAATCATGCTCAGGGTCCTAAAAAAAGCACTACTGTACCTCCTGACAGATCAGTCCTTACCTCTGCACACTGTTAAAAAGTTAAAGTAAATTCCTACATTAAATTTCTATTCTGATAAACCACTATTACCTCCATCACACCCATAAGAAAGAGACAGGTATACTAACTTATTACAGGCCTACAATGCAAGTTAGCAGTAATCAAAAGTAGAAAACCAGACATACATTCTCTTGGTCGGAGCACAAATCATTGAAGGACAGAAAAGAATGGTTTTAGGCAACAAATCTGTGGATACATCTAATAAATGTGTAAGGAACTCATACCAATATATTTAAACTTTCTGAGACAAGCATGAGATCTCCAGGAATAGTATATTGTAAAACATGCATAGAGTTCTTAGCTAACAGCAAGATTATCAGTGTTTGTGTGAAGGGGAAAAAAAAAAAGTATACTTCCAACAGGAAGCATTCCAGAGATGTGCAAGAAACCCCTGTAACTTGGCATTTCAGATTTCCAGGGCAATTAACTCCCCACTGCATCACATCACTTAACATTAATTAATTGCTAAAGATGTAGTTATGTAACTTATTGAGCTGCTAAGGATGAAACAGCTCCCGAGCTCCCAAGGCTTGAGTGGCACGCCAAATTAATATCAGTGAAGCACAGGGATTTACCCTCCCTTCTGAGATTGCCAAATCGAGCACTCATTCTCCTTCCAGTGTCAACTAATGGGAACAAGTTAAATAAATGTCAGTCAAGCCATCAGCCCACCACCGCAAGGAAAGTTTTATGGGGGAAAAAGGGTTCTGAGAAAGTCCCATTGTCATTCTGCACACAAAAACAGCAGGGTTGTTGGAGGGTTCACATCATGGCACCCTTGGAACCAGGCCCCTTTACTGTAGATTATTGATACTTCCATAATATCCATAATACTAATTACCGTATTACCTAGAAACAGCTTACTTTTCAGGATAAGCATAAGTTAGGGAATGTGCTAATTAATATCACTTCATATATAGCATGTCTTACAAGTTAAAGGTGGTGTTGGCTCAGGGAAAAACCAAGTCAAGAAACAATGAAGTTTGAGTCCACTCATTCAGGTTGATATTAGCTTAGAGACGGAGTCTAAATTCCTTTGTTGCTTTTGAAAAATCTGAAAAAAATTTTACAGCTTCAAAACATGGTGTTAACACAGCTAAAGAGCCATATAAGCTCAGTCAAGCAGCAGGCAGCTGAACTGCACACCCAGAAAGAACCAACTGCTACCATTTATATAGTGCCTTCTGATTCCATGTGGGTGACTGATGTTTGATTACTCCAGAATATGGAAACAGTTTCTAATCATTTAAATAAATTACAATTTTGGATGGATGAACAGAGGCTGCATATGTACTCTGAAGCTCACTCAAACACACCGGAGAGAGTTTCAAGGTTCCATCTGAATGGATTTAGCAGGAATGTGATGGTACAACTCTTTTTGCTGTTTTTCTAAAATACGTCACATCCAAACTCACTTTAAAAACAGTCCTCCTACAATGCTATTGATGTTGCTTGCCAGGAACAAGACCTGGAAAAACAAGTAGATATGGTTCTGGTGCATCAAACAGACAAGTCCATGGGACCAGCAGTGAACCACTCAGTTCCATGCCAAAGTGATGCACATAAGGATGTTTGTCTTGCAATGCTTAACAGTTACCATCTGTCTCATAACAAAGTCTGTTGTCAAACTGACAATGGTGTAACTGGAACTTCCTCATTTTCGAGAGGACAGATTTAGGGACCTGGCACTGCAAAATCTGAAAAACTGCCACAGGCTCTTTGGACCTTCATTTTCTGACCATCCTGATATTTGCTGAAATTATATTCCCAGGTCTCTAAATATACAGAGTTGTACACAGCTATTCCTAGTGTAGAGAAAAAAAGCCTCACTATCAGTAACCTTGAAAAGTCAGGTCCTCCAGTGCACTGCTGCATCTTTCATCATCTGACCCATAACCACATAAACAATGGATGGGCTTCCCTCACAAGCAGTTGAGAAGTTCACAGCTTTGTAATCTGGGGGGAAATTTGCTTAGTTTTTGTAGACTTTGTCATTAGGATAAAAAGGGTTTGTTGCTTTTTTTGAACTGTCCAAGTAGCTCTGAATAAGGCTTTGAAAAACATCTTAGCTGCAGCTGAGTAAAAGGTCTGGCAATTTTCTCTAAGACTTTCCAAAAAATCTAGGCAGCTCTCAAGTGTTACAAAATTTCTGAGACAACTGTACCGATCAGTTTAGGCATTACACCAGTTTCCCAAGCTGCATGTTTTAATTCTGATGAGGAAAGGCTGTCTGCTCTGTAAGAAGCAGGCATACATCACTGTGGTGTTTGACACAGACTGATTTGGAAACACACATGAACGACAGCACTTGCGAGAATAAGCAACTCAGGAAACTGATGTCATTGGCATGAGGTACTGTCCGCTGTGACACCATCAACAGGACATCATCTCTGCCATAGTGGGAATAACCACAGTTGTATTTCCAGAGAGACAAACTTAAATGACTGTTTTTGTTAGCTCTGAGCCACGTTTTGCTACTCCTTCAGCAAGCACACATCTCATTGATTAGGACTGGTCACACAGAGCATTGAGGACAGGCGTTTAAGAGGTCCACTTAACTGGCTAATAGCATTTAAATTTTAGTAAGGTATAAATAAGAAAAACTTAGCTATAAGTGCCAGCTCTTGGTCTGGTTTATCTTCTTTTACACGGAACAGGTTTGAGAAGCAGGTATGTGCACTTGCAGGACAGCACATGGTGCTGACAGAAGACCACACTGTGGAATGTTACCCAAGCATGGCAGAAACATGTGAGACCTGGCATAGAAGGAAGCACACACCTCAGGATTTTTTTCTAAAGAGAGGGTAAAGCTATTACCCCTAAGTTTATTAAACCATACCAAACAGAAAATGGTTCAGAGATCTTTTTTGCACATTTTCTTGAAAGCTGGATTAAACTACTGAAAATATTGGAAACACATGTTTGCTGGGGCCACTAAGCCCATCTGAGCAGAGCTGCTTAAGGAATGAAAACGAAGCTGCTTAAGGAATATCAAGCATAAGGCCAAAACTAACTCTGAGGAATTTAACATTCTGGTCCAAATG
>VYXC01000929.1:2146928-2210512 GCA_013397175.1 Platysteira castanea | reverse complement strand
GAGGGGGGGGATTCATCTGGAGCACTTGAATGCAATGATCTGTTAGATTGGTAAAATATATGCTTGAAGAAAAATTACATAAATGAAGATATTCAGATACCTATTCCACTTCACTAAATTTTACGTTCTGTTTCTAGCTTAAGAGAGAAGATTGAGGAGATCTGGTGCTTAGTTCAAAAATAATCCAAACAATAGTGCTACATTGTAAGATTTCATATGAAGTAGTATATTTTGACAGGCGAAGAACTTTGATGAACAAATCTAGTACTATGTGAGAAAATTTGATAACAGAAAAGGTAAGTGTCTCCAGGTAAACTTTCAAATCCTTCAAGCCATACTACTATGAAAATATAGAATTCTGTATTATCATTCAGTAGTATACTAGGTTTGAATATTAAAACAAATATTTAAACTTCCAACAGAAGTATCTACTCTCATATTTCAGATCAAACTTTATGGTTAAAAGTGTCTCTAAGCGCCTCTAAGATGCCGTTCATTGTCTAGGATATATGTTACATCTCTGATCAGAGGATACAACCACTTAAGAAGCAGTCTCCTCTCTACTCAGGCTACAGAAAAGGGAACTGGAATGAGGGAGTTATGGAGACTGCAGGGAGGCTATGCAGAAATACTGCACCATGCCTTTAAATTCCAAGCATACTTCAAAATGAGTGGATTAAACAGCAGGATTTGCAACCTCAGAAGATGTTGGACTCAGAAGGAAGTACTCCTGCAGGCAAGTTGAAATGTTTACTGTAAAATTTGCTTGCAAATCTGAGGTTCAAAATTACCTCAATGACCCTAATTAATAGCATATATTTGCCTTCAATGCCTATTAACTTTACCTTCAACAAATGAACCTTGCCCAGTTAGAAGTATTCCAATATATTTTATCGTGCTTACCTTTAGCATCTTTTTAAGGGGTGACACAACTTTATTTCAATCACAGTGCAAGATGAGTGCTATCTACCAACCCTACCCTTTCTCTCCTCCTCACAACCTCAATCTTCTTACATTATGTGAACAACAGCTCTGGGGAGGGATTTGTCAAATAATGACTTGTTTGTTTAAAAAGTTTTTATTTTCAATACAGTCTTATTAAGAAGAGCATTTTTCTTTCTACGGTACTTTCTATTTCAAGTGTTTGAATAACAAGCCACTTACCCTAGCAAACTACCAATGGGCAGACAATTAGAAAGAATCAAGAACTAAATTACTACATATGCTTTTCACAGTTATCCACACTACTAATTATCCACCAATTCTATGTCAAGCAACTGAAACCTTAAATGATAGCAAGTAGTTGAAAGTGGGAAAAAAATAACAAAACCCAACAGGTCTCTTAACAATTGATTTTCAAGCAAAGACAAACCATCATGAACCAATTAAGTATTTTGGCAATATTTTTTCTTTAATTTAATTTACATTTTGCCTTTTCACTCCATTTCAGTATGTACTGCGCAAGTCACATAGTTATTTTTGTATTCTTGTATATCTATAAGCATGCAAGTTGATATTTCAATTCTTTTACCTAAAGGAACTTCAAAAAGTTTCCATGTCCACATTCTTTAATGGCATGTTAAACCTTATAAACACAGTATATTTCAGTTGAGCAGCTATGTAAGCAGCTCTTTGTCCAGGTAAGTATGTGTTTAAAAAATTATCTTAGAGTTCAAATGAAGAATAAAATAGTCAATATCTGAATTCAGAGGGAAAAAATGGAAATTGCTATAAAACACCATCTGTATTATAAACATTTCAAGCTATGTAATCTAAGAAATAATCTGAACAAATTATTTTACAATTACTTAATACAATAAGACAAACGGTTACACTATTTCAGATTGAACATAAAAAGACATAACTCCTATTCTTTGAATTAAGATGGTGAATTCACCATCTCTAAATATCTCTTACATAAAACATAACAAGTTCATACAGCTGCAAGAAAAGTAAATTTTGCTGGTCATTTTCCATGACACATCGGAAGGACAATATAAATTCTGTTGGTTAAGTCCACACGAGCCTGAATTGTACCAAGAAGAACCTTGAAATTCAAAATGCTGAAGAGTTTATCTTAAGATGAACAGTCAGATGGACATTTTTCCCAGTGTCAGCAGATGGCACAGGCAGCGTGGGAACACAGACTTTGCCACTGTGTGCTGTGTGCCTGACCTGCAAAGAGAAGACTCGTTCCAGCACGCCTCAGGAACATGGTGCTTGCTTTCAAAAACCCCTCCCCTTGAAGGAAGGAAGTTCAACTGTAGGAACTGCTCCATGGCTTGGGAATGCTGAACAGAGCTGCTGTGTGTGCTTCAGAACTAAGCTGTTATCACACAGGATAATTCAAGAAAATTAAAACCTCATGAGCACAACTGAATATTATTTTTGCTTCACGTTCTGCAGTTGTTGTTTTTTCTGAGTATTTCTAAGGCTGTTCTGTATCTGAGAACCATGACCCTTTTCCTGGCCTAGCAACATACCATTACCTTAAATAACAGAATAATAAATCCCACAATCTGCACCATATAAAGGGGCCCCTATTTTTAGTACCATGAATTTGTCCACCACATTAAAGCGTATTTTAACAAAAATAAGTTTGCATTTGCA
This sequence comes from Platysteira castanea, assembly GCA_013397175.1. Taxonomy (NCBI): domain Eukaryota; kingdom Metazoa; phylum Chordata; class Aves; order Passeriformes; genus Platysteira; species Platysteira castanea. The sequence goes on along the minus strand of VYXC01000929.1, from coordinate 2,207,902 downwards.
GCAGCATATGTTTTCAGCTGTGATACTGCTGATCACCTCTCGCACTGACCAAAGAGGGTATGTTAATGTTTTGTTCAGTTACAGTAAAGGCAGTAACACTTCTGTCTGTTGCTTTTTTTCCTTTTTCAAATGAGAATATACTCCTAATTGAACTTGATGCTGAAAGGTGAGGCTGTTCAGTAGCCTCACTTTTGACAGAATTAATGGCTATTAAAAAAAATTATAAGGTGGTAGTAGAAGCTATTTTACAAAGAACACGAACAAGAATGAGAATATAGTCTTTCTGCCTTTTTTTTAATAAAAACAAAATACACCTCCTTACATTACAGGAAGTGGAGGCTTCTTTTTAGAAGACATAGACTCTTCTTACATATGTCATTCCACTACCTCATGCTGGAGACAGCTGTTAGAATTTCCCCCCAGTAAATATCACTGCTGACAATTTCACCACCCTGTTTGACTCTCAGGCCATTCATAACCTGAGCATCACTAGCCACTTTCTCTGTGTGCTCTTACTAAACCAAGTGTAAACCTTACACTATTCCTTCTCATAGCACCTCTTAAAAAGCATGACTTACTGTACTGTAGAGAAAAATGTACTCACTGTAGTATCTAATCCCCTCAGACACCTGCAAAAATCATCTGTGTCAGCGACCCGTCTGAGCAGCTCTTGCCTCTCGGCCCAGCTCTCACAGCCCCTTCTCAGTCATGGCAAGCAGAAGTCACTTCTCTACATTTGCAAGGCCCTGCAAAGTGCTATGCACTGAACATACCATCCTTCATTCGGTACATTCAGATTTACAACAGCCTCCAGGCACAAAGCTGTCAACAAAAATGGCTTTTCTCTCACTAACCCATGATATCATCCAACGTCCAGTTACTAGAATTTTCTGTGACTATTAGCAAAACTACTTTAAATCTTCCTTCAAACTATCTTTCACCATAATGTCAAAAAAAAGTCATCAGCAAGGCTGTGTGATTTCCCGAGGCTATTCTCCAGCCTAATAACTGCCAATCCTCTCGTGGATCAATACCCGACTCTTGTAACTTGCTTTATACACAAAATCTGAGGGTTTTGGAGCTAGGACTATCTTCTTGTTACACAGCAACAGATACACTCACGTATGGCTCACCATGGTTCCAAAATCAAACTGACAAGAAAAATAAGCACATAAAACATTCCCTAAAACCAAAAGCAGACAACATAAGGCAGTGGAGCTACACTAAGTAAAATTAAAGCAATTCAAGTAATGCTGTTACGTTTTATGACATAATTTATATCAAACTACATAAAACCCCCTTTTCGAAGAGTAAAATGGCCACAGAATACCAGCATTTAACTGTCTTACATAGAGAGTGTACCAGAAAAAACATTCCTGATGCATATGTCAGAAGCTACTTATCTGCAAGAAATAGAGAAAAGTAATCTCTTGTTTTTCAGCAGGGTATGTTGCCCTGGATATCTTTTGATATATCTGCTTATTACCTAAGATGTACTCAATAGCACACATCAGCAGGAGCTACACATAAAAAAAATCACCTGCCAAAAGCAGCTAGAGAGGAGAGAAAAATAATTTTTGCCCTTTTGAATGCCAGATAATCAGATAATGACAGTCTGAATGTAAGACAGAAATCAGGTTATTCTGTATAACAATAATAAAATATTTGCAGTGGATTGTATATTTCGTTTGGTGTTATAAAAATCTTCAAAACCACTAAGATGGAAACCTCTTAAATAATCAATAAAATGTTGCAAGCTGCACATAAGTCTATAACTCCTTTTCTTTGAAGGTATAGCTGGGGCTGGGGATGCAGCCATTATTGATACCTCTAGAGAGGAAGGCAGACAAGGATTTGGTATGTTTTTAAGGTATTGGATGATTTTTAATTAGATTTTAATTAAAAATCATAATTAATGGTGATTCTGACACCTTTGCCAGATATTTATTTTACTGGCAAGAAAGAGTCATATTAAGACACGGTAATAGCTTTAAATGTTCAGCTGTGAGGAGAACCAGACTAATATGCTGACAGTTAGATGTTTGATCCTTTTAATTGCATTTTTTAAAATCTACTTAAATCTTCAAATTAAGTAACCTGTGTCCAACTGCCTATGAAATCACTCCATAAATTCTAGAAAAAAGAATATAAGAGAGCGAGCATCATATTTTACAATCTGTTTTAATAATACTAAAAGCTCAGTAAAACTACAAAAACACCAAGTATTATTTCAATTTTTAAGGAAACCCTCAAGGAACAAACCAACACAAACAACTAAATAATGCCAAACCTGCATCCTGATTGTTTTGCAGGGCATGGCAGAAGTAGTTATGCGTACATCTGGACGAGCCTGTCATCTGTCACATTCTCAGTTTCATCACAGCCTGGGCCAATGCCAGAACAATGCAGGCAGCCGCACCGCCAGGCAGATGGGGCACATGTTGTTGAAAGACAACCTTCCCTGGTCAGTGTTAGCAGGCAAGCTGAAGTCCTCATAATTTCATCCTAAGTAAAACCTAATTTACATTTAAGGACAAGGTCTAGTCTTGAGATTCAAACATGATAATTAAATCAGAGAGTATTATTATTCTTAAATAGAAATAGAAGGGAGAATATTTGAGAACGAATTATGTGGGTAAAAAGAAAAGCAATTCATATTTTTTAACTCTGAAGAGTGTACCTAATTTCTCTACCTAAATTGTACAACTCAGTGTTCAAAATTCAAACCCTAAAAAGGATGGTTATATATAAGAACAATTTCATGCCTATTCTTTGAGATATAATGAATTAAGATTGAGATACAGATATAATTGGTTGCTCTTACTTAAAATTGAACCTGAAAGAGCAAAAATCCCCTTTTGAAATGAGGTACAATCACAGAGGTACATGAGAAAACTTTATAACAGCTGCTTGGCAATGACTAACTTTATGCAGAGCTAGTTCCTCTTATTAGCTTGGCACAGAATTAAAGCGCTTGGGAATGGGTAGGGGAGTGAAGGGGAAGAATGAAGCATGCTAAGAAGGAAGTATTGCAGACAGGTTAGCACCACGGACATATAACACAACAGAAAGCTACATTTGTTAGGAATATGACTGCCACAATTGAATAGAGCGGATCATCGTATTTTTCTCCTTTATTTACTAAAGTTCACAGAACGGTGACTCTTCATGGAAGCATTTACTGCTGTAAACTAGAATTTCACATGAAGTATTTTCCTAATCACCTCATCCAAACAAACACCAAATGAAAAAAGCCAGTAATTCCAACCAGGTTAGGATTATGAGTACCAAATGTTAATATATGAAAGAAGAAAAAAATGCATAGGCAAATTGCAAGATTCATAGCTTTGAAATATTTTACCACAAATGTTAGAGAGGTTGAAAAAAATGCACTTAAATGTCAGTTTGATAAAAGCCAAAAGAACATTTTCCACATGTGTTTGCATTTAGGCATATTGAAACAAGATGGAAGAAGTAACAGTCATTCAAATGTAAGGTTAAAACATCAGCTCTTAAGATCATGATTTAAAGAAATTTCTCCAAGTATTTTTTTTTTCAGCAGAGGCAAATTTATGCATGTGTTCTTGAAAAGCGCCCCCTTATTCCAGATTATCTGGGTATCTTCCTCCTATATTATCTCAATAATATACATGATTACACTCAGACCTATCAGCCACAAGGCAAGTTTTTCTGTTGATATTCTACAATGGTGCAGGAAAATGAAAACAGACAAATGAACAAAAAAACTCCACAAACCCCCCGCCCTATACCACTAGATTATTACAAGATCACATTTCTGATTCTGTCTCTAAACACTACAAATACATACACTACAGATACACAGAGCACCTTCTCAAACCTTAAAATTTGCGTATAATACATAATTACTATAACATTCCTCCCTCTATTACATTTCTATTCAAAATATTTTAAGAAGTTTCATATAAGGCCAGTAATCAAGAACACTATTACAAAGAATTTCTGTCAGTTCAGTAATTCACTACAACTGCATGCTTTCCTCCCACTGTCTTTTTGAAAGAAGATCTTCCAAAACAACAGCCAAGACTCAAACATTTTGTAGATACATCTAGGGATTGGCACCATAGTATTTGTTGCAAAACACTGTAGGCAGAAACACCTCTCTGCCCTTATGCATAGCCAATAAGGATCAAAAGACATTGCAGGCAGGGAAAAGAATGTAGCATTTACCTTCTTCATCCTTGGACACACCAAAGTCTGCTCCAGAGCACCAAGGAACAAGGCCATTTCCTTTGTTATTTCTCAGCAGCATTACAACATTTACACTTGCTCCTGATTTTCCCAGTATACATCTGGCAGCTTGTGTACAAGAATACTACTTCTAAAAAACTGTCATTTTCTGTTTGCTTCTCAGAAGTAGCATGGGAAGAATATGTGCTTTAGAAGACCTACCAGTAAATTTTTCATGTTCAAATTTACTTGCTAACTAAACAGTGAAAGGGCAAGTTGTTTATCATATTACAAAGAAGTGACCTTAATCCTTTTAACATCAGTATCTTTGATCTACAATAAACACGCAGGAACAAAAGTTACACCAACTGATTTTGAAAGTGAGACTGGATTTACAAAATCAAAAGCAAATTAGAGATCATAATCCTAATTATGCAACAAATATAAGAGACTGCAAGAGATGCTTCCCACTTGGCACAGTAGAGACCAGGTGTTAACTGTCAATAAACCTTTAGTGAATGCTAATTGAAACTGCTGTTTCACAAGCATCAACTTACTCCAGCTCACATCAAAGTGAAAATTTGTTTAACTTAATAAAGTATTTGACAAGAATATTTTAATATTAAGTGTACTTAGTCATCAAGAGATCTTAGACTGTATCTTTGCTACAATTTGGATTATCTAAAACTGTAGTATAAATCATATTAAACTGTAAAGAACTGACAAAAAAACCCCCCACAAATAATCCATAGGCACACTCATACATGGTAGACAGAAATGTTTTACTATAGAAATTTTACAGTTTGTACTTTCATCTGTAAATAGATAAAAACTGTAAAAAATGTGTTAGGTGCAAAGTTTGGGTTCCGATTCAGAGCCCGTAAGATACTAGAAAGTTTTGCAGAGCTGTTTCAAAACCAAATTATAAATGAATTGTTTCCATGCATCACTCAGATCAAGAGACATTTAACCCAACTAATATCCTCTATTAACACGAAGTTCAAAATAATGGTGACAGTTGTTAACCACAATCTAAACCAATTTTTTTGTTACAATAATGTGAATGGTTCATGTCAATGCAACTACACTACTAAAACATCTACTTTTCTTCAATTCTTGTGCTATTTTAAATTCTTTAAATAGTAGCCAGTTGGCACATTTAAACCAGGAAAACATTAAAAATAGATCAGGAGATAAAAGTAGACCAAGAAGACAGTATGCATCCACTCTAAGCTCCTATTAACATGCAGTGAACTGTAATAATTTTCCTCATGAACAAATGATGAGTGCAGAAAATCCTGCTTTGAATACAACCATTGCTAAATACCAAGAGATATTTCCTGTTTAGCTCTCTTTATCTTCCCTGTTTCTCAGTACAGCTCTGTCAAGACACATTAAGACAGTCACCTACTGATAGTTGGAAAAAACTTCCAAGCTACTGCAGTAAACTGACTCTGATTCTTACACAAGCTTTTTTATACGTTTCCCAACTGTTTTGACCACAACGTTGCTCTTTACAATGTAGGTATTTGCCAGATTTCTAAAATGCTACATAATTTCTCTTGACTAACCCAGTCCAAGCCTTGTGGGTTAATTAGGAGCAGCACATGCTGGTAATACCAGGATCATTACACCGGATTGGTTAAAAGCATTTTGTAGAGTGACCACAGCAATACAAGAAGATGAGTTAAAACAATATACATTGAAGGGTCAACACCTGCTAATAATGTAAAAACATTTATCTCAATAAGGTAAGAGAAAGTATTCTCTTTTCTCTCAGTACTCCATTTACGAATCAAGAGGAAACCCAAACAGCTAAATAATCAATGGAGAGTAAAAATTATTAGCTCTAAAGGAAACATCCTTTTGTCACCAAAAAAAGAAATGAGTCTTCGGACATGTAATATGCTTTACAGGAGGAAGATGTGTAAACAAAACAAAATAACCCTACAGATGGTAAGTAGCATTAGAAGTACCAAAGGTGACAAAAAGATTTGATACTCAAGCTATTCTTACATCATGTCCCTTATAGAATAGGGCTTGGGAGTCTTTTTTATCCTGTCTTTCAACAGTTCATCCTAAATATTTGCTTTTTCTTTTTTTTAACAAATGAATCATCCACACTACCGAAGTCTGGAATTTCAGTAATACAAAAACAAAGCAATCAGATCAACAGCTTTGATTAGTTACTCTTACATTAGGTTCTGTACCTGAGTGATGATATTTTCATCTCCAAAACAAAGCCTCCCATGCTATATCAGCACAAAACCTTCACACTTTGAAGAAAGAGGTTGAAGGAGAGACTACAAATCTCACACAGAAAATTTTAAATATTTAAATAGAGTCTTCAGTGGGGAGCAAAGCAAAGATGCTGGTTAATCCTTAAAAATCATACATAAAATTAATGAATTCGGGGTTCTCTCAAAGGCATAAGCTTTATATAGTGCTCCTCTACTTAATCTTTTCAGGAGATTCCTCTAGAACTAGGTAACGCATTCAAATTTTAGAAAGTGTATGATGTTCTGAATTAGGAAGCAACTATATTTTCCTCTCTATCTCTAAAAGGTGACTGTTTTCAATTAACCTTCTTCCTCAAAAATGTTTCACTATTATACCATTACCAGGCTCTTTGTAAATTTTCTGGGTTTTGAGATTTTCATATACATGATAATACAATAATAATAATAGTGAGTGCATGCTTATTCTTACAGGGAGATTAGTCTCCATTGCAACACATTTTCTAGCTGAAGTTTTAGTTACTTGACGGAGTATCTCCTGCAGAGATTAGCCTATTCTTATTTGCTACAGACCCTCTCTGAAAGCAAGCCCATTTTCTCCAGATGACTCATTAACAAGCACGACAGAATGAAGTGTTCCAGCCTGAAATGCCAGCAGCTAAAAATAACTCATCCCACAGCCTATGACAATTCAGTCCATCTCTTCACTCCATAGGCACAATCTCAGAGGGTCACCTTTGGAGGGGGAGGAGGGGGGGAATTAGCATATGCAATGAACTGGGGAGGGCAGGGCAAGGCAGAGGGGCATCAACCTAACGGAACAAAGAAAAAAAAATCACAAGTTACAGAAAAGCTACAAGGGGATAGTACTGCACAAATAATTTCAAAAATCAATGTTCCAAACAGCACTAAAAAGGCTAATTTCACAGCAGAACAACAATTCATGGACTGAAAGGAAAAATACAAATATTTGACACAAGTAAGAGAACACTGAGTTTTCCTCTGAAAAAAGTAATTTTAACTTCCCCTGTATACATGCACCCTGCCTCTACAACACTAACAAGACATGTTTGGTGACAGCCTGTGTTACTCTTCGTGCTCTTATTAAGAAGCTTATGATCAGCTCTTAAGTTGCACAGAACCCCACCAGCTCTTTTGCTGAACAGTATTTCTAAAAAGACAGCATTTTGTCACTAGAGATGTGCATTAAATAATTTTACTCCACTTCCAAAAAGGCTGCAATTAAGGAAGAAGGAACTTACCTTCTTACCCTTAGGCCTGCAAAAAAATTACTCCCTCTTTATGAAGTACAGAAATACATTATGGACCATGAAATCATAGACTAGCTAAGGTTAGAAAAAACCTTTAAAGGTCAACTAGTTCAAGCCCGCTGCAAAAAGCAGGGACATCTTTAACTAGGTCAGGTTGCTCAGAGCCCCCATCCAACCTCACCTTGAATGTATACAAGGATGTGGCTCTTCTCTTGACCCCTTCCACCAGGTCTGTGTCTTTCCTGGGCTGAGGACCCCAGAACTGGATGCAGCACTCCAGGTGAGGTCTCACAAGGGCAGAGAATCAGAGCACAATCCCCCTCCCTTGACCTGCTGGCCACGCCGCTTTTGATGCAACGCAGGATGCTGTGCCCCAGTCTGTATTGATACCAGGGGTTGCCCTGATCCAGGTGCACGACCTTGCCTGCATTGGCCTTGCTGAACCTCATGAGGCTCACATGGGCCCTCTTCTTGACACAGAAAACCCCACGCAGGAACTCAGGTGCTACACACCACCAAAAGTGTACTTTTAACTTCTTTGTCTGAGAAGCTGCTGAAACAAAACACCTGTGCCTAACTACCTGGTAATTAACTGTCCCACAGTTACCACTGATTTGATAATAACATTTTCTTTTCCAAATCAATTCTTAAGAAAAGATTGAAAAAAATTGAGTTTAATTGAGAAAAGAAATGTCTAGAAACAATATGGACAGCTGAACAGTAACTCTTCAACGCAATTACTCAGTATTGCTTGCTATACTTCGCAGTCCTTCCCTTGAGTCTCAAAGACTACTAATTAGGCCTTTGAGCTGACTGGATGTGACCATAACTATGTTATTACATAAAATCAAGCAGAGGAACATGAGCCACTTCAGCTGTTTTAAGTAGCCTTGGTCACCATTGCACACTGCTTTATTGAGAATACTTGGGTGTATTACACTAATGTTAGTTTGGCTGAACTGCTTGCAAAAACACACTTGCCCTTATGCCCAAGGCTGGCCGGTGTTTGCCACACTACAGCAATAGTACTCAATTCAAAGACATTTCAAATACAGTTTTTGGTGGCCTTGTGAGATAATCCACAGAGAGCACTATTGAGCAGAGAGCTTGAAGACAGTGTCACTGCCTACAGATGGTGAGAGACTTCCCTGTAACCTTGAATATGCCACTCTGTTCACAGGCAAAGCCTTTCTAGCAGAACCTCCTGACTTTGTTGTGGCAATGTCTCAAATTGCGCAAAACTATTTCCCTCTCCAAAGTTTATTAATTAATTGGTGGTTGTAGTCACGTGGGGGTTGACCTCTTTCACCAGGCAGCAACTGACAGAACGAGAGGACACAGTCTCAAGCTGCCTCAAGGGAAATATAGGTTGGATATTAGGAAAGAATTTTTTACAGAAAGGGTGATAAAGTACTGGAATGGACTGCCTGGGGAGGTGATGGAATCACCGTCCCTGGATGTGTTTAAAAGAAGACTGGATATGGCACTCGATGCCATGATCTAGTTGAGGTGTTAGCGCACGGGTTGGACTCAATCTTGAAGGTCTCTTCCAACCCAGACATTGTGTGAATCTGTGAATCTTTAATTCTGTAAAAATAGTAAAAGTATAAAAGCCTCCCTACAAATGCTTTCTGACATTAGAGAATACAACAAAAAGATGTTGAAAAAACAAACATATTTATCCTAACTCTCTCTAGCCAAGAATGACTGAAGGTTTTCTGCAACAGAGTCATTATTTGTATCAAGACTATATACAAGTCAGTAGCAATGGAAACATCAAAAAACAAGTTGAACTGAGGTAATTTACAACCCTATGCCATGTAATCCTTGAAGTACAAAATTTCAACCGAGGTGAATTAAAACCAACAATTAAACCGATTTTATATATTTTATTTAAATCCTTAAAAATCTAGGCTTTTAAAAATATGTTCTTAACACGTTATAATAAAAGTCACAGTCAAATAATAAATTCAAAATCAGAGTCTTCAGTTTTAATAAGTAGTTTGATACCATGGTGAACTCTAATTTGTTTGCTTGAACAGGGTCTTTTCCTAGTGAGTAGGAACAAAGCAGCTTTGAATCACAATGCCCTGCAGTCAGTAAAACTCATGAGGTATTAATTTACAGTTTCATCTGTGATCAGTTAAACTGAATGTGAAATCTTAAACATCTTTTAAAAAAACACCACAAATAGCTCAATAAGATATTTTTTCAACAGTGCTTTAACAAAAACCATACATTTTAACTACTATTGTCAAAACAGAGCCAAATGCAAGTTGTGTTTAAAGCCTGCATTCTAGTAACTAAACAGCAGTGAAAGATGCTATCCTTCATTAATATCTAAGAAGTTGATAGGGGTAACCAATTCAGTCTTCAAAAATCACTTTACTAACTTAATTCACATAAGAATAATAATAAAAGCAAAAGTAATACTAAAAATTAAAACCCCCCAGTTATCAGAAAGAAGCATGTGTATGTGCAGATATATAAAACCCACTGTATGTATGTGTGCACATATTTAGATCACAAGTCAAACACTTGAAAAAGAAAAAATAATTAAGTGTGAAAATTAGAAAAGTTACATAGAAGAACAGAAATCAGTCTTCCAGGAGATTCTTCAATTCTACTGTACAGGAACCTGTACACTTTTCATTCTCTCTCTTTTCATTCATATTCACATACCCCCTCTTCCACAGTGCATGATGCTCTATGCACAAGGACATCTTGTCATTTCAGAATCACCTTCCGTTTCATACTGTGCTCCAAACAGTTCTACATAAAAAATAGTGTATGATCATATTGTCAAAGACCACTGGCATGGAGATACCCATTTGTTACCAAGACTAAAGAATTTAAGACAATCATACTGCTGACAGCTACCGTCACCTTAGTGCAATAACTGCCTGTTATGACCATTCAAATGTGGATGGTCAGTTTTAATGTAAAACAAGGCAAATTACTTCAAATCACTTTCAGAGATATAGTAGGCACATCCACACTAAAAATACTCCCAAAAGTAAACCCTTGTGTTTCATATACAATCATCACACTGTTATTGGAACTGATATTAACTATGCATTTGTTAACTTAACTTGTAGAAAGGGCAAGTATATCCACAAAATGAAAATATAAGATATCACCGGATAAAGACACATCCTGAACACATGAAGCATTTAATATTCAGAGAAGTTTCAAAGACCTTTTCTTATCTCCTTTTTCAGTTTTAGATCCTACAACAGAGAAATCAAACTTGGCTGGCAAAGATTATTAGGCTAAATCAAGTCTGCAAATTGAAGAGCTCTAAAAGGCTGACCCGAAAATCTCCTGGAAAAAATGAACTGAAGCTGCTGTTCATCTGAACACATGATTATTTTAATATGCTTCAAACTTTTAGGACTGGAATGTAACAACAATGGCAATGACAATCAAAGCATCACATTCAAATCTCAAATTAAGACTTTAGAAGATAAATAACTATATTTTTCCAAGCCCTTATTGCAAACCATCCAGATTTAAGAATTTAATATATGTATGTTATCAGCAGAAATCTTGAACATGGACAAACCAAGAGCTTATATAGTAAAAGAAAATAAGTCCTGGTCATGACTTCTTTTTGTTCCTGAACAGGCAGAATCACAAAAAAGTATTTTTTTCAAATCCCTTTCTTTGCAAACATGCATGTTATCCATAACAGCAGGCCTGAGGATAGCAACCGTTATCCATGTGTTCTCTTATTCCTGTTTCTGAGTAATGGTTTCCAAAATTTTTTTCCCAACCTGTCTTTCTGCTTTTTTCTTCAGCAAAGATACCTGAGAACTTATCATACTGTCCTCTGAGTAAGAAAATTTGACTTCATTTATTACACAATTTAATTTCTACCTAGTATTTTATTTTATGAAATACTTGTTCAACTCTCTTATTCCCCTTCAACTATTTCTGAGAGGCACAGAGGTTTTTAAGTGACCTCATCTGCAGACCTTGTTTTATTAGCTGGGCTGTCTCTTCTGTTCAGAAAAACTTTCCATTTGTCGGGTTAATGTCTTTATAAGGGAGCCCTTTTGGAAACCATATTAGCTCTGTGTGAACTCTTTACTTTTCAAGGTAACTGCATCCTGCAACTCAAACTGTTAGAGACTCTCCAGTTGGCAGATTTCAGCCATTCCTAGGCCCTGCACAAGGAGAGGGAAAAGAGAGCATGCACACTGCTCCTTGCAAACGTGTCTGTCTCACTGGTAAGGGCAGCAGAGAGGTTAAACGCCTATGAAGAGTTATATACGGGTAAAGCCTTTAAAAGTCTGAGCAGAATTTACACATTTAATTTATAACTAATCATTTAAATAACATTAGAAGTGAGGCAACTGCCTGTATTAGATAATTAGGTATAACATTCAGAACAAGCACCATGATCTGCTTAAATCTATTATATTATCAGTAGTTTCAGCTAGTAACAATAATCTGTTCACAAAGAACTAGTTTCAGTTATACTTCCCTTAGGAAAAATTAAATCTTCTGTAACACATTATTGATAAGAAAGTATTTACGTACACTGTTTGGCCTAGTGACTTCCTTTATTTCTCCCTACTTGAATGCACCAATTTTTTGGTTAATACAGTAAATCTGTTGTATTAAATCTGAACCTGATTAATGATGCACTGTATCAAGCTAAGTAGAATTCAATTAGTGTATAATTGATTAGTGCGTAATTGGAGCAGAGCTCTAGATTTACCAACATTAATTAGGATGGCTTATTACAGATAATTTATGTTATCATAATATAAAACAGAAAGTAGAAGTATTTGGTTTATCAAGAAAGCTTAAGATCAGGTGGACATCCTCACAGATTAGAGAGCGTACAAACTAATGCCTGCAGAGTTCTACAAGACACGTAAATCATAACAAGCTAAGTCTTTTAAAGGAAGTTAAATTGCTGATTAACCTTTTACCCTGGATTTCCTAAGCAATTAGACTGTTCATACTAATTTACTATAATAGACCATTCTAATAGAAGAGGGTACATCTACAAAACTGGTACAATTAAACATCAAATCCTTTCAGTCAGTACACAATACTGCCACACTGAGAACAGAAGGATAATTATTACTCTCAAAAATTAAAAACAAACCAAAACCCACCTCAAAAAAACCAAAACACCTTTAAGGTTAAAGTGTACAAAGCATATGTATTTATTAAAGCAGCAGAGGGAAATAAGCAGCAGAAACTCAGCTACCAGACCTCATCCACATTTGCTTAAAACTCCTTTGGATGGTAACTCCAGTCTAGACAGAGAGAAGAACTGCACATTCCCCTGAGTACAGTGCCACAGTAATTATGTTCATTATCTTGCATGCTAACAGCAAAGATATAATAATCTACCAGTGAATAATTCATACATTGTCAGGTCCCCCTATGATGTTCATTACTAATGGCACTACTCACAGTGCAAGTTAGAATGCAATTTTTTTAAAGATGCATTTTCCATATAAACAAAACCTTTAAGTAATTTTTACCTTCTTGGCCATTAACAAATTCAGCAACCAGTAGAAATATGGGGGGTTTAAAATAATTTTCATATAGATTTAAATGAATACCAAGCAAGAAAAGTGAAACAGCCATGTTGCAGTGGGGTATTCCTGCAACCTTCCTGAAGACAGCTTGGCCTGTGGAAAGTATCAGGGAAAGGTCTTTTCAAGTTCTTTCAGAGATGTTTATTTCCAGCCTGTATGGCTCTGAGCCTGGGCACAAAAGACTCAAGAATCATGAAAAAACCAACCTAAGTACAGGATTCTCGGGGCGGGGGGACATTCAAAATGGCCAATGGGGTAACAGCACTTGTGTGACCAGGGAGCAGGGGGAAACGCCGTGTCCAGGGCATGCTTCCAGCCCAGGGTCTCCTCTCCCAGGGAAAGGGAGGGCCCCGCAGGGGTGGAACCCCCACACAGCCAGTGGGCAAGTTCACCCACAAAAGTAAAAAAAAATATTTTAAGAAGTAAGAGCTTAACACTTCTTATTTTAAGTTAACAACAAAAGAAGAGTCAAAAAGCCTTAAGAAGAGTCATTGGTCCTCTCCATCCCCTCTCCCAATGCTTGCTTCATTCACTACCAAAATTAAAACATCTTACCATTATTTTCATCTTGCCATCTTTCTCTAAGAATCTAAACAAACATCGAATTTAAGCACACACATTAACGTAACTGACCTACTTGCCTATCAATTGATAATTAGAGCATTTGTTCATTATTGGGACTAAATTCAATCTCTATACCTAATATTTTGCCTCCCATTTTCACTTGCTTTTATAAATTTCTTTCATTATATCTGCTGAACTTTGTTGGAAAAGTTACAATTAGTGCATCTTGATCTTTTTCAAAAACTGTTTCAGGTTTACAACTGCCATAACTTGTCTGACAACTCACACCTATGACTGAATCCTCTGAATCAATGTTTTCAGCTTCAATAACCTGAACACAATAAGGTACAAACTGCCCTTCTTCATTCCCTCCCTCCTCCCGTTCTCAAATTCTGCAGTGGTCCCTCCTAAATATTTTTATAGGCTAACAGGTAATCTAATTACATACATTATTTACTCACACAGCTTAGCACCATGGCTGCTCTCTGCATATGCAAGGTATTAAGACTATAGTGAAACTCAACAGGAATAACCATAATTGATCATAATGTTCTGATTTAGTTTTTGCACATTTATGAGAACTTTCAGCAAATCCATACGCACTAAACAAACACAAAATCAGTTTTCTGTTTAAGATAATAATGAATTAACCCACGTCAAAAACATGACTTTGGCAAAATCAAACACCAAAATGATGAAACTGATATGAAGCTAATTGAAAGCATGTGCATCACCAATACCCTTCAGCACCAAGAAAATACTTAGCAGGAATAGTTGGTTCTCAGGCTCCTCTTGCACATTTCCATGACCATTAACAGAGGATGCCAGGTAGCCCAGCCCTAGGAAACCTCTGGCTTCAGTAAGGCACAGCACTAATGATGGCACGAGCCCCCTGTAACAAAGGGCACCTTCACAAACCTGGGTCTATGCGTGGCAGCGTTAGGAATCTAAGACAAATAAGAGAAAGCTCAGTACCAAGACATTCAAATTCTGTTGCAGAAAAAAAACATTTAAAGTTTGAGAGAACCCTGTGGATCAGAGGTCACAACTTACAGGAATGAATGAATGAATGAATGAATGAATACACTTCTTGCCATTAATTAATTAATCCAAGGTAACAGAATTAACTGCCTCAAGTGGTTAAAAATTTTCTATAAATTTAGGGTATTTGCCAAAGTCACCTACATTTGGTAATCTGCTATTTAGGTTGCTTGAAGATGGCAAGTTTGTGCAATTTCACTTTGTTTGATTCACACACAAACAGTACACACGTCCACGTGGCTTCACTGTATTTGCTGGCTCCACAAACTAGCCACAGGATTAACAGTTTACCCAGAGTATTACCACCCGTTGTAATGGTTTAGAAACAAAAAGAGAGTTCAAATTTTACTTTCACACACTTCCTCCAACTATTGCTTCTCAGGGTAATTTCAGTAGCTGACACCTTTTCAAACTTTCCAGTATACTTAACTTCCTGTTTTTCCTAATCAACATCTTACAAATCTAATATGCTACCATATCTCACTTACTACAACTGGAAGAGCCTTTTATTTTGAAGGTCTTATTAAACAGACGTAATGCTTGCCAACCAAATCTTCAAAGCATACTAAAAAAGGAAAGAAATGCAATTGTTAAAAATGTGATGGTATGCGGAAACACATTTTAACAAGAACTACAGAAATATTCAGGTATGTTTGTTTTTTAACAGGTTACAATGAAATTATTCCCTGAACAAACAGTGATAGCCCTTTTACTTCTTTCCCAGCACTACTGTCACTCCATTATCTCTATTTACTTTATTATACAAGTACTCATGCTCCAGTTGGTCTCTAAATAAATCATCCTCACATAAGTAAGAGAAACTAGTTCCATTCTTTAATTATGAAATTTAGATCAATTTTCTGGCACTTTAAATCAATGTAACTAATGGTCCAATTTCAAATCAATTTGATGCATGTAATTTACAATAAGCATGCCCATCCTTCCTCTGAAAGGCTAACAAATGAATTTTACAACAACCACACCATGACTATGATAAGAATTCAAACAAGTTAAGAACGCCCAGACATAAAGTTTAAGAAAAAAGCACAAACAAACCATCAAGACACATGCCTCTACCTCCAAACCTTCGAAATCTAACACATAGGCAGCTCATAAAATGTCAAAGTGCTGCTCTTCACCACAGTGATCCAAATGTACTGTCTGTACTATCAAGTCTCTCTCATCCACAGAAGTAGGTCATTTTTTTCATGCCTGGTCTACTGACAATTTGAGAAACATTGGTACTTTTTCCAGAAGTTTAAAAATAAAACTGATTTATCTCTCTCTCTCTCACTCACCAGTGATACAATAACAATACCCACCAGAAATTCCAGCTCACTGATAACTCAAAATCTGGTAGACATATAAAAAACCCCAAATCAGTACAGGCTGAGGAAGAGTCATCAAAAAAATTCAAATCCTATACATTAGAAAATCAAGCCTCCAATTAGATGGTCAAGTCCAACTTCAAAACAGAAGTAACAAAACCAATCCCAAAGAAACAGCTTCGTAGTCTATCAGTTCAAGAAAACTGAAGATGATACAACAGGCTTCAAAGCAAATAACAAGAAAATTAAAATAAAAAGTAAACTTCAGAGAGGACAGTAGATGCATCATCTAACAACTTCCTCCTCCCTTCCGTCAAAACTCACACCACTTTCTCGCACATAGGTCAAGAGACAGAGGGTGACAACTCCCAAACAATTGTGCTTCTTTCACTCACAACTTGGGCGGTACAAACGCACAACTATTCCTTTTCTCTCTTTTGCTACTCCCAACAATTTTTTCCATGTTCTACTGCTATTTAATATCTGTGAACTTTGTTTTACTTAATTGATTTTTCAAGCAGCAATTACTCTGACATCTAAGCATTGGAAATGAAATTAAAAATATACATGATACCAAAAAATCCTGCAGTGATATTAAAGTCTCTATTAAAACAGTTTGTGCTAAGCCTAAATGTAGAACTTAACTTGAACTGTAAAAAGGGGAACAACCATTACTACTCCAGATTCAGTTACTTTTTGTAGATCCTAGCTGTATGAAAACATCCCTAAGCTAACAAGCATTTATTTCTAACAGCCAGTACATGCATTCCAGTCCAGTCCTGATTTCTGTCTTTCCTTTAAATCCAATGTTGGTAGTTATGCTTCTCCAAGAACAGTGTGAACTCTTCACCATGTCTTCACTTATTTATTCTTCAAATAAAAAAAAAAGCTTCAAATGCTTTAACAGCTATGAGCTGAGCAGCAGCAGCCCGGCATTTGAAAGGTTTAACAATGCCAACATAAGCATGCAGATAGCTCGTGAGTAGCAGTGCATTGCTGCAAGAAGTCCTAGCTGTACAACTCATTTCAAGGTCCTTCATATGGAGCCATGATGGAGCCAGACAATTAGCTGGCTTTAGGAGTAGGCACGCACTGTACGAGCATTTCAGGGCAGATGTCAGACGAGCTCTTGCCTGCTCCCAGAGCCCAGCTTCACAGCAGCTGAGGCAGATAAGGCACGCTCCTGGAACATTCTTTCTTTTTTGTTTTGTCCAAAAAGAATTCAGTTTATGTGCTCACAGATCACTCTACAATGGGAAATCAAGTGAAATAGGTGGGGACATGAAAAATTCAATTCAGAAGACGAGGAAACCCGAACTAGACACTAACATCAAGGTACATTTATCACACATTCGTTCAGTTGGTCCAGACACCATCCAGATTAGCTAAAGGTCTTTTCCTCAAAGGATAATTCCCTGCTGGTCTTTTCAGGATTACACGTAACATCCATCTTCCCAGCTGATATTCTTGTATGTAATTCCAGTGAGTCACCTTAATTAAGCATCCTTCATTTATGTATTATCACTGACTTAGATAACCTACAGTCTACTTAAACAAACAAACAAAAGTAGCATTCAAGGTCTGATTTCCAGAGCTCTAGTAACCTATAGGTATCATTATACATCAGACTATCACAATACTGCCTCTCATCTCTCCAAAACAGCCATAATCTCACCTTTCCATTGCAAAATACACAGAGGAGGTAAGGTTACAGCAGAGCATCTGCCCCCAAGGCATGGTACTTGGAGCAAATGACTTCCACTGTATCAGCACCAGAAAGGATTAGGATAACAATACTTTGCATCCTTGAAGACTAAGGCTATAGGGCCTCATTCCAAACACACATTTGCACCACGAAAGAGCAAGAAGAATAAGCAAGTCCAAATGGAGTCTCCTTTTTGCTAAGAGAAATTGAAACATCAAGCACAATTTGGAAAGCAGTAAACATACATATCTTGGCTAACAGAAATGTGCATATCAGCATATAATATCCTAAATATACTAATTTTAGATTGTTTAAATACACATATAACACTTGTAAACAATTCTTCAAGATAAACACCAGTTGAAATCTGCACTTAATTCAATCAAATGTTCTTCATTAGGATCAAAGTTCATCCAATTCAAGAAAGTTGTTTTAAATAACGCCAAGTACTCAGAGACAAGTCATGATGTAATATGAGAAATTTCCCTACTCTTTTCCCTCTCATTGCATCTTTGGGGGTTTAATGCAAAATTTAACATCTGCATATGCCCTCTCTTTCCTCAGTTTATTAAGGACTTAACAGGGAAAAATAATTTGTTTCATAATTATCAAGTATTGCTTGCAGGATTTTCATTCCCTCATCCAACCAGCTTACCAATTTCAGCATGTTTCATCTTAGATCAGTTTGCATGCCTTAAACTTCCAGACTGGTTTGATCTTGGTTAGCTTCTCTTTTATATTAAAAACCACTCTCCAGCAGTCTGCATTTTCTCCCTATCAAGGCTGTTGTCAAGTCTGAGACAACATCTCTAATGCTGAAGTTTTTAAGGCAGAAGAGGCAAGCTGTTCCTGGGAGAATGCCAAGATTTCCACCCTCCTCTTTTACTCGTGCATGTGTCTCCCCACAGTGAAAGACAGAGCTTCCCCAGACAGGACCAGTCACAGCCCAACTGAAACACGACAACTCCAGCAATTCCTTCTCTCAGAAAGAATGGAACAACACGGTAACACATGAAAGCCAGCTTACAGATTTAACACAACTGGTATATGGAGAACAGATGAAGAAGAAACCAGTATATACTACCCCAAAAACTTCAGAGGAGCAGTAGAGAAGGCCAGTTTTCACCCTCCTTAAAATGCACCTATTAAGGACTCCTACTTTTACAAGGTCAAGCGTTTGAATAGTATCCCAAGACACAAGAAGTGACAGAGGGCACTAAGGTGCAACCTGAGCTCTGACTGCTTTTACATAAGAGATTGGAAAAAAGAAAAAAAGAAATGATAGTTGAGAAAGTTGAAATAAATGGATAACTGAAAAAAAGTCGGTGAAGGGACTTCTAATAATCAGTGAAGATTCATGGATTTCCACTACAAAGATACTGGACCCAAAAACATGAGGCCTGGACAGAAGTTATCTTTAAAGAATTGTCTTTATTTATCAAATGAAGCTGGATGCTCTCAAACAATATCTGTTTTACAAAATCTATCATGACTACTGTACATTATAAATTTAAAAAAACCCATATGTTACTACTACACCTTGGTTGTTGATCACCCTATCTATAGTCAAGAGTCACACTGACTAAAACATGAGTTTGTGATGTGTTACTTCATTACACTCAGAAAATGAATCTCTAGTAGTAAGAATTTAAGTGAGACAGACCTATGACACACTGAACATGAGAATTCCATGTGGGAATGTACCTAGGATTTCATATTCCTTCAAACAAGGGATCATTCTGCTTCACAGTTTCATACAGATGCTGGACAGCACAGCAGCAGTCACATAATAGAACATCATGACTCTTCCACATGCAGACTGAATAATCAATAAAAAAAACCCTGAAAAACTGAGGTGTATCTGGAATCACATACCTAGCTACAGTGATTCAGAAATTTCATTCCAGTTATTTGACACTTTTTTGTATGGCCTGGTCATTTTTGAGCCTAGAGTAAAACAAGAACTTGAAAAGACCTAGAGAGGTCAATAATGCCAGCTTTTTCCCCCACTGTTAAGTGACATACTATTTTATAGTGACCCTACAAAAAAATGTGAAATAAAGCATGATCAATGAAATCATAAAATACATTAATCAAATTTCATTAATACCTCACAGAGACATGACACTGTCCAATAAACATCCACAGAAGACTTCCAACTGTCAATTAAAAGAACAGAGATTTCTGCAGGTATTTGATCTTGCAGATGATCTCAGTTTGTCCCAGGAAGAGGTGTGTCCGAGGAGACACAATAAAGACGCTCTGACACCTGCCAGGTTCAGCAGAAACGAGCAAATGACGTCAGTTTATTGACACTACATTATTCTTATACACATTCCAATACTATAAGGGATTGGAGAGCATGTCACTTCCTTCTCCATCTTCACTGGAGAAGAAAGGTGCTCATCAAAATGGTCTTATCACAAAAGGAATGAAAAACAGAAAATACCGTTAAGTAAACATCGGCTCTATTTACATAAACTGTGTGAGAAAATATCTGACTCCAAGGTTAAAAACAGAAGGCTTACAGAAAAACAAGGCTTTAGCAAAAACCCAGGGCAACAAAGAGGGATACAAAGAAGAATGCAAAGGTAAATTTCCTGTTTTTTCCTTCTGAAACACATCATCTTCAGGTATTCAAGAGATGAAAAAACAAAAATACATCACACTAAAAGGAGTTATCCAGCTTACAGGGCTGTGTATATGGAATAAGATTATCACTGACAAAGATCTTCACTTACTTTTAAGCATTTTAGGTCCTTTTCAATGCTAAATAATTTTTTAAAACTTCAACCAAATGGAAATTTAAAAAAAAAAACAAAACAGGATCCATTTGCTTGTATCAAGTGGGAAGAGTTACATATTCTATTAAAGTATTTAAACATAACAAAGGGGATTTTCAACTAGAATTAAATCTCCTCTTAACCCTCAATGCAATAGAAATGGGTCATCATTCATAATCCTTTTAGATAATGTCCTAGACGTACTTAGTCTAATACTAGGCATGTCTTTTCAACTTCTACCACTGAAACATCTATACACAGATCACCTGCTTCAAGTAAGTACAACTTTCAGCCGAACAGACACTCCAAGTATAAGATTGATACCACTTATCACTATCATAAAAAACTTTCATGTGAAACTCTAAAGTATGAAGTTCCAAAGTTCGTCAACTTCCTGTAAACTCCTGCACTTCAGCTTCCAGCAGGGATTCCCTGCATCTTCTCTTGCACCCATTCTGGCCCCAAGCATCTCCATTTAGACCCAATAGTACCACACCATGTCCCTAGGCCTCTGAATTTTCTCCCAGACTTCAGTCAGAAATAGTCTGTCAACACTTCAAGCCAGCTCCTCACAGTCTAATTCCACCCTGCCTTATCCCAACCCTGTTCTTCATGAGAGCTCTAGGAAGAGAATTGCCTTCCCTCAGAGAATTCAAGATACATATCATTACTTCCTACTTACTGTTACCTCAAAAGTTTAAGTTGACATTGACTTTGTCTGTGTTAGATAAGGCTAACATCTTTAACAGCAAGTGAAATAAACACAGTAAAAGAGTTGATGGGTTGACACAGAAAGGAGAAAAATTAACATTAATCACATGAAATAATTGCATCAGAAGAAGACTGAAATCTATGCCTGTTAAAACAGACACTTTGGGACAGCTTGTCCGACAACAAAAATAAATTTTAAAAAAAGGGGAAAAAAAATCTAGCTACTCTCATATCCAGGACGGATGTAGCATAAACAAGCTAAGGTCTTTCAGGTGCAGATGGAGCAAGCAAACAGCTTCTGATTTCAGCAAGTAACAAGCATATCCAAGAAGTAGCCTCTTAATATACCTGCTGAAAGTAAAACCACTTCTAATAAAGAAGCCTGGTTTCTTAACAACGCATATTCTATATTTGCTGTACCAACACCCTAACTTCTCTGTCATGTTCTTGGAGTCCCTTTACAGTACCTTCTCACCCTTGTTCTTCTCCCCACCTCCTCCAACCCAGCTGCTTGGCTGGTGAAAAGGGAGGACCTGCTGATTTTTGGTTCCCTGCACTGTGGTTGACTGGGTAGTGGCCATAGGCTGTTCCAGTCCAGCAGGCATGATCCTGCTGGGAGAAAACATGTCTGTGTCCCACCCCCCTTTCCCTACATGCAACTCTATTCTTTATCAAGCCACTAACTTGCTCGAGACCTTCAGTAACTTCTTATCCTACACATTTTCTCTTCCCTGTCAAATATGGTTCTGATATTGCCTACTGAGCTTAAGAGTTATTAGAAGACAGACACAGAATAGCTCAACTGGTAAAATAGACAGGCTATAAATACACAAAACAGTGTCTTGCCAAATCTCATAATTTCTTCTGAAGTCAGGACTGACAACAGCAATAGTTTCCTTAGGTTCTAGGGACTTTCTTCCCCTTCCTCTCCTTTCCCAGGCCTCTTTAAAAAATTTACTCCAATTGCTCCAGACAGATCGAAATATGTGAATGAAAATGGAAGGGAGAGAGCAAGCACAAAAAAATCATTTTTAAGCCAGCTTATAAGACAATTGGAGTATGTTTTCAATTGGTCATAGCACATTCAAAGATGAATTTCAAAAATTTTTAAAGTCATTTTAACACTCAAATCTCTAGCTTATCATACCGCAATCTTTAAAAGAAGGCACACCTCTTCAAGCAGTTATTTACTTCTTGAAATGCAAATTTGTAAGAAGAATTCATTTTCTCCCCCCGCAAAAAAACATGAAGGGCTTTCAAAAGCTGATTTACTTTCTCATTTATACAAGGTAATGCAGTATATTTGCATAAAACAGTCAAAACTTTTTTTTTTGTAATGTAATAGGTAGCTAACTATGTAACCCCTGCCGTTTTAAAAGACAGTCCCCTCGTTAGGAAACCGTTCAAAGTGACAATTTCAGTAACTCAGCATCTCTTTCTGGATAATTAGATGTATTATGAATATGCAGATTTCACACAGCTGATTGGCTCAAATGTATCCCATTCCTCAAGAACATCACATTTCCTACAAACAACTGTATTAGCGAAGGCAGGCTGTCATCCAAACTTGCATTAAACATTCATCTGCAAAGCTCAAATACAGATCACATCAGATAGAATTACCTTTGCCCAGCCTTCGGGAAGGTACAGGTGGATGACTACTTTACTACTGGTACTGTGACCTCTATACATAGCACTTTCTTGCAGCAGATCTTTACAAAATCTTTCAGGAGGACAGGAGTGCAGATTTCATGCCATCCACATTATCACAGAAAGTAAGTTAAATGACATAACAATAGCACCATCCAGTGGCAATATCTTCCCTTTAAGATATTCATCACATATAACATTTAGAGTGAACCCACTGAAGCAACCGTAAAACATGTAAATAGGGTACTTCCACTTCTAATCACAGTTTTTTGAGCAGCCGACACCCCAAGAATACAGGAATCTTGGTAGGAAATGCAGTACTAGCAGAGTTTGAGAAGAGCAGCTGCACATACCAATAATTGATGGAAAAAATACTGAACAAAGTAACAAAAATAAGACTGTGCAACTTGTACATATTGCAGTGCCTGTAATTCAAGTTTACTCTGATACAGAAACCTTCTAATATATTTACTGAAAGTTGAAAATACTTTTACCTGAATCAGGCTGCTTCCTACTGTTTTTAAGGCAGAAAATTATTCAGTGTCTTCTCAGTATATACTTTAAAATTAAAGACCCAAGCAAAAAGACAACTCTGGCCCTTCCCACCAAAAAATACATTCAAACAACTGTACCCTGTATATTTTACGCCTGCTTGTTCCTCTCTCTAGTTTTTAAATTCATATTCATTTAAGTTTTTTCCTTAATTTCTATTCACTCATTTGATGTCCTATTTCCTCAGAAAAACAAGTAATTTGTATTTTCAAGTACCAGAGTGGTGACCTTTACTCATGGTAAGCACCTGTGGCAGAGCCAAAGAAATCCCATAAGACAAAAAAGGGGAAAAAGGCTGTTGTACAGTAATTGCCAACTGCAATAACCACAACAGAAATAGAGGAAAAAAGTACTGGTTTCTGAAAGACATTTGCAGGGTGTTTTTCTCAGAGTAGACAGTAAATAAACAGTCACAAAGTTTAATAGTTCAGTGTCCAACCCTTGACACAGGCACATCCTTCCAGCTTAGGAAGGATTCCCATAAAATATATCAACCACTAACACATGTATTTGGACAACTATGATGGCATGATTTTCTCTTCATTGTGAAGTGGTTTATTCAGACATTGCAAAGTTTTAACAAAGCTGCTGTTTGTTTCTAAACATTCTCATAGCTGCTGCTGGAATTATAACCCAATTTTTTTTTCTTAGAATTCAAGAAATCTGTGCAGGACTGTGTCAACAGATGGGAATGGCAGGCTTATTCACTGACGCATACAAACTGATAATATTACTGTTGCTGAGTGCTAGAAATGTTAGCTCAAGAGATTGCCTACTTTAGAAAAGTTCTTTAAGTTAGTTCAGAAGTCTTCACCGCATTTGTAAGATAACTTGTTGCTACAGATTAAAAGCACCGTGTTAACTACTGGAGTTGCACCGCCTGCTTAACTATTCAATTTCAACTTAAAACACCCAACACATTTTTGCACTAATACTGAATTTCCCAAAATACTTCTTCCCATATAGTGGAAGACTGTGATTCTGCTTTCCTATCTATTTGATAGTTGAATCACCACTGACCTAAATCTAGGACAAGCAAGACAGGAGAATGTGTGTGTATTCAGGTTTTTTTACAGAGATATTAGAAATAAGTAATTGAAATTAATTAATGCCATTATATTGCCACTGTCTGTAGCTCTCTTGTTACTCCCCTCACAAGCAGAACCAGTGACATCAGTTAAAGCAACAAGGCCAGGCCCAGGACTGCCATACTGGGTGCAGGGTGGTTCAGATGCTTAACTGGCACAGGGAGTTTAAGTCCATCACCTCCCACACACCCCTGCACTCGCCTGTACAATGTCTGTGTGTTTCAGCTGCTCAGCAGAGACACTGGCATCTGCAGCTGCAACTGCACCAGCTGACTCACGTGACCAGAAGGTACCACCTTGCAATCCTTGAATCCCTTGCAGCAGCTGCACTCCATCTGTGGTCACTGGTTTGGGGACAGAAGCTGCAGTGTGTGTCAGTTGCTGTTTCCACTTCTTGTAAACAAGGTCATCTGATCATACAGTCTCAGCAGCATCAGGGCAGGAGACCCCCTTCAGAATAAGCAGATGGCTCCATCGTTCAGGCACACAGCTTCTGAATGTGCAGCAAGTTTCCCATGCAGTTTAGAGCCAGCTACATTCCCTGTTTGCTTTGGCCACTAATCCGTAAAGTTACAATCTTATCTGGTACAAAGCTTCAAGAACAAATCAATTCAGATGTCTGTGAGACGATTACATGATACAATGATTATTGAGCTATATAAGTATGTAGATCAGAAGATATTTCCTGGCAAGTCTTCAATGTTATTCATGAGCAGTAGGAAAGCAAAACGAACTTATCTCCCTGCAAATGCAAAACTGCACATCCATACTGGACACATACACTTAGACTGCTAAGAAGGGGCTTCCAGATGTCCTGATTAAATCAGATGGTCAACTTTAGGTGACCTCTTCCATCACACTACTAAAATGGCTTAAGTCTCAATATTTTCCTCACGCTACAGGCTACTCTGTTTGCTCTAAGTTTTTGCCTGTAGGGGTGCATGGGTGCATAGATGCACAGAACTTCACCCAAGCAAAAATACATGTGGCATGTTCTCCTTGCACACAGCCTTGTCCTGCAGTGTCCTGGCTCCTCTGCTTAGAACCATTGCCTTTTTCCCCCCATCACAATTCCTGTGCATTCTCTAATCCATCCAACTCCCTCTTTACTGTTATGGGCAACAGTTCTCTGTTCCATCCTGCAAGCAAACTTTTCTGTGGGAATGAAGCAGCACACCATTACAAATTATGTACTAAGATTGCATTGTCTCCACATGCCATCTTACTATTTCCAAAGACCCTTAGAGGAGGCTTGACAAATATCTGCCAGGAATGACAAAGATGCATCCCTGGCTGGACTGCGAGACTGAAACTAAATGATCTCTTGAGGTCTCTTTCTACAGTTCTATGAAAGGAAAGGCAATTAATGGGCAGCTACTAAATTATTTTCACACAAGCCATTTAATCTGCTCTGATAGATGACCACCTTTAAAATAGCAGAATTCACTATTCTGAGCACTAATTGGTACTCTTGGGGCTAGGCTTAACTCAAAAAAGACTGAATGGGCAATAGAGATTTATCTATTCTTTCAGCTGCTAACAAACTATACAGCTTATTTTATGTTTTATTTGTGGTGCTTACATCTCTAAATGAGGATACTTTTAGAGCCAATTTAGCGAAGAGAGTGATACTGCATTCACTGCTTCGGAAATGGAATATCTGATGTGATTC
Source organism: Platysteira castanea (assembly GCA_013397175.1). Taxonomy (NCBI): domain Eukaryota; kingdom Metazoa; phylum Chordata; class Aves; order Passeriformes; genus Platysteira; species Platysteira castanea. Next base: position 2,181,527 of record VYXC01000929.1, on the reverse strand, counting down.
TGCCATTTTTACAATAGGGTAACAAGTAGGCATCAGTGGAAATTCTCTGGCAAGTCAATTCTAAAGAGTTTCACTAAAAAAAAAACTTCAAATGAGAAAATTGAAGTCCCAGCACAGGAAAAATATATACCCTGTTATTCACTGCGAACAAACATCAGAACAACAGGACTATGCTACAATAAAGCTCACTACCTGACTGTTTAGGAAAAATGCTGGCTTTGAAATTGGACAGCTTTTAACTAGTCATACTAGCAACATGTAAAAGGGGAGAACAAAACAAAAAAAAACCCCAAAACACAAACCAAAACTGAGTTTACAGAAGAGATAATTACACTTTTATTCTGGGTTCTGCAATTTCACCTTACCAGTTAACATAGCAACCTGAACATGAAAGAAGTTTGTGGTCTGCATTACAAAAAACCCACACACAAACCCTCACCTCACTCAGGTATATCTCATCTCAAGCTCACTCTGTATGGACATGAAATACGTATTTCTTACCTTCATTGGTCTTAAAGAGCCTCAACAATAGTGATAAGCCCCCTCACCTCAAGCTTAGAAGTGTTTAAGCAAAAAGGTAACAGTGCACTGTCAACTCCTTTCAAATGGTTAAAAGCTTTAGACATTTTACACCTTTTACAACAAATTTCAATGAGCTGCCACCAAGGTGCCTGCTGCTCAAAGCACCCCCAGCCGGCGGCACACCCAGCACTGACCGCACCCTTTGCCCGGGCTTCCAAACAGCACCTCCACTTCAACAGCTTTGATGTTACACCATTAAAATCAGAACAGAATAAGAATTAAAACAGGATCTGCCACCAGAAGATTACCTAAGGTTCTCCTTCACACACAGTATAGTTAAAGTAATAAAATTAATGTAATTTCATAAAATGGTTGGGTGGGTATTAGCTTTTATTCTGATCCTGGTGCTATGTCTAGAGAACCATGAGAAAAATATACGTAAGAAATACAGATAGAGAATGGAATAAAAATCCCATGTTAAATTGTCACTCTATTTTGGAACATGCAGCTCTTGCAGTGTAACTTGAAGCTTGAAATGAAATAATTAGTCTGACAGCTCAAAGCCATCCCACAGCAATTTTTAATACATTCTCTACGAGATACTAAGACAATGTATCTTCTAGGCTATTAAAAGGTCCAATTACTAATTTCTAAATTCTAGAAAAATCTCAAGTTTAGTGCTACATAGCATTACACAAAAATGAATACTCACGAGGCAGATCCTGCCCAATTCTAGACTGTGTACTTCTGTGCAATAAAGATGCAGAAACCTTAGCTACCCTAGCTAAAAAGCAGCAATCCCAGGAGATTTTGCATGCTCTGCAACACAAGACTGCATCTTATTCTAAGTATGCACCCCATTCTCTACTGGAAAGAAACCACTACAGTGACAGAAATATGCAGCATTATGGAAAAAAAAATTATTCTGCGTATTTGAAACTCAGTCTTCAAATATGTCAGAGGTTGTACAGAGTCCTGTCCCTACTGCATTAGCACCACACTTCGTCAACGCCAGGAGTCAGTGAACTTGGAAAATTAACACCATTTTTTAATGTGTTGTAAAAATAAGAAAAGGGCCAACAGAAGTGGTGAGGGAAGTCCCCTTCTTCCGGCCAATCATGTCTTACTGACTGCCCAAACTGCATTTACTGGAAATGAACTCCAGAAGGACAGGAGGGTGCAGCCATCCTGTGCTGTCTGTGAAGCCCTTGCTATGAACGCTGGGTAAGTGACAAGCTAAAGTGCTTTACAGGAGTTCAGATCACTTGAACCTTCCAAGTCCAAGAGTTCAGTTCAGGGCTGGGGGTTCTCTGCTCAGTCTGTGCCGGAAGGTGAGCTCAGGAACAGGCAACAAAAGGAAAAATGTTATTTCCTTGCTTTAAAGCATGTATGTAGAGTACACACTGAGTAACAGTAATCACTGTCAGGAATACAATCAGGAAGAAAAGCAGAGTAACCTCCTCTCATTAGCTCTCTACACAAAAGAGCCGAATAGGTAGCCCATGTCAGTCCACCTATTCCTGCAGAAATTGTCAAAGTGTAAGAAATTGTTATGAGAGAGAATTTTAACTCAACAGCCCATACTATGAGAGCTCCTGGAAGTGATGAAATTTGAGCTGGAATTATCATTTGGAATATTACAAAACATCTTTCCCTTAAAGGATCTTTTGATATCTCTTCTGTACCACTTTTGATATGGCTGTGGTAAATCAAAGTAGATGACACAAGAAAACTTCTACTGAAGGTAAGAGAAGAAAAATTAAAATATGAGATTAAGAGCAAGACTACAGAAGAAAAATGAATCTGACACTAGGAACTTTTAAGCAAATACAGTTTCGATCCTTTAGCAGCTGTTTTTACAATTCATATGCCACATAAAATATTTTGGATTCTTCAAATGATACAGCTTTCACATCCATCCTTCTCTTTCCTCTCCAGCACTCCTTCCCACTACTATGGAAGTGTTGTGTCATACAAGAGCCTCAGATAGGCATCTTTGGCTACAAACCCAAGCTCCCCCAAGGAATGCAAGCCTTGTTCTTAACTGTCAACCTTCTGTTATCAGAAGTTTTCTTCTATTTTACATCAAATAAGCACTGTGCCATACAAGAACAAATTGACACTGATTTCCAGGAGCTGTTTAACAATAGAGACTATTCTAATAGAGCCTTCAAAGCTACATAGCAAAGTTGGGCTTTAGTATACTATACACACAAAGGAACATGAACAGAGACAGGAGGCTCAATTAAAACACTGTACTGATGCATAAACCCAGTTTTAAAATACTGATCCCATTTGTTAACCACCCCATACAAGTATGGTGCAGATTACTTATTTAACATCTCCAGCAGCAGGATGCAAAATGAAATTATACACTACAACTAACTCTTGAAATTTTTGATTTTAAATTTAAGCAGATGTAAAGACTGCACCATGAAAGAAGGTAAAAGTATTTCTACTATAACTTAGAACCTTAACTTCCAGAAATTTTATGGCAGATTGCCTGTTACCAAGAATTTCATGAGCTGATTTCTATACTGCTAATTCGCTTTGGTGCTGTAATTCAAAATAATTGCATGAAGGGTGGACATGCAGACAAATGAAAGAAAAAAATACAGAGGGAGGGATCTTTAATAGAAATTCCGTAGCTAACCATAAACCGTTCTTTTTGTACATCTGACTCGAGCTTTTATGTGTACATACATATATATATCACACAGAAGGGATAAAACAATTCTAGAGAAATCAAACTGCAATTTGAAGTAGTTTCTACAGAGGGAGCCAACAACTCAAGGAACTGGATTAAGAAAACATTCCAGATCAGCACAGAGTTCTTCCCAACCATCAAGCTCATTCACTGCATTTACAAGTTTTTCAGATAACCCCAGTACATCATCCAGATTCTTACTCTACAGAATTCCCAAGCATTTAATGCAAGTTTAATTAAAGAAGTGTTTAATTACATGTCATGGAACAAGCAGTGTCACTATACAACAGAATTCTATTTGCTCTGGGAGAAGGTGGCAATTTAAGAGACTGGTCATTCTAAGTTACTATTTATTCATTGAAAATATAAGTTTCAGCATTTTCCTTTGTAGCAATTCTAAAAATATTTGATTTTGTAAGAACGAATATCAATTCCACAGTACAGATTTTTATTGAAGTTTTCAGACAAAACTCTACACCACGAAACAGGTCAATATGATACTTGATATAAAAAAAAAAATGAGGAGGAAATCTAAAATAAATTTGTGTAAAGATGAGAGCTGGCAAGTTTTTTCATGAATCTGGGCACCTTGTTATAACCGCCATAACAGTTTTTCACATTAATTCATTGCCAAATCATATTTCATAATATATTAATCCACTCAAATGTAATTATAAGTGAGGTATATTATATCAAGTAACTCAAAAGCTGTGACGGGTTCATGTATCACCTCATCCATACAAATCACCTATATTGTCAGCATATGTTGAGAAGGCCAACAAAAGATTTGAGGCTTCATATTTCTGATATTTTGCTGTCTCTTCCCCCCACTCCCACAAACAGTCTTCTACCCTCTTTTTTAGGTTTAGGGGGGAAGATGGTGGATAAAAACCAAAGGTATTTTAGAGAGACTTAACACCAACAGGACAAATCCTAAACCCAACACAGAGGGAAGGATTTCTGCGAGTGTTACCGAAGATAAACTGCCCCCTCTAGTGGCACAGAACACTCGGCTGTTTCCAAAACGTTACACGGACAGCTGCATCCCTTCGGTGACCCCAGAATTCACCTCTCTCCCTGCAAGCTGAACTATCAATGACACACGGTTGCACAGTAATCGTGCTTGGGGTCGAGTCCCTCAGCTTTCGTACTGGAGTACTGTGATAGGCAGTGACTAACACGGGGTAGCCCCCCCGCCCCTAAATACAAGGAAACTCCTCTACAACATTCCCGTGACGTGGTTCTAATCCCTTTGACATCCTCTAGCTCTCTAACATACACAGACTGCTTCTAAATCCTTACTGTAGACTCCTCTCCTCTTTCCAAAGCATCAGAGGCCCTCTGTAATCCCCAAACATCTCTACTATGACTCCAAGATTGACCCTTCCACTTAAAATATCTATTTATATTGCCTAAGCAAAACTAGAAAATACACACACACCACCTCCTGCCAGATGTTACAGGTAAATCAAAACTCCATCAGTCACCCAACTAGCTGCCCTCAAATTTAGGAGTCCTCCTCCCCCTTGTTCAGTTTCACTAAGAAAAACAGCGAGTATGCAGGTAAGAAAGAAACACCGAAATCAATCCCTCTCAGGTAACTTGCAGCAGGGCAACATATTCTCCCTTCTGACCAACACATCAAAAACTGACTGAAGAGAAAGAAAGCTGATATTTATCTTCTTCCTCTTCAAAGATTCATGGCCTTGATCTCTGTAAAAAGAAAGCTTATGAAATCAGAAACACAATGCAGACACCACATTTGTTACTCTCTCCTTCAATAAACTTTCAAAAAAACATCCCATCATGGCCAAAACTGCTTAAACAAAACAGATTTACAAACTGTACAACCAGTAGTCAGTCAAAGCTGCGCTAAAACAAGTGTTCAGAAGCATTGCTTACAGACTCAGTGGTACTACTGAACTCCAAATAATGTTTTTAAAACTCACAATGACTACATTTTAGTCACCTACTCATACAAGCCAGTCGAGCTACCAAAATTTTGCTAACAGTCCCTAGTTTAATAAAAGGAAATATTAGTAAGAAACTCCCAACTCCTCTGTCAACACTTACTCTACACAGTGAAGATGGACTCTGTATTAAAGCATTCCTACTTTAGTATCAAGACAACTTAGATCACACCCCATCACTTCCTGCTGCTACCTTAAAATTTATTCTCTTAAAAAACTTCTGTTGTGGAACCATATTTAAAAAAAAAAATCAGCCTAGGCAACAGCATACAAAAGTCTATACTTGGCTAATATGACCTTCAGTTAAAGCCACTCAGTCCAATTCTGAGGATTAAAACCAGAAATGACTCTTGTAAAACTGTCATACAAAGGGTCAGGAGAAATATTTCCACTTCTCTGAGGGGTTTTTTTTTTTTATTGTTCTCAGAAGGAGAAAAAAATATATGCAACATTAAGGCCTCACCAACCTTATCACGTCCAGGTTTCCCTAGCAGTCCTGCAGGACTCAGACTTGAAGGGGATTGGTTGGGTTTGGGAAGGTGGGAAACATCTGCAGGACATCCCTTGAGCCGCAAATGCACAGTTCCCTTGTCAAACACCCATGAAAAGTGAAGCTGTTCCCCCACCTTTGTTATTCCCGCTGCAGAATAGCAGCCTCATCACTGAAAACAAGTACATTGCTCATCTGATTCCCTACAACAGGGACATGACTTGCCTTGATCACCATTTCAGATGGCTCTGATCTGCTAATTCTACATGGAAACAGGTTGACCTGTGGGACAGTACCCTCCACCCTTCATGAGGTACATTCAAAAGCCGATTGCAGCAGGGAAGGGGGTAGATACTTCCAGCTGAATTCTGAAAAGAATGCATATATATACACAAACTTAACAGCTGTAGTGCTAATAAATTCCTGTTAGAGAAAAAAAGTGTACACAAAGTGAAAAGACAGATTTAGAGAAATGCTACAGTCAAAGTGAATTGAAAGAAGGAAAAAAAAAAAGTCATCTTTCAAACGTTAGCTCTTAAAATAGAAGTTAAGCATGATGCCATGCCTGTAAACCAACGCCAGTCTTAGTGGCTGTACTTATCTCTCAAGATAACTAAGACTCAAGGACTAAAGGATCAAGCCAAGTCAGGGTAGCAGGCTCAATTACTTTTGGAGATAAGGCATTCATTACTGAACAGAATTTACATTTTTATGAACAACAACTAGACAGAAGTGATCTCTGAGAAACTGAAGGACAGATGACAGTCAGATAAATCACCATGATATTACTAGATGAAGAATGCCAAAAAAAGTCGTCTTTACTACTAGGGAAGACAATATAAAAGCTGCTGACATTTCAAAGACTGAAAGATAAATTACTTCAAGCAGGAGGATTTTGGCACTGAACAGTAATATGTAGAGACTAACTTTGTATTTGACTTAAACACATTATGAGAAGGTCAGAATACCTTAATTATAAGGGCACTGTACCTAAGAATAAGTTTATAACCAAACCAGCAACAATTACCCTAGTGGTAAGTTGTCTTGCACATTTCCTAGAACTGGCATTTCTTTTAAATATGAAAGTCAACTTAAACATCAGAAAGTTTAATTGAGTATCTAACAATTCATCTATAAGTTAAATCAGAGAATTTAGCTAGAAGGAGTGAAAGTGCTCCGAAGTTCAACAACGTGCAATCTGTTGTGTTCACATGGTCCAAGAAGAAGAGTCCATAGCATTAGGAAAGTTCCAAAGGTCTCTCCTGAAAACAACGTGATACTGACCTACAGGAGTTTTCCCCTGGTCAAGTATCCAGTGACATTCAAGATGAGAAGATCAATGCCAAAAGCATGTTCAACCTCTTTCATTATACCCAACAACACATATATCATCTCAGGAGCTAATGCAGTGTGTACAACAAAACACCAAAGAAGGGGTTCTGTTACAGCTGATTCATGTAAATCTTGAGTTTTACTGAATTTTCTGTATTAAACAAAATTTATTAAAGAACTAGTTTAACAAAATTAATTCAACTCTCCATTTAGGAAGTGACTATGCTGTAAATGTATCAATAACAAACATGCAATTAACTAATACGCAATATACCTAAAATAAAAAGCCAAAAGAGGATTTAACTACTTCAAATGAAATACCTCACATCAAATGGTTTAATAAGTATCTCTTGAGCAAATAAAGCTTGTGTACACAGTACAACTTGTACTGTCCAAAATACAGACCTGTATGTGACTTAACTTGTGTTTAACCCCTCAATATGCTAGTACTTTTAAGACTTTAAGACTTTAAGTTTATAGCATCCAAAATGGGTTAATCATAGTTATGCTGTCCATAAGTGTTCTATCATTAGAGAGCGTGGTCGACATAAAACCAATCTTATCTACTCATCAAAGGTAACTGCTGTCGCCTGTCTCTTGCCTGGAGCTCAAGCAGTTTAAATGTCACAGGTATATTACCATGATGTACTAACCTAGGTTAAATGTCTTTTTCCATCCTCTGAAAGAACATGGGACATTTGGTTAGTAATTCAATCACTAAGGCTTTTAGAAAAAAACCTTTTCCAGAGGAATTAAATCCTTGTTACCAGAATATATTTTTACTGCTTGAAATCTGAGAAACATCCAAACTTTTAACATGGAAAAACCTGACAGATATAAATATGAATTCATCTGAAACAGGTACATTATCTTACAAGAGCATAAACTGTCTAAGTCTTTTGGATGTATCATTAAACAATGCAAAGTAACGCTAATGTAATAATAGAAACAGACAGCTATGTGCAAGAGCCTTAAGTTTAAAACAGTAAGGAAAAAGAAGGGTGTTCCTATATCTAAGGATGTAGATGAACTCAAAAGGGACCAAATTCCCCACTATCTCTACCCTGAAAGTAAGAAATGTGAAAGTAATCCTACAAATCTGCATGTAATTTAGAAATGAACATGGGCATTTAGGATGAACATTTAAATTTAAATTGCATTTTAACTGCATTAGTACTAACTGCAGTTAATAAAAGAATTTTTTAACTAAATTAATGATAAAAGATTTTTCAATCTCTTTTTGCAACAACTAGTTTTCAGAAAAACTTTGCAATTTAAAGCAGACAATACCAAAGAGCAAAAGCTAACATTTTTGCTTCCGGTATTTAACAATAAGATATGAATATACACTAAAATGTATATAGGTAACATGCATGCATATCACCATAAAAAAGCTTACAGTTCTTTGTGCTTCTCCTCTGCCAAAATTTGGTCATTTGGCTTCAGCCCATACCTTGGAAAACAAAAAGAAAGAAAAAACATAAAGCAGTTACTCAAATGAGAATATAGCCATAAAATGTAGTTTTACAGCTTCAAATTATTAAACTATGCATTTGTTGATTCAGATATCTCAGGTATTGCAAAGACACCACAAAGCTTTCTAAAAATTATTACACGTTTATCAAAGTAAATTTAACATCACACAAAATTTTGCTTTATATGATGGCTTCAAACTCTACTGGATACTTTGGCTGATTATCTACCAAAAAATCACTGCCCTTCATACCATGAACCATACATCAATCCTATCATTTGAATTTGACAAAACATGAAAGGGAGGATTACAGACAATAGAAACACTAAATGTGGCTGTAGTGTTTCTCCCTGTACCAAATAAAGCTATTAAAATATATACCAAGAAAATTCTGAAGAAAAAATATACTTTAAAAACAGGCTATTTAGGAAAACTTCTGCAGTCCATACAAGCAACTTCTGATAAGAGTGAGTTCTTGAGAGAAAGCAACTTTCTTTGCTAGCTTAACCTAATAGTTGTTTTAACAGAATAGGTTGCCAAAAATGCCTGATCAGAGGGAAAAAAGAATGCAGGCTCTGCCAGGACAGCCTACTGCCAGCCATGCTGCAGCCTGCACTGTCACTCATTTCGGAAAACCTTTACAAAGTGACCTCACTTTTGTTCTGCCTCAGAGCAAAGTCTTCTGACATCTCAAAATATTCCATAATTGCTATAGTATTCTGTGGGGTTTGGGTTTTTTCTCTTGGATTTGGTGGGTTATTTCATTGATAAGACACGGAAGCATAAGATAAGACATTCATAATGTAAGCAGTTAAAACTCAAGTGTCCACTGGACAACTCTGCAAGCAGCTATCTGCTCACACTGCAGAAGGTTCCCACTGTCCCACTGTCCCTCTGCCCGCTGTTTTTGTTCCTTGCTCCAGACAACTGCAGAACCATAAATTATTCCTCCTGAGGAAAGATTCTGGTCACCAACAACTACACTCAAGCTATCTTGCAAAATGATTTTTGTTTATAATAAACAGGCAAAATACCCTTTCTCTATTCCTTTCAGCATTTTCTGATGATATTCTCTGAAACCCATATTTTGAGCATCCGTTTAAAAGGCAAGCACTGATGCCAGACACATGCTCAAGCTCACTAGTGCTCGCTGCATTCAGATGTATAAGACACTGACTGATTTTTCTTGTTTACAAATGCTGAGACTGCCCCAGGTTATTTGCTACAGTATCATGCTGACTTGAATCCATTTATCCACTTTGCTGCTAAATCCTTGGTGTAGACACTCCTAATCAGGATACAGTGCAGTTCATCCATGTTCTCCTTCCAAGTGCAGGGCTCACATTTGACTCAGGGTAAGCGGACTGTACTGTACAGATTCAGGTCACATGTTTTAATTGCCCAATCTTCTTCATACTTTACCATTCTGTCAGTCTTTAAGACACGAATTTTAATTGTTATGATCTTACATTTACTTCCAACTTAATGTTTTCAGTGATCAACAGTATCAGGCTCTTTTCCTTAATGAGAAAGGGTCTAGACCAATACCAGTCTCTTCCTAATGCTGCTACACCTCCCCGGTATCTCCATTTGTCTTGTCTTAATAAGCATTTCACTGATAGCAAATACTCACGTATCAGAGAAAATGCAAGGAGTTACCAGGAAATTCTAAAAGGAACATCTTTCAGAAGTGAAAGGACACTATCTCTTCTTATGAAACTTGCAATCTGACATAAAATGATCTTTCACATTAATTCATTGCCAAATCATATTTCATAATATATTAATCCACTCAAATGTAATTATAAGTGAGGTATATTATATCAAGTAACTCAACAGCTGTGACAGGTTCATGTATCACCTCATCCATACAAATCACCTATATTGTCAGCATATGTTGATCTTTGTCCAAAGGATTTATCTGCCATAGACACATACACTAATACGCAACCCATTTTGCAAATGGAGATCATTTTGCCCACTAACAAATATATCCACAGAAAGTCACAGACATTCTTCACTAAAAATTAAGCTGCATGCTTTTCCTCTACCAGTAATCTGACTACTTCAGCTTCAACTGAATACAATTTTCTCTGCTGAGAATATAGAAATAAAATCCATCTTCGAGCTTTTCAAAGCTTCCAGAACCCTTGTTACTACACTTTTTCTTAAACCACAATTTCACCCCCACAATTATTTAGAGGGGAAAAAACCCAAACAAATAAAACCTGTCACTACTTACTCAGCCTAGTAAGTCAGCAACTACAGAAATCATGTAACATAAGGGGAATGCTGTTCAACAGATGTGTGATTTTGGGCTACGTTACTGACATACCACAGAGGGGCTGGGAGGGACACAGTTGCTATCCCTAAGGTTTGCGGAATGGTTTCTCTGGTGAACCTTAGCTTACACAATCTTTTTCACTACCACCACCACCACCTTCTTTTACTAAGAAAACCGGGTTTTTTAAAATATTCTTCCTTGATCCCTCAAGACATTGCTTTGATAGCAAGTTGTCAAAGAAAACTTCCCACAAAGAGACATGCTTACAGAGTTCAAATTTTTATCAGTACTTTATGAATTAAGATGTATATTGGATTTCATACACAGCTGCTGAACTATTTAATAAATTTAAATGTGCAACTATCACAGTGAGCAGTTTACATAGTATTTTCCCAACATGTGCTTCAAAGGCAAGATTGATAAGCACCAGTTGGATCTTCCTCACTGATGAAGGTTAGATTTGCTAGAATTTCTCTAAAAGATCTTTAAGGAGCTAACAATACTAAGTGCAAAATTAAAGCTAAAGATAAGCAGTCAAAGAATTTAAAATAAGGACATCTAAACCCTCTAAGCAGCCAGAACAACAAATTGTGGATGTATTATAGATTTAATTGCCTGCTATTAAACTAGTGAGTAGAAGAGAAGCATACTTTCTATGGAAGTGAGCAAAGGAGTGATCACAATTTCACTTTTTTCTACTCTGAATTCTAAATTCAACATATCCTAGAACACGAAATAATTATTATTCTTTTCAACTATCCAGTAGAAAACCATGATAGTTTCAAAATGTTAATAGTCTTTTCAGCACTGCTTGAGCTCCTATTTAAAAAAAGGGGGGCTTAAGAGTAAAAACATGCAAAAGGGTCTACAGCCCGACTGTAGGTAAGTGTCAAACACACTGCACTACCTTTAAAAAATGATACATTTAAACCCTTTGATTTGTCCTTCACAAACATTTCATCTACTGGAAGAGCAGCCAGGGTTCCAGACACCCCCTTCAGAACAGCAGCTGTCCACGAAGCTGGGCAGCAAAGGGTCAGGACTCCAGCAATGATCACAGAGCACAGCTGCCCCTGTGCACGCAGCTGCCGGTGCTGATACGCACACCCGGCCTCTGAGCATCACAGCTGATGGCTTCTGACAGCCCCCCGAACTCAGCTCCTTATGAAGTTTCTTAAGCCATAGCATTGGTTTAACCTCTAGATGTCATCGTACCATGGTCCCTCCAACATACCCTATTCTAATCAAAGGTTAAGTGTCCTAGCTGCAGATAATTGCTGACAGAAATCATAATTCTATCATCTATTTCTAATGACAGTTTAAATGATAAGTTTCACAGTGCTATACATTACTTTTTTCAGTGTCAAGATAATTTTATAGACGGTATTCTTTCTGACCTTACAAAAATGTATGTTTACACATTTAACTTACCAGAACAAATGAGCAACCTCAAGCCCCTAAATTTCACCAAGAAACAAAGGCCCAACTAATTATAAATTCACAGCTATATAATTCTTAAATATTTTTCATTTCCACAAGCCTGGAAATAAAGTAACAGACCCAGACTAAAACATTATTGCAGGCATTCTGAGGACATGGTATAGAGGAGTCAGATGGTGCCACGGAAATCTGCTCTAAGTACCACTAAATATACTCTATGAAAAAAACGCCAAGGCCACTTGGAAAAGATTTATTCCAACAGCTAGAGGTACGACTGACCGATACATTCTATTTGGTTAAAATGCTAAAAAAGGTGGTAGATTCTTTGTTTCTTCATGTACATGACTTGCCTAGCATTCATCTGCAAGTTTATCTTCTCAATTTCAATTTTTGCAGAAATGTATAATTTTTATTAAATGTCTGCTTTTCATTTTTAAAGCATACCAGAACTTCCAAGTTCATCTTGTGCAATACATTTTAAGATCCTTTTGAAATAGTACTCCTACAACTCCAGGATTTTTTATTTCCCAGCTCCTAATATGAGAGAGAATGAAAATTAATGTACTTGCACAGTAGTCAGCAATTTTACAATAATGTTTTTAATGCAACAAACAGCCATAAGGCACAGTTCCCTTCACGCAGCATCCAATTTCACAAAGCCTTAACCAAACTAAAAAGAAAACATAGCCTGCACTAAATATGCACTGCTGATAAACTCCAAACATACATCAAGTTCAGATCTGCTCTATCAAAGATTTCCTGAAAAGACAGTAAAATTCACCTGTCCAAAAGTCCAAATTAAAACTGGTGATGAGCAAACAGGTTTAAAAAAGGGCAATAGATCATCACAGCTTGAAAACTGTCACTTTTCAAAACTTCTGACTTGAATCCATCAATCTAAGCAAAACCTTCTATAGAAATAGTAAGTAGTAACTGCACAGATGTTAAAATGAAAATCAGCACACACATATCCACACTGCTTGAGCCAGAGGAGCCAAGATGAAATGCAGACTACCCACAAGGATGTACAAAAAACTGTGTGAGAGCAATATTTTGATCACTATTTTCAAGAATACTTGTGAAGAACAAGACACTAGAGATGAAAGTATTTTTCTGCATTAACCATCAATGTGAGCAGTCAGAAAAAAAACCAAAAAACTGTAGTAAAACTATTTCCATAATACAAAGCTGGGACAGTAAAGCATTTCCGGAAGTCCTAAATATATATCTGCACAGACATTCCTCTGCTTTGCCTGATGTACAAATAAATACAAACTTCTTGCCTCAGTACATGGCTCTGACTAACCTTGCTCACCTTTAAACGCACTCGGGCCTTGCTATTCCATAAGCTTATTGTATTTGACATGCTTTGCTGCACTTACTGCTTTAAGTATTCCCCAGATTGATTAAAAATTCAATACACGAAAGGGCAGATTTCCAATGTGTTCTTTGAACTTTGCAGAAAAGTCACCAAAAAAAGGAACAGTGTGAGATTTCTCCATCAGACACCTAAAGCGTATTGGTTGCATTAACATGACAAGACAAGTAAATTTTATTTATACTAGGCTATGCTTCATCAATAAAATGAGAAACCTTTTAAGACAAAGCTCTGCAGAAGCACTTCTTCATAAATTTTCAAAAATGTCATTAAGGAACTTTAAGGGTCTCCCTACAGTCTTATTGTATTTTAGATTAATCTAAAGAAGGTTGCATAAGAATGATTCAGCAATCATGCTGCTTCAACTTTCAAGTGATGTTAAGGCTACCTTCACCAGACTAAAAAAAAAAAAAAGGAAACACTCCTTTTTATTTTATCCTAATCATTAATCTTGTCAAAACTAGAACAAGGCTTCTTTAGGACACTGTCCTAAAGAAGGACTTCATATGTCCTCTTTCAGAGTATATTGACTGATTTCTATGTAGTTCTCATATCCCACGAGCTCTTTCAGGTGAGAAACACAGCCATGTGTGAACCTGCTACAACACTGCATCCTCATGAGCATTTACAGGCCAATGCGCACAGCAAGCTCAGCTCACAAAATATCTCCAATGCACCAGATTTATGGGGGCTGGGTACAGAAGGTCAGCCTATTTCTCAAGTTCCATCTGCAATTTATCAGACAGAATGAGTAAAGCTGCCATAAGTGCTAATTCCATTTCTTCTGACTTGATCCATACAGAGATCAAAAACCAGTGAGGAAAGTGCTTTTCCTACAGTAGTAAAATAGCACTTGAAGTATTTCTGCATTTTTGACAAGGCTACGGCTGCTTAGAAATTTCAATTAAGTCTAATGTAGTCTAACTCTGCCCATTAGCCCAATAATCCTTCCCATGCACACAAATGCAGTGCGAGGACCATGACTTGTTTGTGTTTGGATCATTACTTTGAGCTTGCTAAGCCAGATGCTAGGGTTGTGAATTTTCTAAATCCAGATGAAAAAAAATCCACAACCCAGACCATACCTGGTATGTAAATTTAGCAGCCCAATTCATCATGGAAGAGATGACACCAGCTAAACCAAAATAGTTTTCTGTAACTGGCAAAAACAAGGACCGTAGTCCAAATATTTGTTTTAAGACATGTTTTTTCCCTCCATTAAAAAAAAAAAACACCAAAACCAAATCCAAATTGTAAAGGCCTTTGATTCATATTCTGAAAGTCTCAGTGTCTTGCCTGACTCGCACTATTTTTACTCCACCAGTTTAATATGTTTACTTTTTAATTTTTTTCCTGTAAATTCCATTGTTGCTTAGTTTCCCAGTTTCACCAGCTGAAATGCACCACACTGCCCATTCCCTCAATATTTCTTCCCCTCTTTAACTTCTCTCCTATTCCATAACAGGGCAGCTGGTCCTCCCTATCTCTTCACACTCCTTCTTGGCCTCAACTTGACAGCAAAAGAGAGACCTTTTCTACACTAATTTCTGCGTTTAGTGATAGCTGATCATTATTCACTGTTACTTAAGGGTGATCTTGTAATAGGTTAGATCATTTTAGAAAAATTCCTTACTGAATAGATTCTACTTTGCTGACAAATATAAAAGTCCAGATTGTCATCTCTGAAAAACAGAAATATTAACGACAGACTGTATGATAGCAATATAACCCCAAAGAAAGCCTGCTTCCAGAAAAAAATCCTAAGTTTTGCAATGGTCCACTTATAGTAACAAAAGAGGAAATTGCCTAAAACACCTTTTAGACATTCCTTTGGGAAAATATTCAACTGTGAGAGAACGCATAAATCAGATTGACTTCAACATGGATCATTGCTAGATCCAACACTATGCCACACATTCATGAGTGATCTGGCATTAAGTGCAGAAGCTGTGAAATGGAAACTTCATCAACTGATGAAATCCAGATGACAGCAGACTGGCAAGGGTATGTCATGACAACTGAACATTCTAGCAGACAAATATATGCGAAGCCAAATAGGTACATTAAAAGCATAAAATATGGGCTGGGGTAAAAGCATCCTACAGAGTAGTAACTTGGAGAGAGAAGAAATGAGGTGTTTAACTCAACCTGAGCTTCCAACTCACATCAAGCGTTTAAGACGCAATGAGATACTACAATACAGAAATAGGAATGAGCAAACAAACAAACCAAAAAGCAGCAAAAAGACCCCAGAGTGAGCTGTCAGCCTCACTAATTATTTCATTTTCTTCCATTTTCAAACAGAAAAACTTGTAGCTAAAAGTGTTCAGCTTCACAAGAAAGAAATGTAGGTAGGAGTAAGGTACATACTAATGGTAGTGAGAAGACTTGAAAAAAATAGCAATAGAGGTTAAGATACTTCTATATGAACCTTCTATAAAATGCAGAAAATAAATTACTGTAGTGCTGTATTTCCCCACTCCTTTTCTTACTAAATGCCTGCCCTTCCAACACCGCTCTCCCTTCCCCGCCCCTAGTCCTGACCACTCCCTCAGGTTCTCCCAGTTGGTCCTGGTTCCCCAACTCCACCCATGCACAGCCCCTGCACCCTGAAACCATTAGTCCATGTGCTCTCTCTGCCCCCCTCATCCCCATATAAAACCCCCGGCTCTATGGCATGTGCTCCCTCTGCCTTCGGGAACAGCATGTCACCGTGTGAATAAAGATCCCCTGAGGGCCCCATGCAGGGAGCCTTCTCTCCTCCTTTATCACCACCGTGTTGTGGAGCCGACAGCCAGAGCACCGTGCGGGGCAGCTCGGAAGGGCTACGGGAAGCGGAACAGCCGCTCTCCCCAAGGCAGCCCCGCAGCGCTCTCCGGGAAGGTTTGCGGCTTGCCATGCCACCGCAGAAACAGCAAAACAAACCGCAACAAATTACGTCAGAGAAAATAAATTACTTCATAGTTAATAAGAAATAAATTACTTCATAGTTATCAATGACAAAGAATCAAGTTCAGTTTGGGAAAGAGCAAGTATGTTGCCTGGCAGAGAATTACATGGTTTAACTAAACTAAAACATCTGCTTAGGGAAAAAATTAACTGCAGTTCAAATCACAGATACCGGGCATTTCACTTAAAAAAAAAATTCCAGACTTTAAACCCTGCTATGGGAATAGATATGACAGGGCTGAGACAATGAAGGACCATCTTGGAGAACACATGGAGCAAATTTCTAGTGTTTTCGTTTTCACTCAGTTGCTGTCTACTATTATGACTGGAGTCTTAGTTGGCTGCATTACTTCCTATATAAACCTCTCTTTTTCATAAAAAAAAATTCAATTTCTGAGTGAAAGGGATCCCACAAATATTAGCAGAAAAAAATTTTTACCACATTACTTATTATGGAAGATAATTTAAATATCAACACAGAATTAACCTAAAATTACACTACTGAAACCTAAAAGAAGAAAGAAATGCAGTTATTCATGGCATAAATTGAAGCACTTATTGCATTTATTGCATGGATATGATAGTAATTTAAATATAAAAAGTACTGAAAATTACTGTACTAAAAGTACAGTTTTTCTGATTTTTTTCTTTCATCCTTGATCAATATTTTCCTAGTTGTTTGTGAATTATTCAGTGTAATAAGGTAAGACACCCCACTGATAATATGGTTGGAAATCAGGACTTTAATCAGCTATTAATATTGTAAGACAGATTTAAAGGGCTTTTGAAATTGAAGTCAAAACAATAATAGGTTTAAATGATTAAAAGGGATTAAGAAAGCCAGGAAAGTTCAAAGCCTGTTAATCACCAGACTGCAAAAAACTACGATCATTTAATAGGGTCAGCCCTATCACTCTGGACTTAAGCATATAGAAGTGGCCTTGTCAAAACAGTATCCTTAACTACAAACTAGGGAGCTAAAAAATTAATACAGCTAAACACTTGCTGTACATAGATATAGAAAAATGGGTTTTGGTCATAATTTTTTTAATATCTGACTATAAGCATCTTTTTAAAAGCTGTACACACTCTGCACTTTTTTTAAAATTCCTACTCTGAATTCTAGACACATTGCACCAGTAGAAATACACTTTTTTGACCTTTAGTAACTTTATCAAGGGATAAAACATAATTCAATTTTAGCAGAACTATAGGTAGTCTCTTTATAGACTGAACTCCAACATACTCCATTAATATTATCCCTTTAAGCTTTGAATATTTAAGCCATTTCTTTAGTTTCACCAGTCTTTTTGCATTGTTTCTGTTCTGAAATGATCATCTAATATTTACATACCTTTTTTCTTCAACCAGAAATAAACACTCATTTGCAGCTTAATTCCTTTTGATTATAAGCACAAACCAGTTCTACAATCATGTGTTAAAACTTTATTTGCATAAAACTTACTGGAAAAACACCAACTAAAGTAACATGAGCATAATCCAAACTGAAGGGTTCCTGTTCTTTTCCCAGTCACCCACAATTACTTGCTAGTATCACTTTAAAGTTTATTGTTCAGATCAACTTGTACCAGTTCTACAACAGATCCTGTCACACTAAGTACTGAAAATCTCAAAATACTTCCGCTGCCCCATGAGGACTTCTGCTTTGGGAATTTTATATACATATATATATTTAAAAAATTCAGAGAAGGCACAGTAGTGTGGTTGTGCATGTGACCCTCAGATTTATATATTATTTTACTGATTTCTCCTAAATAAAGACTCCCTGTTTGCTATAAATGTATAGCACCGCCAGCTACTCAATTTATGCTTGAAAACAAACCCTTCATTGCCTTCTCAGGAGAAGGCAGACTTAGAAAGCTATCAGGATGAACTTCAATAGGCTTTACATCTACAGTAAAATACAGGTTAATACTTCGGACACACTAACAAAGGCAGTAACATCACAATGCTGCAAGCAGAAGACCATGCTGGGCTCCATTAACACAAAGTACATTTCATAACTGAATTACGACTTTGTCCCCATACTAGATCTGTTCTATCTCCAAAAGAACAAGAACAGAATCTCTAAAATACAATTATTTTAGTATCTCTAGTACAAAGAAATAAATGCCACATCAATAAAAATCAATTAAGACAGAGCAAAAGACCTTTATTCGCCAGTGAAGATCTCACAAACCACGAAGTCAGACCAGAATATTACCTTCAAGCAACAAAATCCTCCAAAAGGAAGGAACTGAAAGGTCTAAGGCTGTATGAAATCTTGATTGACATTAAACTGTCTTCAAAATGCTAAAAATTGACTGTCATAATCCATAGAGAGACACAGATATGACTGGTGTACCATATTTAATAAAAACAACATGGTTCCATTTAGAAATGATAAGGAAACTAACAGCAAGTCTTACCTATCAGTTAAAACCCCTCTTATGTCTTTAAAAACTACAGTGTAAAATGTATTCCATTTCCTGTTAGACAACTTTATCAATGTGTTTCTATTTGTGACAGGCTAGGCTGAAGTACTAATTTCATATTATTACTGCAACTTAAATGCTGTCTAAAAGCTACAGCTCCCCCATCACCTGTGTCTGCACCCAAGGGCTTGTTACAGGACAGTCCAGCTTACAGAAACTTAAATAGATTAATTACCAGGGAATTCATGTACCTTAATTTGCGTTCTCTACAAAATATTTTTAACACTGATTAGAGCAAACAGAAAGCTACAGATAAATGTTACAGCTACTGTGAAATTTCAGCCATGGTGAAAGAACATATCCAAGGCATTAAAGTCATCAGCTTTAATAGAAAAAGTAGCATATGGAAAATGGCAAAGAAGGCTTTTTTACTGCTCTGAAAATCTTAATTTTATCCTGAAAAACAAATGAGCAATACCAACATGGAGATTTAGGGAAGTGTTCTTGAGAGATTAAGTCCTTGCTCTGCTGCCGCTGGGGGATCAAACATACCGAGAACTGCAATTACTGCTTTGGGGAAGAACTGTTCCTCCCTCTTGCCCCAAGACATCGTCATTGTTTAGTGTATTAATTCTTCACCCACTGGTACCTGCAACATCAAGTCCAGACATCCAAGGGTCTGGCAGAGGAAAAAAGGGACTGACTGAGGTATTTGGACAGTTCCTGTCATTTTTGGCCCAGAAGAGCTACCACTCCAGATGAGTGTTCTGTCTGAAGACTGGGTGTAGAATTACACACAGAGCTTGACATTTTAACCCTACTGCATATAACATCAGAAGCACATTTTGAAACAGCTTCAATGAAATCTGCTGGAAGATACTCTGGCAAAAAAGGGAGTTATTGCAATCAGATGTGGGGAAAGGTCTTCGATCTCTTTTCTACACAGCAACTATACAAAATAAATTGTCAGGAGATACGTGAGATCTTGGAACACTTTGTCTCTTTTGCTGGGAAACCAGAGATATGTTAATAGCAGAAATTAGAAGATTTACATTTGTAACTGCAGTTCTTGTCTTGAAACAGAACAGATAAGGCATGCTAGCCTGAAGCCATATAGGACACTGGGCTTAACTTAATATTCACAGTTGAGACTGCATGCAGCCATTACTTGGAGTGTTCTGGAAGTGAATTTGGATATAGTTTCACTTCTAATGGAGGAAGTTGACTGTACACTTCCACACTGCAGTGACAGCCTAATGTTACAGTAATCTTTACTGCCTATCTTCCTACCAATGGGAAATTTCTGTTATTTAAAAAGAATAAAACCCAGCCTCAACATTGAAAAAATAAATACACAAATTTATATGCTCCCCTTTACACTTTGTCCCATGCACCTCAGATTCTTGCATTGAAACTTAATCCCTTTTGCTGCCGCAAAACAAGGGAAGAAATACAAGGGAAAAAAATTACTGGAACAATCTGGTAAAATAATCACCGAAAATTATTTAACCATTGCTCCCTAGTATTCATGTGCCATAAACCCACAAGTTCCAAGTAGAACTAAAAAATGAAAATAATTTTTATGCTAATACATTGAAGAGAGGAGTCAAGGGTTTGTAAAATGAAAAAAAATCTGTCCCCAGCTCTGCATTTAATCTGAACTTATAGAGGGACTGCAGGCTTCATAACATCCTGAAATCTACAACACAACCAGATCTCCAGTAACTTGGAATATTGACGATTCTGCCCTGACAAAAGTAACGTAAAACAACACTCAAACAGCTAGTTTACCCTTCTCCAGCTCTTGGCTAAGGGAAAAAAAGAACACCAGCAATTAAGAGGAAGACAGGCTGCCTCCACCCTTCCCCTGTGGCTACGGCAGAGACCACAAGGCCAACACTCCAAAAAGGAACAGGACAAGAAGAAGCAAAGTGCAGAGCAGGCCCAGGCATGGTTCTGTGCTGAAGAACAGAAGCACAGAATCAGGGATCAGCAGCAGCATAAGCACCTCATACCTTGGGTTACAGTTGCCTGTAACACTGATGTGGTATCTACACTTTGTTCAGGAAGAGCCTCACGTAATAGCAAGTTACTAAAAAGAAATGTTAACAATTAGTATTTAATTTCTAGAGGAAGGACAGAAGCGCTCTCTTCATGATTAATGTAATTTGGGAAGAAAAACTACTGAGATTGCATATTGCCTGACCTGAATGAAGCAAAACTAATCAAGTAGTAATGAGCATTATAATTTCCTTAAATATCTAATTTTTTAGAAACTGAAGTTTTTAGAAAGATGAAGGTATTCCAGCCACCTCAAAAATGCTATCACAAAAAAGCCATCTTTTCTATGAGATGGCAGATCAATTTCATCTAGAGTAAAAAAACCTGAGACTGTGTCAAATAATTGCTAATATTTGACTGGGCTTTTCTATTCTTCACGTCACAAGTGAACAACCAATTTCACTTTATTACTATAGCAGGAAAAACCCCTCTAATCTGTACTACACTATTGGACATTTTTGGTTGCACAAGCAGGATGAGAATGGAAAACAATATTAAAATCACATCTTAGTAATTTGTAATTAAAAAGAATGTCTGAAACCATATCCAGAACATGATCACAATTTTTGTTTACTGTATCCTAAATAAAAATCAATCTTGTAATCATGCAACCTGGAAACTCTAATATGCAAAGCTTCTCAGTACAAACAGGAAGTAGCACGTTCCAAGAGAAAGTTTTACCACTGAGTTTTGGATGGATTCCAGTTCTCTACTGACAAGACCCAGCTTTTTCCATCAAAGACATCTTCAGCAAGGGTCTTTTCATTTAATATTATTTCCTAATTAAAACCAGAGACACTTAATTAATTCATAGATCTCTTTCACTTAAAGCTCCTTGTTTGCATTGAAGAGGCAAATGGAACCCAGTATTTCATCATTTGCCTTGTAACACGTCCCAAAGTTTTGTTAAACAAATTTTCACTTGTAAGCGAAGGGAAAATACAGATAAGCTCTGTGTGTATGTGTGTGTGTCTGTCACGTGCTTAAGGTTATTTCACAGAATAAAATTAGTCCATTAACTAGTCGTGTTCTACTGACATGCATTAAATCTGCAAGTCTTCTGAAGAATGGGAAAAATAAAAGAATAATTCATGACTTAAAGTTTATTACTAAACATGTATTTAAGAAAGTGAAAGCACACAACGAAGAGAAGAGTGGACTGTTTCCTATTCGTGAACACCTTACATTCTATTTTACAGGTAAATAAGTAGTTACAAGCTCCTCTATAAACATTGCTCAAGCCCTACATACCCTGAAAACATCACAGATCTCCATGCAATACTGTCTCTCCATAAATAGATTTTTCTAACAGCCTTTTCTAAATGGAGCATAACTAAAATCTTTCACTCATTTAAACTACACATTTAACTAAATGCACTAGGAGAAAGCACTAGGGTTGTAGCAAGCTTTAATTATGTCAGGAACACTACCAAATTTATAGGTATATTAGTACCAAGAAGACCTTCTTAAGACAGCTATCATTACTCTTAAGTTTTTGCAAGCAAACACTGGAGTTTTTATAATTTACCAGCAGTCAGATGATGCAACTGGGCTCAACGGTTTCAACAATGTTCTATGTTCAGACCTTGAGATTAATTAAATTGACTTCTATGGATACAACTAAAAACACAAGGTAATAATATAACATTCAGCTGCTCTGCCAAATGACCCAATGCAACAGATACTTTTATAGCAATCTTTCACCTGAATTGCTGAAACAACGGAACATCATACACCAAATTATCTTCTGCAGGGGGAGGAAAAATATAGGGGCAAATTTTCAGGGACAAGTGTTTTAAAGTTTTTACTATGTACTTCCCATACCTTCATCACTGTACGGACAGTACATACTAAATCCAAAACACACAGCACTGTGACACCTACAAGAAAGAGAATTAACCCTGTCTCATCCAAAACCAGGACAACAGATAACACAAATCTCAGCTCAAAGCAATACAAAAACCCATTAACCTCTCCCACAGGGCTGATGAAGCACAGAATCTAAGTTAATACGTTAATGAAACTGAAAAAGCTGCAAGTCTGAAGGGGGTAGGGGATCCTCACTTAAATCTGGCAGCAAAACCCATGTTTGCAGTCTGTGCACTCTTTGATACTGCAACCTCCTAGTACAGAATCACCATTTGTCCTTCTCATTTTTCAAGCTCACTCCAGCATGTGTTTCTGGGGAAGGGCTTGTTTTGCACTGAAGCTGAGTTTGGTGAACAAAGAATCACCTCTGATTGTCTAAAAGCTATTTAGACCCTTAGCCATTTCATGAGAGTTAACTGCATGGATGGTCTTTTGATTTTCTTTGCTACGGGAAGTTACAAAGGCTTCTGTTAGACAGGAGCAAAGGTAACAAACTGAAAATGTTGAGAATAACACAAGCCACAGTTTATAGAGACCAACCTAAATTTAACACAAGTAAGCAGAAGTTTTTTGTCACTGTCAACTGAAGCTGCTTCACAAACCTTCTCCTAACTTATAACCCAAATTCCCACAAGAGTGGGAAAAAAGATCAAATATGTACACCTTCTTCACTTTCATCATGGCAAACACTAAAATAGCCTCACACAAGAGCATTTAATTTAACATATCTCAACACTAGTGTATTACAAAAGTGTGTTCTTGACTAATCCATCACCCTCTGCCAGGACTTTGCAGTGAGGAAAGGCAAAGGATGCCCATGCATCTTGGCATCTTCAGGAATCACTTTCAGTGCTACAGTCAGGTCGGTAGCACACTGCAGGAGATCCATATCCACACTTGTGAAATTACGGATCACAATGACAGCATTTCTTCCTTCACTAAGATACTCTCTTTTCATACAGCAATCATTACCACCACTCCAAAAGATCCCATTCATTCTTCCTTTCCTGTTCCTTCAAACCTGTTTTTTCCAGTGAAGAGTAAAAAGAATATAAATCCATTTTTTGATTTAAAGATAGTTTATATTTACATCAGTGTCACAGAGAAGGCAGGGAAGATAATTAAGTAGCAGATGGTAGAGGGCATGAAAGCTATTAAAAACTACAGATCTTTGCTGAGCATCCTTCATCCTTCTTTGTGCAAAGATTGCCACAGACCCTAATTTTAAGGGGAGAAAAAAAAAAGACCTAAGGAGAAAAATACTTGTCTGCTTGGACAACCAACAAGTAACCACACAGATACTAGTAATCCTGGACCATGATGGTGATAAAATAGTCAGTCTGCAGGTTATAACTATAATGGAATTTGGCAGCCTGAGTAGTAAACATACCTCAACTTATGAGATCATGGCTCTGGTCACAAGCCCAGAAATTAGAGTCAAATAAAGCAATATGATTCTTTAAACTTGATGTGATAAATAGAACCTATATTATAATTTCCCCCTATGTCTCCACTCCTTTTTAAGAGCATGGGCTGAGAAGATATTTACATGCTTATACAGGTGCTGGCAATTACAAATATTTTCCTTGCCATCCCACTGATCAGTTAGGGAAGATACAAGGTTTCATATATTTAGATGTTTCAGGACTAGCAGTTCTGAAACAGTTCTGAAACAGTTCTGTCAACATCAATTTGTCACCTTTGATTCTCTTCTCCTCCTCAGCTCATGCAGTCACAGACCCAGCAAGAGAAGATTTATCCATACCGTGAACACACACTTCTCAATCAATGGAAGTGCACTTGAGATGAGAAGTAACGACCAGATCGCTACAGCCTAAAAATTAACTATAATTAGGTAAGCTGAATTCAGTGTCAAAAACTGAATATTTGCAAAACAGAGCACTCTAGGGAGAGCAACGGAACATGTGCCACCTCCTAACTTTTAACAGTAGGACACTGGAATATTTACAGGAGTCAGCAGTACTGTTTAGTGTCTTAAAATCTCATTGGCATGTTGATCAGAATTTCTTCGCCCATTTTAGCAGAGTTTAATATATGTAGTGTAGATTAAGTTATTCTTAAATGCCTGTTACAATCAGAAGTTAAAAGAACCATTCCTCTTAAATGTCATGGGTAGAAGTGAGTACACAAAAAGCTTTAATGAATACCTGTTAGCAAAGTTATTTTCATAGATTAGCATAGTTACAGTCGGCTATTCACCCACAAAGCATTAATTCTTCTTCTGTTCTTTCCCCTCTCACCCCTAAGAAGCTGCTCTTTGAGCAAGTATCCATATCGTGATAAATTAAACAAAAATACTCTCAGGTAATGGAGTTGATGCAAACTAAAAGGAGATCAAAAAAAACCAAAACAAAACCACATTTCTGATATTTTTTTCATGCAGATACTAAAAAAAACCAAGGACGTATGATGGACTATATTTATTTCAACACTTCTTTCCAGCTCTGTAAACAGAAACTGAAGTGGTTTGTGGTATCGCCAGTTTTCAACAGTGCCATCAACATTGCCAACACTTTTCCAGATTGTCTCCCTGAAGAGATGCAAGAAATGGGACCCAGAAATCAAAACCTAACAGAGGCTAAAGCTTCTCCAGCTCAGGTAATGCCAGATTGCTGATATGGTCTGAGAAGCTCAGGTGGGCAGGGTGAAGTTCTGTTGTGATATAAATTAAAACTGGTTCTCCTACAGATAGTGTAGGAAAGGCTTTAAGCCCTCCAAAACTTGTCAAGAGAGCAAGTTACTTTGGAGATCAGATTAAACCAAAATCCACTTTGAAAACAAAGTGACAGGGTTGTGCCTACAACCCAAGCCAAAAATACTCACCCGGCCTTCCAACGCT
The DNA here is from genome assembly GCA_013397175.1 of Platysteira castanea. Lineage (NCBI taxonomy): Eukaryota > Metazoa > Chordata > Aves > Passeriformes > Platysteira > Platysteira castanea. Next base: position 2,155,756 of record VYXC01000929.1, on the reverse strand, counting down.
CCTCATTTCCTCAAACCAGTATTATATGGCAGCAGGCTGTTTAGAATCTGCCAGGGGTAGAACTGCATTATATATTTATTTGCAGGTTTATTTATAACATGGATTGTCAGCCAATTAAATATTGTTAAAAAGATCACTTCCTGCACTTCCTTATGCTGTTTCAATTTGCACTTTCTTAATGGAAGTTACACAGATAAGCTGTTTACAGGACTCATTTTAATACTGTCATTTCTTAACAATATATATTGATTAAACTTGCAACATCAAGTCCTTTTTTCTGAACAAAGGTATTCACTCTTAAAACTGACTGTACAAGAGAGGTGGATATACTAACAGAAACACTGTAAAAGTGTGTAAAATTCTTATATTGGGGTGTTTACCTAAACTCTTTTCCTATTTTCCTAAGCTACCTTCTCAAGTCAGAGCCCTGCTGGCCTCATGGCCCCATTAAACATTCCCATCCAGCAGAAGAGGTGAGAAACAGACTCCAGGTTGCCAAGATACCAAAAGCTGATACTACACATCTAGAGATGGATGCATGTCTTGCTTGACAAGAGAAGAGACTGCATTGATCAACAATTTCACCTTCAAATGCTTCACAGTCCTGAAATGTCTGTGTTCTTGCATCTCCCTGCAGTATTTGAACAGATAACTTTATTCTAGCAGTTGTTCTACAGCTACACTTTCTATTTTATATCCCTTCACAAGCTAAGGAGGCGTGGGATCTGATTCCCATTTCACTAAGTGTTGCAAAAGGTAGTTGGACATGGAGTAGAAACACTCTTGATAGTTTGTTAAATGGACTTCTCTGCACACACTCACAAACAGGGGGAGGGATATCAAATCAGGTGCGTGAGAAGTGAACAAGCTCCTCAGTTTTGAGGTTATTACCAGAGCTATCACACTATCAGCAGGCTCCCTGTGAAGCTGCTGGGGGAAGAGTGCTTATGGCTTTAAATAATGCAATACCCCACAAATGCATTTTGGCAGTTAGGAAGTGCTCACAGAGCATATGCTGCTCCAGGAGGTAATTTAATTTGTCTGACAGGACTCAAATTTGAGTACATAAGACTTCTAATTTTTAAATGAAATTAAATTCTGCACAGCACATCACATCCAGTGAAAAGCACAATGCACTCCTGAAGGATTTCAGTGCTGCAGTAGAGATCCCATCATCTCTTTTATGTCAGCAATTTATAAGGATTAGTTGGGGGGTATTGCTGGGTTGGGAGAAGGGCATTACTTATTTTTAGAGACTGGCTTTCAAAGTTATTTCAGTGAAAACATTAGACAGAGAATTACACCAGATTAATTTACTTTTTTGAATATTCAAGACATAGACCCGATTTCTAAAGTTCCAGATGTTTGAATTTGACACACTCCATTACATTCTTGTCTTTTGTCTCCAGCTTACAGTACAGAGGCTTTCACTTAAGCACACCTTCAGACAAAATTTGAGTGATGAAATATCAATGACAAAACAAGTTATTGCTATTATTAAAAGCTGCAGAATGAAAGATTTGTGGCTGACAATACACATTCAAAAATACAAACTCTTCACCTGTTCTTTATTTGGTGATGTGAAATTTAGTTGTGACGCAGTATTCCCATTAACAAAATAAATAACAAATAGAGAAAAAAAATTATTAACACTTTAAAAATTAAAGAAAGAATTGCAAGCACTCTGAAAGATCAAATCAACCTACAAACCAGAGAAAAAGTGGCAACAACAATAAAAAAAGGAGCTCATGCAGAAAGATTTAAAAGCGCAACTGTATTTTACACCTCTGGAAAAGACAGATCTCTAAGCTGATTCAAGAACAAGTAAGCTTAATGCCAATTAAGCAATCCAGCAATATGGTTGTATGGATGGTAGAATAACAAGTAGGCTTAAGCAAGATAACAGACAACCTGATAAGAAGCAGTCCTGTTCCTGACTGATAAACTGGAACATTTTTTTTAAAGGTGCATTTGCACAATTTTTCTTGATGTGTTACAGAAATGACATATTTACCCCATGGTCATCACTGAAGAAGAGTGCAGTAATAGTAAATCAAAAGTAGCATACGAAGATTCATACAAGAGCTACCTAAATCTTACTGAAATTGATGACTCCTTCCAATTAAAGGCTAGCAAAGACAGCATGAGGAGACTAGAATAAATTGATAAAAAAACACATGTAAACACTGAAGGTTTTCATAGATACCACCACACCACAGTTTTGTAGAGCAAGAACAATCAAATGACAGATACCATCCTGGCTACCTCCAGCACAAGACCAGAATACCAGAGATCAGCACAAACATAGCATTACCTAGGCAGGTAGCCCTCCATTTACTTATAGAGACCACTCTGGAAACAAACCTGACATTTGAAAAAAAAGATATCAAGACTTACTTGTCAAGGAAGTCCTTGTCCACAACTGCACAGATATCAAGCAGAGGATTTCCCATTCCAAACAGGACATTTTCACTGTAAGAGAATCAATTATTTCAAGTTAGCTTTGCATTGGTTTATTGTTCCTAGTATATGTAAAGACTGTTTTTTACTACAGAGAAAAACAAAAAGATACACATTTTGCCCAGCACGGTAGACACATAGAGACCTGGCATATACACAGAGTCAAATTTGAATGAAGTACCATCCTACAGTGATCTCTGATCAATAAACAGACTGCAATAATAAACATATATATTCTGTTAAACTGCCACTTACTCAGATAAAGAATTAGAGCTGCATGCCATGCCATGGGATAACATTTAAGTTATCCCATCTTAATGGGATAACATTAAGATAACATTTAAGGGATAACATTCAAGTCGTAATACCAACTTTTAGACAGGGGGAGCATCACACCAGGGTATAAGAATTTCACTGAACCCACTCAGTTGTTAGGTACCAACAAATAATTAAAAATTTAAGCCTGTTCTAATGAAATGAAACGAAAAGACTATGGCTTCTGCATTGTCAGCCATTTTAAACAGTGCAGCTGTCTACTGGTAGGATGTATGTACTTTTCAAGCAATTTGAAATTCATTGACATGACTTCTGTCACATAGAAAAAGGACATCAAAAATACTATAGACAGTATTTTTGAGAAGGATAGCTTTAACTTTTCTCTTTTTTTAGATTAAGTCAGAAATCATGTGTTACATTTTCCTGACTAGCGTGTACTTGGGTGATAATGCAGTAATACCAAAGGATTAGATATGTGGCCTAGTGTCAAGTAGGAGTGAACGCAGCTGTTCTCTAAGGCTAAAACTACACCCAAACCCATCACGGTCCTCGCCAAACTAACACCTACTCTCTCCAATCAGCAAGGCACACCCTTGCTCCGAACACCAAAGGTAGCTTCAGTATGGCCACCTACACAGGATTTGTGTGGCCAGGTTTTGGTAGCTGGGGGACTACAGGGGTGGCTTCTGTCAGAAGGTTCCAGAAGCTTCCACCATGTCCAGCACAGACAATCCCTGGTAGCTCCAAGATGGACATGCTGCTGGCCAAGGCTAATTAGAAATGATAATAACAGCTCAGTGATAACATATTTTAAAAGAAGGAAAAAAAATAATATTATGCAGATGTAATGCAGCCAGAGAAGAGTGGGGTGAGAATATGTGAGAGTAACAGCTCTGCAGACACCCAGGTCAGTGGAGAAGGAGGGGCAGGAAGTGCTGCAGGCACCTGAGCAGAGGTTCCCCTGCAGCCTATGGTGAATATCATGGTGAAGCAGGATGTCCCCCTGCAGCCCTTGAACGTTGCAGAGGGGATGCAGAGATTCCCCTGCAGCCAGTGGAAGAGACCTGCACTGGAAAAGGTGGATGCCTGAGAGGAGGCTGGGACCCCACAGGGACCCCTGAGAGGAGGCTCCTGACAGGGACCTGCAAACCCATGGAGAGAGGAGCCCATGGTGGAGCAGGTTTCCTGGTAGGACTTGTGACCCTGTGGAGGACCCATGTTGCAGCAGCCTGTCCTTGAAGGACTGCACTCAGTGGAAGAGTGACCCACGTTGGAGCGTGGAAAACATAATTAATAAACTTGATACTGAGACACAGCAAACCATGCTTTAAGTACCCCAGTTTTTGTTGTAGCTTTAAAGGCAGGCCTTTAGGGCCCATTTCACTGTAAATAAAATGAGAAGATGCTGCTTCGTGAAGATGGAGCCAGAAATCCAGCTCACTCCTAACGGGGATAGTTAACATCTGCTTAGTAAAAACCTGTAAGACTGACTAAATACTTTTGTCAGCGTGACAAACAGCACAGTGTTCCAAATAGCATAACTGTAAGTTACACCTGGCTAGAAGACAAGAAGAGCAAGAGACAGAAGACAGTTCAGAAGACAAAAGGACAAAAGGGATTGCAGTTAAGTCACAAGACAGAACATTCTCTCCACTGTAAAACCTACATATTGCATAAGTAGTACTGTAGGACAATGAATGAAGTCAGAACTCTCCAAGTGTTGAATGCAGACTTGTCCCAAGCTATATGTTCCTGTACTTAATGTTTACCTGATGCTCACATGCTGTGAAATTCTACACATCAACAGATTTATAACTACACTTGACAAAAAAACCTCATATCATGGATAACTTCTACGTAAGACAAAAGCCAGCACTTAAGTGGTCAGTATGCCAGAAAACATCAGCTGTACTTAAAAAAAATCTGAAATATAGCTGACTTGCTGAGATCATTGCCTGTGAAGAAGTTACTGTGTTCAATGGAAAAGCAAAGTAGAAGCTACCAAACATTCAATGAGCTGTGGGCTGCAGAACATGCAGGTCAATACGTTTGAAGCAGCACAAGAGCAACTTTGTGCAGAAGCTCTGTGAAGCCAATAACGTGTACGAACTCCTCACATGTCAGCAGTGGCAGGAACTAGCACTTTCGGTGCCATTTAATCCAGGCAGCTCTTTACATCACACCTAAGTCCAGCTCATTCCCAAGCCTTCCTTCTCCCACAATATTTTATAATCATCTCCATTCAAGTATTCCAGAGGCGGTATGTAGGGTGCCATTTGGAATCAAGTTTTAAAAGCCAAGGTAGCTGTCATTAGAGACTAGTAAGCGTACGTTCAAAAACATTCCACTGAAAATTCTGGGCAAACTCTCCCCAAATTCAGTATAGTTGTTTCTCACAACTAAACATAGGACAGCAGAACTTGACAGCTTTTTAAACACACAAAACTTTGAGTAGATTAACTTTCATTTCTATGAAGAAATCAAGTGAAGTATTATAAGCTGTTTACCTATTTTTCCAAATAAACATATAAGCTAACATATACTAATCTCTAGCCCTGTGTCTTCAATTAACATGTGTTTCTACATTTTTGGTTCCCTCACCTAGGTGTTAGAATTACCTAAGTCCCAAGATACTAGAACTTCCATGCTTAAAAATATATATTAACATTCCCCTGGAAAAAAAAAAAAAAAAGAAGAAAAATCCATACACTTCATTTGTACCGGGGACTGGAGTTGTGTCTTTCCTTAACTGTCACTGCATTTGACAAAAATACCTTTATGGGCAAAATGGGAAAAGTCTAAACAATTCCCAAGTCACAAATATTTAAAAGTCAACAAGCAGATATTTAAGAGGTTGGACTTGATCTCAGAGGCCTTTTCCAACCTACGTGATTCTGTGATCAGCATTTTCTAATATAAGCTTTGTGAAACAATCTGGAAAGTCCTACTGTTAAAGAGGAAGACTACTGTGTAAATCATTAGCATGTTCAACCTGACTAACCCAACACTGCCTACATTTAGTGCAACACAAATCACTCTTCCCTTCTTGAGGAGTTGCAAAGTTTCTGCACTGTTACACTATTGCACTTTCTGTGGCACAACATGAAGCTACTTGGCTTCAGTTTGCTCAATAAAAATTTTTAAAAATATGTTTTTTTTAAATCTCATATACTCTGTAAAGCCACAAAAGCCTCTGTAAAAGCATAAAATAAAACAAGTATTTATGATTCTGGAGAACGCTAAATTTACAAGTATCTCGAGCAAAAAAAAGAGGTATTAAACTGTCACATTCCCACCAAGCTGAAGACTTTGAACAGTAGATTTGAACCTTATAGGCCTTATGTTTACTGTTCAGTCACACCGGACATCTGCAGTGATTAAAATTTCAGTGATTATTTCCAACCAGCTAGGAATAAAACATAGTGAGGAAGCAGTAATGATTTCCTGAAATTTGAGATTTCACAATACATAGGTTATTTGGGAACACATCTCTGCAACAGACACAGACCACACTTCTGTAGTCCCCAGCCTCCCTGACTTTCCCCAGCCCCTTCTCTTTCACTGGAATACAGGTATCATTCAAAAAGGATGTTCTTGTTTAACCCAACTAATCTACTGCAAAAGAATATCTGGATCAGCTCTTCAAGAAGCAGGTGACAACTCCTTCACCTGCACAAATTAAGGGCATATATAACTGACTATACAGTCAGCGTGTATGTGTGTATATGCATACAGACACACAGAGAGTATATATATTTGAACAAGATATATACTTTATAAACTCTAAACTGCAAATAAGATGTTAATACAAATCTGAAAGTTGTCTGGACACAAAAATACACCGTCCATCTAGCAGGCAAAACTACAGAACAGTAACTACAGAAAGCTTTGATGTACATCACATTTACATTCTAAACTCCTGACAAACAGCAATATATTTTATGAGTTTGGCTTTTAACTTTGGACTAGATGAAGCATGAGTTGCGATTACAAGTTTAAGCAATGTAACTCATTAAGTATAAATAAATCTTCACCTGTTAATTAGGCATTTTGCTCAGACATTACCAATATGATTGATTTTATACAAATGGCCAGTGTTCCACACCTTACTCTTATCACAAGTGGCAGAGGTAATAAAATGAAACCAAACCAGATAAAAACAAAACAACAAACCCAAACAAATAAACAAAAAAGAACCCGCAACATCAGTACTGAGCTACCCTTGAACCTTTTTTAAGAAGTCAACAAAATTAACTGCAACTGAATGATCTGGAAAGCTGTGTCCAATATCATACTCTACTGCTGCACACATTTTTAAAAATATGGTCCCGATTCAAGTTGGCTGCTGAACATTAGCAGTACTACATCCAACTATCACACCATATTGTTATCATCTCATGCTGCTGCGCACTTCCGTGGAAGAGCAACATCAAAATATCAGTGAAAGCTTATTATTAGTTACTGGCACAGAGACAGAGGAATATTTTGGGCCTTTGGATACTGGCAAGTCAGAAAGCCTTAAAACCTGATGAGACATTTGGGTGTGCAATTTCATGGCAGCATGCTATATGCCTAATCTTCCTTTTATAAACTTAAGATATGGTCTTGTAAGATGTAAAATGTTTGTATTTCTAAAGGGTTTCATTGTGCTGTTTAAAGTAAGGCAAAACAAGACATGTTTTAAGCTTGTTCTCAGCATATCCCTCTCAATCACAAAGGAACAGTTAAACCCCATACAACACAAGATTTGAACTTAACAAAAATTATTTATACGTGTACTTAAAGCAAAATAGCAATAGTACCAGATTCACAGCACTTAACTTGCTATAAGCTCTCAATTAAGAGCATCCTTCTCTCACCCCACTTACCTATGTAACATCATTAGAAATAGGATGATACTTACTGTTAACCATAACTCATCTAACACAAAAGTACCTTAGAACTATTATTCCAGAGTTCATACAATTTTCTTGCATCACTGGTCAGCAAATCACTTTAGCATATAGACCTTAAACACACAAGATGGCCTGCAGGACTGCTCACATGCTTTCCTGACATAGGTCTTATGCAAAGACAATATTTGGCTAAGTAGTTACATATTTACATACTGACTTAGAGGAACAACATCTTCAGTGAAGATTTCATTTATTATGAAATTTTTGTAGTCTTCTAAAGTGACACACTCACAGGTTCCAACTTTGAAAATAAGCCTAAAAGCTTTGGCCTTATGTAAGCAAAACTGCTGCAGAAAAAAGTGTTCCACCACTACCCAGCTCCTTACACAGCTGCGCTAACTTCAGAAGCTCCAACAGCGAAATACTACTGCAATTTCAAAGTTACCGTCTCGGTCAGAAACAGTGTGAATGAAACCTGATACACAGAGTTTGAAGGGTGGTGAGAGGAGATGGGAGAATCGCCTTGAATGATCAAATTGAACTCGGAGTCTGTAATTTTAGGCATTTCTTTAGCAGCTGAAGGCCTGATCAAAGGTTAGCAACTTACCTCACAAAACAACCCTATCTTAGGATGAAGCGTTTTGGGAGAAAAACTATTCACAGCAACTCCTTTCACTGCATGTTAAGTTACAGGTTTGTCATTCTCCAGGTATTGCTGACAGGCTGACACCACCACAGTTCCAACAACCTGCCAAGAGCCTAGCCTGCTATGAAGACCCTGCTCCTCGTTATTGGAGATTCTTCTAAAATTAGGTTCCAGCCACGGTAAGCTACAGCGAGGGTTTAAGGTTCCAACGCGGCTGCCGGCGCCCCACGAAACGCATCCTCCCACGCCCACGGGCGGGACCCCGCGGCGGGCGGCGGCCGCCCACGCCCAGTCGCTACCTGTGACAGCGGCCCCGCCGCCGAGCGAAGCCGCACGCAGCCCTCGGCCACCGCCCCGCGGATCACCTGCGGGCCCGGCCCGGCGCAGCGCTGCTCGGGGCTCCCGCTCCCCATGCCGCTGGGCACCGGCCTCGCCCGGCGCCTCCAGGAGTCCCGGCCGGGCGCGCCCACCTGCCCGCCAGAAGACAACACGGCGCCCCGGGAGCACTGTCCCCACCGGGCTGAGGGGCCGGTAGGGCACCGGCACGGCTC